>JAUMHE010000075.1:10057342-10087577 GCA_032359235.1 Enteromius mattozi
AAACAGCTGACGGAGATTTACCGCTAATCAAAGAACCGGCATTACTGATGAGATGCGCATAATATATCGTTCGATATCGAGACCTTGACTGAAAACCATATAGCTTACTCTACCATTCATAAGATTGGGGTCGGTTCTTTCTTTTGAAAGAAGTCTCTCATGCTCACCAAGGCTGCATTTATTAAAAATACAGTAAAAACTGTAGTATTGTGAAATATTACTATGATTTAAAATGACTTTTCCCTTCAATTATATTTTAAAACGCATTTTATTCCTGCTATGACAAAGGCTGAATTTTCAGCAGTAATTACTCCAGCCTTCAGTGTCACATAATCCTTCAAAAATCTTTAGAATACCTAATTTGGAGCTTAAGAAATAGTTATTACCAACTTTGAAAACAGGTGAGTTGCATAATATGTTTGTGGAGAATGTTGTACAATGTTATTTTACAGATTATTTGATGAACACAGCATTTATTTATGATTATTTTATTATGTTATTTTTACTGTTTATTTTCTTATAATATCATTACTGTCACTTTTGATCAGTTTATTTTATTTTAGAAATTTATTAACTCCAAACTTTCCAATGATAGATTAGTAGACTTTGAAAAGTTATTTTCAAAAGTTCTTGTAATGCTACCGGGTCAATAAAATGTTGCAAATAATTTACTAAAACATACTCACCATTGTACAATGAACCTCCCTCTGCATATTCCATCACCAGACATACCTGCAGTAAAAGATCAGCAACCTTGTTTCAAGTTTCTTTTCACAAAAAAAAAAAAAAAAGATTATACCTACAGCAAGCTCTTAACATCACTTTTTGTGATCTCATGATCAAAATCTTCTAACATGTTGTAGAGACTTACAGGGTTACTGCAGGAACCGTACAGCTTCACAATGTTGGGATGATTTACACGGGACAACTGGCGGAGCTGGAGAAGAGAGAAGACTCAATCAGTTTTATTTATTTTAATAAAACAAACCAAATGTCTGTTTATCCATAATTTATCGATTCTGACAACAGTTACTAAGGTTAACAAGTGAAACAGAATACAATAGTACCTCAACAATGAAGGCATTTCTCTCCGATTCACTCTCTATAGTCTTGATGGCCACATCTCTACCTTTCCACTTGGCCTTGCACACAACGCCGAATGCCCCTCTGCCCACCACCTACACAACACACATAAGAGAACATCACACCGAATGAAAGAAGACATTCACAACCTCACAGCAGTGCAGAACATTTCAAAACAAACCTAGCACAAAAAACAGGAAACCATAACACAGTGTAACACGTAGAACAGTGTAAAGGTGTTTCATAAAACAAACTGCAAAGACATAATTCAACAAAACACACGCATTAGTACTTCAAACACAGTGTGCCTTAAACAGAAACTATGAAAAACATAACAACTGAATTTTAAAATTAGGTTAGGCATACTGATACAATGTCAAATGTTCCACTGATAGTATTAGCTATCGAGGGAGCCTTTGCAGGACATTTCCAAACTCCTGTCAGTTTGTTTATTAACATTATCACCTGCTTATCATGCCACTCACCTCTTCCACCTCAATATCAGCATAGTCTATCTCCTCAAACGGGTACATAGGTGGTGTTTCCAGCATTTCGGCGGAGAACGTAGACATCGCTAGCTCGTTAGCCAGCTAATCATTAATACACAAACAACAGACTTTATAGTCCTAAAACTCTTCAGAGTTCACAACCGAACGGTTTTAGAATAAACACGGAAGCTGGAGAGCCTCTTCCCTCGACACGTTCTGCATTACACAGATATATGTGTATGATAAGTCACTTTAAAAACTTGTTTAGCGGCTAACGAGCTAACCTGTCAGTCTAATCCGTTAGCCACGCGGCTAAGAGGCTCCAAACCAGATTAAAGTATGTCAGACATGCCAAACGACGGAAAATTGTTTTCATTCAGAACGGGAATACGCCCTAGGGTCTCTGTGAAGTGCACTTCAGGGTATCGCATCGACATAAAAGCGCCGGCTGTTGCGTGTTAGCGCTAGGCCGCTTGTTGGCTCGCGCTGGTGCGGTCGACGGATCTCTCCTCCGCGCAGCGCTCACTCCACACCGCCGCTGCCGCTCCGCACATCGGCCTTTCTATGTACCCGATGATACCGCTCGCTAAAAACCTGCTTTTACGTGTCCCGTTAACCAGGACAGACCATCCGAGCCATCGGACGCAGGGCTAGAACTTTACAGCTCTCGCTTCCATGGGCTCGTTTGTTTTTCTTGTTTTCTGCGGGGGATGTTTAGGCTTCAGGAAGTGTGCGCTCTCTTGTATTGTGCCCCCTCCAGTCCATGCCAACTGAAACGTCTCCAAGATTGGAGTCAAACAAGGCCTGCCAGAATCATTTCCAGTCGTTATAACAGGGGATTCGTCATGTTATAATATTTATCTGGAGGTGTGTTTCTAATCAGAAGGAAAAAAAAAATATCTAAATTTCATTACTGAGTAGCATCTTTTCTGCACAAGGTAACATCATGCACGAAGGCCAAAAATACTACTTTCTTATTTAAGCAACACATGTAGCAACACAACTGTTTTGACAAAACAGGCCTAGTTGATTTTAAACTCCATTGTCACCACAATTAGATAATGTTAAAACGATGGGAATTATCTAAAATAATGTTACAGAGATGAAACATCAGGGTTGTAACAGAAAATATTAGCACAACTGCTTGATATTATAGTAGAAGTATAAAAATGATCAAAGCATGTGTGACGTTTCAAATAATGGCAGGTGAAATATGGAAAAAGTACTACTTAGAGATTTAATGAATATGTATTTTTTTCCTCTTTTATTTTTTTTATTTTGAACAAAGCACAACTAAACAAAGATCTATAAACACAATTGGTGTTTCAACACCAATGAAAAAACGTGTCCATAAGATGTTATACATTATAAAATATCCAAAAAAGAGTGAATAAAGCAAAGCTTAATATTTTCCATGTTTTCATGTATTAGTCATGTTGTCACTTGCACTAACACCTGTCTAAAAAGCATTTGGGATCCATACCTATCCAAGTCTATTTGTACAGTCTTGTGTCATTGACTGGAATCACATCAAACTGATCAACAAATCAAATTTGCTGAGCAACCTGATCACATGCCCTTGGTGAGCTAATTATAAACCCAGAATTTCAACCATCATTTCATGACAGCTGAAAATGATCCCTATTCATCACTGGAAAAAAAAACACTGCTGGAAAACTATAAACAACATTCGTTCATATGCAAACAAGGTTACTGAGATGAAGTAACCTTTCCAGCGGTGCACTGTCCTCTCTGGGGAACTGGTGACATCATTTCCACTGTGGGTTCCATGGAACGGGTAATGGTGCAGGTCTGTCTCTTTCATTTCATTTGAATAGTAATACTGGCAGGAAGTGGAGGAGACCGGGGCTGGCAGTCAAACCTTTTACCCTGAATATTTCTCCGGGTATATTTATTATTGATTTGTGTACAATTTGTATATGGTTAACAATTATTATGCCTCCTCAAGAAGATACCCCATCTGTAATTTATTTCAGCAAAATTTAAACAATTATGAAAGATATAACAATAAATATTGATTTAAGCCCTTAGTTAGGCAGATGTAGCCCCTGTGTCAACTAGCCCCAGTCTCCCCTAAACAGTAATCATCACACTTCTCAAGACCTTTCTAATAGAGGTTTTGTAAATTTAGCCAAATCAATAAACAGAAAACTTCTAAAAAATAGAAAAAACAAATAAAAATAAATAACTAAAAATAATAAAACAAATAGACTTTTCAGTAATGATGTTATGTCTTGTCTCTTTTTTATAATTTAGATGCCCTGATAATTAAATTAAAATAGGTTACAACATAATATATTGAATTTATAAGCAAAAACAGATTTTTTAATTATTAAAAATATGCTTTTATTGTGTTAGTTGGTTGCATTCTTAGTTTTTTTTTTTTTACCTAATCAAAATAACCAAACTGCAATTTGATTGAGATTAACTAGAATGCGCAATGAAAAAAACCCACAATTTTTAAAAATAGTTAAAAATGGAGTTATCTGTTTTTGCAAATGGGCTCTTCATATACAATTATGACACAAAGCACAAAACAATTAAATAAACCTTTACACCGTTATTATAAAAATCTTTCTTATGGACATTTTTAGAAGAATAGATCTAAAAAAAAAAAAAAATACTCCACATAAATAACCAAAATTGACTTTTCAGTACATTCTAATGAAAGCAATCAATTCTCTTAAACATAATGCCATTATGATGATGCAGTGATAGTAATTAAGCTGAGCGGATATATTGAATTGTGGCCACACAGGTACCATTTATATCCCCATGTAATAATTAGGCTTAATGATAAAGCCAAATGGCTCATTAGAATGCTCATCCACGTTCGTCTGAGACAAGTACAAGGGTAGGCATATGGTGTGGGATCTGCGCTCTGAACAGATGATATTTGCTTACCTTGTGTTGCTAGGGTTGTCTTCATCCAGAATGCCCTCACACACACACAACATTGCCCTCGTCTGCTTGTTATTTTGTAAGGCGTGGGAACAGGCTTCATTCTGTCTAACAAGTGAGAGTTCATCAGTGCACTTTGCCATCAACACAGCCACGATTTCGAGCTTTATTACTAACTCTATAGGTGGTTTCTTTGAAGGACTAATAACAGAAAGAAGTGAATCCCCTTAACTTTGTTGTCCCACATGGTGGCACTGGTGCTCTATCCCGTTTGCATGACCAGGAGGAAGCGCTCCATTACCTTCACTTTGATAAAGTGTTGAAGCAGCCACAGAACACGTCCTAGGTACATATGCATTGCTGTGATACAATTAGAATAAATTCATTAATTTCCTTATGCCGGTATCAGCACTCTGTTGAAGTGGAAATAATCTTTTGCCTCTAATAAGTTGATTGATTGCATAATGTTTCTGCAGCTGACAAACATTTGTCTTTCGTTTATGGCTTTTTAGATGCCGTAAGCTCTTAAGCTTGGCATTATGAATATCCATGTCCCAAATAAGACAAACAATGTTTAATTGGAGTAGGAAGAGTGTGTATGCGTGTGGGGTAGGGGGTGCAAGAAAAGGCTGTTCTTTGTAAATATTCAAGCAGATCATTTTGTGTAAGTAGAACAATTCCCTCTGCTGCAGCCAGACAAGCAAAACAGAGAGGGAGCATCAGGGGACTGTGTGCAGTCATTTTGTTAAAGAATTTTAACTCTATCTAAATGCTCCATTCATTTGCTCTGGATTTATGTGACACTTAAAATAAATCAGCTGAAGAATAAACCAAACAAGCTGATTAGTACTAGTCTACTGCTGCTGCTGCTGTAACAGTGAGCACCCACATAAAAGAGCCCTGTGAGAAATTGCTACGCTCGCTGAGTGCTGTTCTTGCATTTTATATGTTTTATACAGAGTAAGCCTAGAGCAAAATAAAAACACTTTGTATCTGTAATGTGGTTTGATGTGCATATGGCCTGTTATCAAAAATGTTGCATATGCATTTTGGTCAATGTTGATGTTCCTTTTTTAAATATAATATTATGCATCGTTTGCGATGGTGTATTGCCTATGAAAATAACTCTAAATGAAGCCACGGAAAAATCAATCATTGTGCCTTCGTTAAGCAGCATAATATAGAGGGGTTTTGTGTAGCCTTTATATGAGTGAATCAGTTAAGTGAATGATTCATTGAGTCACTTATAAAGTGGCTGCATCTGAAATTGATCAAATCATTTGAGTAAATGATTTCATTTGATTTTAACTCAAAGGCAGCCATTTTATTTTGGTTCCTATGAAGGACATTCTATAGAATGAATGAATTAATGAGTCATTCATAAAGAATCAATTTTATAATTACTTAGAGAATCAGTTTTTACTAAAATCACTGTTGATTTAATTATGGACTTCCTCATTCATAAAGGCAGTCATTTTTTGGTCCTGATTGAGTCAGTGCTTTTGAACGAATAGTTTAAATAAATGATTCAGTGACTCATTCTTAAGGAATAGTTCTTTTTAAATTCCTGATTGAATTACATACAGTTTCTTACTCATAAAGGCAGTGTTTTTTTGTTACAGAATGAATCAGTGCTTCTGAACAAATTGCTTGAATGAATGATTCAGTGATTCACACATCATTTGTTTCAGCTCCTGAATGAGTTATGTTTCAAAAGAATCCATTGAATGAATCATTTAAATGACTTACTTCTAAAGACAGGCAATTGCTGACACATACTGTACTGCTGTACTGTGACATTGCCTGCAGAAAATGGTACCAAAACATTTATTTTATGAAAGAACATTTCTTACAGTGTGAGCTAAACGATGATATATCACATAATACACAATATTGCTGTTTCACACCGAACTTAGTTATTTGAATGCCTTATAACAGCATATGAATAAATGGCCTGTTCTCTCTCCGTAAAGCATAATTTGAGCTCGGCCGTCCCTGCAGGGTGTTGGGTGACAGAGTTACTGCAGCTGCTCTCAGCTGGAGCCTGGCTGCACAGCCAAAGAGACCAACTGCTGAGCATGGGGACCAGCTGAGACTGACCTTTCCGAATTGTTCCACCCGAGCTGGGGGACATTGCGCTTGATAAGTAGTGCCAAGCGAGAAGGGGGGTCATCAGGGGCCGAGACTGTACCGCAGCGCGCCAGCGCCCCGCTCAGACCAAGTAGATCCCAGTGATAAGACCTTTATTGTCTCACTCCTGTTATAATTTGTCAGTCAAAGTTTAAAGAGGATGGAAACAAGCGCAGTGAATGACCTTTTCTGTCTGTTGCAGCTTCTGCGTTGCAACTTTAGAATCAGGGCTTTCTATCAAAGGTGTCAGACATTATTAATCTTTAAAAGATTCATATAAGTAGATGAGAGCATTATCCTCAAGTGCCCTGGTTTATGACTATCTCAATCCTTTTTATCTGAAAAAATGGAGCGAGTACCACTTCTTATCTGACGCAACGTTGTCATGTGAATTTCACAGCAGTCCACGGTAAAAAAGAAACATTATTAAGCGCAAAATGTTTTCTCTCAGGAAATAAGTGATGTAAAATTGGCTAAAGTGTAATTACATTTATCTTCAAAAACAACAACCTTGCAGACTAAATCTACCCTTTAATGGAGAATTTTCATTGGAATTTATAGCCAAAGGCTATGCATTTGCATTCAAGAAACCAAGGTATAAGTCCTGCAACTCTACCTCATAATGATGCAATGGAAAAGTGCAAAAATAAACAAAATAATAACAAGGATCTCATGAGAGCATGAATATAGACGAACGCTGTGCACCAAAGGAACGGTATTTGTCTGGTAATGAGCTCTAGGGGCCAGAGCTTTACCATTATCAGCAGTGCTACAGAAAGAGGCCTGCTGAATATCTGCGAGTCACGGTGTTCTGTTTTTTACGACACACTTTTGCTTATTTTCTGTCTTAGCTTCACTCCATTTGTTATGCAGTGCCTACATCTTATTTCAAAGAGAATCAATCATTTTAAAAAGTGATTTATGCCATGTGGACGGTGTCCAGAGCAGTAGATTAGCTCTTTAAAGCAGTCTCCAAGGGATTCAGCCCAGTAAACACTTGCTGTTTTTGGGACCCTGAGGTCAGCCATTTTCTTTTTTCAGGGTCACACCGTCTCTGAATAAATGACTCATTGTGATTGTAGCATAAGGGCTGCAGTAGATTCAAATAAAACGATTTGTGGCTGAGGCCCTTACCCAACCTCTCTGACTCTGTGTGGCTCAGAATTTGCTGTGATTTCTTAGAATAACTAATTAAAGGAATATTTCAGCCAAAATGAAAATTTTGCATTTTTTTACTCGCTTCTGAATTGGTTTCCTTTCTTCTGCAGAACACACATTTCAGCTGTTTTTGTCTATACGATATAAGTAAACAGGGTCCAGAATTTCAAGGACGTAAAAAAGTAGCATAAAAGTAATCAGTCCAACTTTGATGGTTTAATCAAAGTCTTCGGAAGTCTCATTGGTGATGCCCTCATGACATTGACACAAAAGAAGACAGACAGTGCAAGTGGTTTCTGGAAGTGAAAACCGCATTCATTTTCTCCATAGGGGACCTGATTTTTAATGTTAACTTATAAACACTTGAAGACAGAGTTACTGTGAGCAACAAGGTTGTTAATTAGGAGTATGTGCTTTTGTTAAAGTCACCAGATTGCATTATTTCAACTTATTTTTAAAAAACATGTTTAACAGCAGAAGTCTACCCATTATTCTGAAAGAAATCTCCAGCTGAGAATAGAAAAAGAAAATCAGGCAAAAAAAGTTGTTGAAAAAGTGGACTAGCACTGCTAAGGTCAATTCACACCAAGCACAATTATAAAGATAAGGTTCTAAAAATAGTTTTTAATATTAATGACTGATCACAAAGATAACGATAAAGACATAGAGAAACAATATCGTTGTCAGAACATCTTTTCCAGCTGATGAACGATAAAAACATTGACATCCAATCAGAATCCATACTGCTATCATGAGCTGGAGAATTTAAAGCGGCAGACGCGCGTGCGCTTATAATAAACAGATGATATAGTTCGCTGGTGTGGACAGTGGACAGTGACAATTACAGTATATCATTATCTTTATGTTCTGGGTGTAAATGGGGCTTTAAACTCTATGAGGTTTGCTGGTGTTGACATAAATATTTTGATTTGATTTGAGAATGAATAACTACTTAAATTTCACCGTTTATCAAATCACTTTAGAAGACTTGGATTAAACCACTGTGGATTGGCCTACTAATTTAGTTCCATTTGGATCTTGGAACTGTTGGTCTCACAGTCCGCACGCCATCACAACCCTCTGTACCCAGATCAGTCACGCCGTCACAGTCTGCTGAACCAGGATCAGTTCCCATTACCCAGTCACAGCCACCTACCACTGATCCCAGCTCAGTCACTTACACCCGCTCTCAGTCACCAGATTGCTAATTGGACACACCTGCGATCACTCACCTGCACTGCTTATAAGCCTCATTCACCAGTAGCTTGATGGCTGAGCTCAAGGTAACACCGCTATCACTGTGCCATCGTTTCCCTGCAGCCTGTGCCTCTGGAAGGATTGGAGAATCGGATCATCCCGCTAGGCTGAGTATCTCTAGTTTAATCTCTCACTTACCTGCACCGAGCACTATTGATCTGACGATCGGTTCCGCCATAAGAAGCGAACCTCTAATACTTACCTGTGTTTACCTTGGCTAGATAGTTTGAAGCGATCAGGAGATCGCCAAAAGACTGAGAAAGAGACTCTTTGATAACTTTATGTTAAAGTCTTGCCCTCACCAGTGACCTGATTTAACTTACCTTTTTTATGTTCAAATAAACCAGTCTTTGATTTATTTCTGCCTGCTGTGTCTGAGCGTTACACCTTTAACTTCTCATTTTTATCTTCTTGTTCTCAATTTTAATTCTTGGGAGAACTATCACTTTGAATACTGACCATACACTAATGAAACCTATCCAAAACATCTTCAAAATGTGCCTGTGTGAAATTTTTCAGTGTGAAGAAATTGAAGACAAAACCCCAAGCACTAATGTGCCACTTTCTGCCTCTCTCTGTAACATTCTTTCTCCCTCATTATGCTGTCCGTCAAACCTGGGTGCATCGGAGTCAGAGTGGCCCAAAATACGTCCTTCTGCCAAGGCCTCAGATTTTGTGGTCACTGGCACTTTATTCAGGCATAGATCCATTTCTGTGATGAGAAGAGAGGAGCATCCGTGATGAGGGTAAGAGCACTCACAGGAGAAAAGCTGCAATAAAAAGAAGTGTGGAGAGGAGAGTCGTGTCTGGCTTCTCTGGATAAAGGAGAGTATGTCGGTTAATGTCTGCATCTGCTGCAGAACCCCCTGCTATGAGAGAAAGAGAGAGGGGAAGAGCACTCTCATACTCCATAGGCTGTCTGCTGCACCAGACAGACAGGGATCAAGGACATTCTTGTTATTTGTGATTATTCCTCCTGCTATCTCCTCTCCTGCTTTCTGTAGAGGATTGGAGTGATAAAAAAGGCAGGCGACTCAAAGGAGATTTTAAGAGGAGCTTTCTGTGGGGCAGGATATGGCTGAAGACATCAGCGCAAGTAGGACAGCTCATTTCTCTTCAATGCCGCTGGGTCAGGTGTGGAGGAAACTGGGGATTTGGTGGGATTAGGACCACCCCGTTGGCTCTCAGTCCATACAGCTGACCACTGAGTTTAACGTATTGGAGGTAAAGCTTGGCCTTTGGTGTTTTGGTGTGACCAATGGGAATCAGGCTTTTTCCCATAAGTCAGGACCGAGTTTGAAGGTTGTTTCTATGATTGTCAGCTGGGATGTGATATAAAGGCTCTGATTTATTCTACTTCTAGCCCCTTTCTTTGTGTTGAGTACATAAATGCCATAATGAAGGTGTTTTCAGTCTTTTTTTAGGCCAAGGAGACCTTGGTTGTGAGCTGGTGTCACACAAGATCCTATTCTCCCCATAACTTTTTATGGGCACTTCATTGGATGTCTGAGAATTGCTTAATCTTAACATGAAAATACACACTACAGTCTCAGAAATATAGGTACAAAAGCTGTAACTGGGGCAGTACCTTTTCAAAAGTACCTATTAGGTTCAAATATGTATACTTTAAGTACTAATATGTACCTTTAAGGTACCAAAATGGACCACTTAGGTACAAACATGTACTTTTTCTAAAGGTACCGTCCCAGTGACAGCTTTTCTACCTTTTATTTCTGAGAGTGAACTGTTCAAAATATTTTTCTTTTGAAAGAAATTAAGACTTTTATTCAGCAAGGACATATCAAATTGATCAGATTTTGTAGGGGCCTTAAAATGTTTAAAAGATTTCTATTTCAAATAAATGGTGTTCTTTTTTGCTATTTATCAAGAAAGATATCATGGTTTCCACAAGTATTTTTACCAAATGTTTTCATCAAGAAATGTTTCTATAGCAGCAGATCAACAATGATTTCTGAAGGATCAAGACTGGAGTTGCCAGTCTGGGATAGAGAGATATATATATATATATATACTGAGAAATCTGCTTTGCATCACAGAAATAAATCACATTTTAAAATATATTCAAATAGAAAAGAGCAATTTTTAAATTGTAATAAAATTTGACCATCTTACTGTATATTAGATCAAATAAATGCTACACTTTACAATGCGTCATTTGTGTCATCACGGAAAAAGCTTGGAAGAGCCAGGATAAATTTCTAAAAAAAGCCATATACACCTGGCTTGGGGGTGAGTAACATTTTTCCGCAATTTTTTGAGTGAACTATTCCTTTAAGTAAGAATACTAGATGCTGTAGAAGTATTGTACATTAATCATATCAATTTGATGATGATTGCATTGCAGATCACTAATAATAATCATTATTTAGTGTATACAGGAGGTATACTTGTACAGTATATTGAATGAACTGAATTAAACATTTAAGCTTTTTATTGTTGGTTGAAGTGAGCTTTATATTGTTTTTCTTTTTTTTTTTTTTTTGGTTTGGCGGATCGTCGGCAGGATAACCAAAGTTTTCTTCTCTAAGACAGTGTTTAAGTGCAGATAGCGAGTCCTCATTTCCTCACATTTGCGTCCACCATTTTGAGGAAAACCCAGTTTCCATTCAGAACTGCACCATTGTGCCGAGGGACTGCTCAATGCTTCATTTTTTCCCTCTCTGAAAAGCATTTCATTTCGTAAAATAATGGAGTCAATGCAGTGTGGAGGTATTTGGATCTGTGGAGTCTCACACCGGTGAAGGGGAATTGACTATTATTCAGTGTTTACCTGCATGGTTCCTGCCAAGGGAGAGATGGCAGCTGTTTGTTTTTTCTTCACCTCAGCACACCATGATGAACTGTGACAGCTGACATCTGAGCAGCCAGTCAAAGAAAGTGCCTGTAATGAGCAGCCTGCTTGCTTGAGAGACACATGCCATCATATCTCAAATAAAGTTATTCTCCTCCTGTCTCTTTCTCTCTCTCTTTAGCTCACTCACTCCTTCACTCACTCACACGCTGCATTTTCTCATCAGATGCCAGAGGCTAACGCTAGGGATGCTTATCTAAGGCTGGTTTATTTGTTTGTTTGTAAACAGGTGTGTTTGCACTGTACCTAGATTAAAATGCACGCCTGGTTTGAGTATGGAAGTCAGTTAGCTTGTTTGACACCAGATGCTAACAAAACCCCCGAAGGAGGCAGGCGTGACACCGGATGCTTCTAGATGCAGATGCACAGTGCACGGCCATATGTGCGGACACGCAAAACATCTGTGGAATAAACATAAACTCATCGTCTGATGAAGAAAGCACACCTGAAAGTGGATACGTTTACATGGGCTCTTATAATGCGATTAAGGAAGTATATGATGAACTCGAAGCTTGTGTAAACAGAATACAGTAATAATGTTAATGTGATTACGCTCATAATTAGAGTAAATATAATTGTAAAAAAATGTAGGTACTGCATTTGAACCATAATTGGGGTTACACTGCTGTTTAGGGTCGGCAGGATTTTTTTAATGTCTGAGAAACAAAAAACAGTAGTTTTGCGAAATATTATTACAATGTAAAATAACTATCGATTTTAATATATTTAAAAAATATCATTAATTTGAATTTGAATTTTCAGCAGCCGTTACTTCATTCATGATCACACGATCATGTGATTCTGGAAAATAAAGGTAGGGGGTTCAGAAAATAATAGGAATAGTTCACCCAAAAATGAAAATTCTGTCATTAATTACTCACTCTCTTGACATTTTAAACCTCTAAGACCTTTGATTATCTTTTGAATATTTTTGACAAAATCCGAGCGCTTTCTGACCCTCCACTGACAGCAATGCAACTGAAACCATTGTAAATGCACATTGAAGACTGACACGGAAATGAAGAAATTGTTGAACAAATTATTATTACATATTCTCATAGCTTCATAAAATCAAGGTGGAACCACTGATGTCACATGGACTATTTTAATGATGTCCTTACTACCTTTCTGGGCCTTGAACATGTCAGTTGCATTGCTGTCTGTGGAGGGTCAGAAAACTCTCGGATTTCATCAAAAATGTCTTAATGTGTGTTCCAAAGATGATTAAAGGTCTTACGGGTTTGGAACAACATGAGAAGGAGTAATTAATAACAGTATTTAATTTTTTGGGTGAACTATCCCTTTAAGCATAAACATGATGCAGCTTTGTGTCCTGCATTGGTATTTGCAGTCCTATTAAAAAGATGTCAAAAATGAAAAGAAAAAATGCTGATGCAGAGGTTAGCATCATATTTTGTTGGCTTTGGAAGTTTAACAAAAACAAAAGAATTTACCAGACTGATGATACAAGCTTTACAGAACAGATTTGTTACAGTGAATACATTCACTAAGAGAAAAAAAGGCCCCTGTTGAAAGTTAAAGTACAGTTCCTTCGCACATAAATGTTCAAAAATTACTCATGTAGAACCTTGTAATAGACTTTCGACTCCACCAAGCATAAACGCCTGGAGAGGTCTCTTCAGAAACAAGTTTGTAGTGACATGGAAAATTAATAAAGGAAATTGAGATTCATTTATACCTGCCAGCGCTAGCTTACACATCAGCAAAACTGCCAAACAGAGGTCAAAGAAAGGGAAAGTCGATGTTCGGGCGGCTCGAGCGTAATTCAGAACTGCTTATATTTGTTCTTCACCTGGATGCATCATTCCCGGTGCGGCCGGTGTAATGTGAATTTCCACCCTATTTGCGCAAGCCATAAATCAGCCGCTTGAGAAGAAGCTGTCAAATCGGCATCATGCGGAGTCTGTAACAAAGTCAATATATTACATCTCCCTTTCAAACATGGAGAAACATGACTCTGATAACTGAGCAAAGAGCAAATCGATTGAGCTACTGTGCTCTATTTGCTTTTGAAAAATGCATGACAGGTATTTAGCAGAGATCCACCCTGTTCGGAAGTCACCCGCTTTATAGATCCTCAGTTTTATTGTTTCACAACGTGGGGTGAAGGGCTCGGTGCTGGATGGTGGTGTTTTGTGCTGGGCTTTTCTCTAATTTACTTGTTTCAAATGGCTGGCATAATTCTCAGTTTTAAAATGCCAATACGCAGCACAAGCCGCCGCGAGGCACAATCTCACTAAAATGCTAAAGTCTCTAAATCTCTCTCGCCCTTTCTTCTCTTTACCCTCATTTCTTCTTTGCCAATTTAATTAGCTTGAATTTTCCATTACACACAGGTTCAATCACATCAGTGAACCTGGTAGGCAACTAATTGATTTCAAGAGTGCAGCTAGCTCACTGCTGATTCTCCAGAAGATCCCCAAGATTGTCTGGAGACTAAGGACAGAGTAATTTGGTCAAAAAGCTGTTTTTGTATTAGATTAGGCCAATGAATCTCATTTAGAACAAGAGGAGTTTGCGGCATGAACCTCCCCAGGGTCCCATATGTGCTGGCGTTGACACATAAACCTGACAGACAGGCGATATTGCGGCAATATGGCCGCTTCATCAGCATTAGATCTCACCCTGCTGCTAACGGAAAATAAATGTCAATTAGCACAGATGGATCTGTGAGGTGTTCTATCCCGAATGCGTCTTCAGGCCACACACTTCGGAGCGTCGCTCTAATTTCAGCCAATTTTTGTCATCTGCTTGAAGTACAACCTAGAGAGACAAAAGTCAACTGATTTTCTTTCAGAGTCCGCCCATGTTTGCCGCATTTGATGCTTGAAAATTCTTTGTACTTTGCACAATTTTGTATTACACTGAGTGCTGTAATAAGCCTACTTCCATGCGCATGAATGTGACTTAGTGCATCATTCATTTTATTTGTTTATTTGCCTTTTAATATATTATGCAATTGCATTTCAGTGTTAAACATATTTGTTCTATTTTTTTTTTTTTTTTTTTTACATAAGAACAAGTGTTAAGTTTGACACCTACATAATAGACCAAAATAAAATTCATAAAATAAATAAATAAAAAAAAAACATTAATTGTTTATTGTAGATTTGTTTCAGTGATGTGGCTGTGTAAAAAAAGTTAATATATGTATTTTATTTCAGAAAGAAAATAAGCTATTTATAAGCATTTATTATAAATGAATAAATATTCATAAGTAAATATAAACAAACAAATATTCATTATTGTCATTGTATTTTAAGGTTGTGTCTGTGTGATGTAAAATGTAATACATTGTGTAATACCAGAGCTTGAGGGAACTCCAGCTGGATATCGTGACACATTGGTTTTAAATAAGATAAATGAATACGTTTGAAATAATAAATAAATGAGTAAATTAATTTCATTTCTAAAATATTGGAAACAAATTCTAAATAAATCAAATATAAAGTGAATAAAAAAGAATCCTACTGGATAAACTGAATTTCTGTAAAACAACTTAAATTTGACTTTATTTTTGCAGTAAGATCTTATTTTATATTTTATATTTTTATATATTGGTTTTCAAACTTTTAGAATTCTGACTGAATTATGAGACCAGTATCCATTACAATTATGTTAAGTTTACCATCTGTAACTGACAGACACAGGTGATATCATGTAGTGTGAGGCAACTGAGAAAAATAACTTCTCTTCCTCTTCATCAGTGATAAAGACAAGCCGATTGACTGACTGCCATCTTTACTGATGATTTCATTCTCTGCATTCTTGGACAGTGTCTTAATATATTCTGCTGTGGGGACCTATCCAGGAAGCTTGTCAGTCACTCTGAATTCTGCATTCAGACATGTGTGGAACATCACAATCAGACCAATGCAGCAGCAATCAATCAGGAATCTTCCTGCGTTAAGCAGCTCTCAAAACGAGTGGGGTATTTGGGAACCCATGAGAGAGAAAAATACTTTTATTTTGTAGTAGTGAACAAATTAAGGGAATAGTTCATTGCAAGAATAAAATTATTCTCACCCTCAGGTTATCCAAGATTTAGATAACTTTGTTCCTTCAGTGGAAAATATTTGAAAAAAAATCTAGCATTACATCACTTGCACAGCAATAGATCCTCTGAGGCGAATGGGTACCGTCAGAATGAGAGTCCAAATATCTGATAAAAACATCACAATAGTCCACAAGTAATACAAGTAATCCACAAACTCTTTGTGTGTAATAAACAAATCCATCATCCATCATCACTTTTTAAATAAAATATGATTCCTCTATCAAAAATATTTCTTTCTTCAGTGAAAAAGTCATGTTGTCTGAATCAGTAGAGAAATATGCAGAGCACCGATTACAAGCAAAAACAGTCCAAAACATTTCTAAATGAATACATACAGTAGCTGGGATTTTATGTAAAACGACATATTATATGAGATGGACTTTTTTTTTTTCCTGGAGAAAGCATTATTATGGACTGGTATTTTGACCAGAAGTGATAGTTTAATGTTAAAACACATTAATGATGCATTTGTTTCTAAAAAACGCACACTTTTTCACTTTGCAAAATGATGGATTAGAGTTGTGTGGGTTACTTGTGGATTATTTTTAATGCACAAGTAAGTTTATTTTTAATTTTCAAACTTTTTGGTTTTATTTTATTTTGGACGGCACCCATTCACTGCAACTGCTGTTATGCTACTTTCTTAAAAATAAAGGTGCTTCACGATGCCATAAAAGAACACTTTTTTGTCTAAATGGTTCCAAAGAACATTATCTATGAAAGAGATGTTTTAAGAACCTTTGACTAAACCTTTCAAGCTCCTTTATTTATAAAAGTGTAAATTTTTCCAATCTGTATGACTTCCTTTTTCCTGTGAAACACAACATAAGATATTTCACTGATTTTGTCCAAAAGTCAATGATGACAGAATTTTTATTTTTCTAAATATTTTTATTTTTTATGAGTAAGCTGATCCGTTATTGAGCTGTTCTGTAAAAAAACACCTCATATGACCATCTGTATAAAGAATACCATTACAGAAGCCTGTTAACCATGTGATTTGGTTATAAAAGTCTTGTTGAAAGCAGTGGCGGATCATTATATAGGTGGTATTGGCAACCGCCACACTCTTCACAACTCTATCTCCTATTCACTGCAGTTTTAAGGGATTGCGCCCACTCACTGAAAATGAGTCGTGTCCTTGCAGGTAACTTTTTCCGAGCAGCTCCCTGCGCTTTCCTTCCTTCCCACCGCCCCCTCTCCCGTCTGCTGCTGCCTCCTGACTGTCTGCCCATGAAAAAACCTCCTCACCTGCTACAAGCCAAAAGTGAAGGAGGGATTATAGCGCTGCACAGTAAAGTTGATGAAGTCTGTGAAATTAGAACAAAAAAGACTTTCCATTTATTGGACTTTCCTCAAAACATGCAGAAGGTTTTTATGTAATGCAAAAGAAGTAATGGAAACAAAACAAGCAGAATTTTCATTTAGTGTGTTGTAATGTGTCCGTACTCAATGACTAGTAATGTTTTAAAGTATTTTGGAGGTAAAATTGTGTTTAATTTATTTTTGTGTGTTCATCTTTGCTTCATATGCAGCCTTTCATTTTTAGCTCCTTTTCTAGGAAATTTTATGACAAATAATTTTATGTTCTGTTACAAAAAGAACTATTTTTTTCTGTAGTATTTTTTACACACATCATGAATTTAATAATAAATATTTAATTAATTAATAATGATTGTATGCACATAAAAATTCAATTGTAAAATGAATTGTAAAATAAAATTATCAATTTTTTATTTGTGTTTTTTAATCTAAACTAAGATTTTATGGAAATACAAAAATAAACAAATTATACAATTAATTTTTTTTTTTTAACTTTTATTTTTAGATTCAGTTTTTACAATTTTCATCACATTGTACATTTCCATTTTAGTTTAGTTTTTTTTCCTATTATTTTGGTTTAATTTATTTTTATTTATGTCAGTTAATATTTTTATTAACAATTATTTTTTATTTCAGCTTAATTTCAATTAACACAAATGCCTAATAGTGATATAGTTTCATGATAATATCACTAATTTTAACTCAGAAATGAATAAACTCTTTAAGAGGCAAGAGACAGTGTACTTTTGCAAAAATTAATATGTCTGGGAAATATATTTTTGACCCTTGTTAAATATCTTTAAATGCTGAATGGTCCAATAATGTATTTTGGCTTACAACCAAGATACATGTTTCAAACATTTCATATTCCAACCACAATTTTTGTTATATATAAATGTTAAAAACATGTATTCCCTCAGAAACAGCAGAGTGATAGGCGATAATGGCCTGTGGGTTTGATACTGGTGATAATAGCTTATGGGGTTGGTGCTGCTATCCCTTGATAATTCTATACATTAAAGTCAAGTATGAATGTGCAGTGGTTTGCACCTTTAGCTGCTAGACTGTTGAGATGAGGTCCACAAACAGATATAGCCTCTTTTCTGTGTTTCAAAACACATATTAATTTCTCTCTATATGTTACTGGAAATGAGAAATATAAATTGCTTGTTTTAAAAGCTGACATTTACATTCCTTTCTCAAACTGGGATTTTTTTTAGCTCTGCAATAATATATGTTTCATTAAAGTAAATGCTGACGTTATCCATAGACACTAAAGTTTGAGCACAGTGAAGTGAAAGAGAATAGCTTCTATGCTTCGAATTAAATTTGAGGAGGCCAAACAGTGAGAGAGAAAGAGAAATCCCTTATGGGATTATATCAAAAATATGAAAAAATACTGTGGTTTAAATTTAAATCTTAAAACATAACCCTGACTTTGTCCTGTCCACTGGCTGCTCGAAATAATAAGAAAAGAAACCCGAACAAGACAGCCACTTTTGTTTGCTGCGCTTCACATTTCACAGCACTTCTCATTATATTGGAGCCGTGTGAATGGCTGGATGAGAGTAAAAGAGAGTCAAAGAGATAAATGGAGTTAAAGAGCCGCCACATCCAAGGCAAAGACTGGTCAACAGACAAAAAAGACAGTAACTAAAGTGGATGTGTTTTGAAACGCTCTAAAATTGAAGACCTCCAGCATCCAAGGATTGTAAGCTCATCTTTTGTGACAGCAAAACACAAACCTTTGTACTATTTTCTCAGTGTTTTTAACCCCCAAACCTGCATTCATTTTCAGCTATCATTTTACTATTTAAGCTATCGTGAATAAAATGATCAAGTCTGTTGGATTACTGCTCAACCTGTCATCAATATTCAGCTCCATGTTGATTTGCTGAAGGAGACAAAAGAAAAAGGACACGATTCCTGACACGTTGAACAATAAGTGACGCTTAAACGCGGTCGTAGTGTCTAGAGTGGGAGAGATAACCTGAGAGGCTTTTACCACGGACGCCTCTCTTATCTCATCTACTTCTTTTAGCTGATACAAAACCATTTACAAATTCGTCAGCTTTGAATAATGGAATCAAGCCAGATGGAAGAAATGCCTTGTTGCAGTTTGTCTCTCTCTCTCAGAAGCGGTAACATTCTCCGGTTCGAAGCAGGCCACATATTTTAATTAATTTGGCTCAGAGGGGGGATAGCACATGCTGTCAGGGGTCCCAAACCCGTGGGGAACAGAGGAGCCAGTGGTGGCAGAAGATGTTGCGCTACACACGCTATTTAATTAAAAGACAGTGGCTAAAGCCAGTGTAGTTGAGAGGCAATGCATCATTAGTACCAAGCTCATTTCCTTGCTACAGCTGACTAGAATGGGCACGAGAAGCAATTAGGCATTTTCTAACACTTATTAGGAATTAATTGCCAGTTGATTTCCATGGGTGGAATGTTAAGTGGAAGAGGGGCTTCACCAGAGGGGTGGGAGCGGGAAGGTTGTTCCAAACTTTATTGATATTGATTATTAAAGTGGGTGATTGGATGGTAATTGCTGGAACCTTTTGACACTGAACATTCTAATTACAGATGAAATATGATCACGCTCATGGGCTTATAGCTGTGACAGACCAGAACGGCACTGATTTCATTACCAATATCGTAATATGTTGTGGAAAAGAATAACTGTGATTGAATCATATTGTTTTCATTTGGTTTGCAGGCATTGTAAAATGATACGAGCCAGAATTTAGGAAAGGCAGGTGCCAGAAAAGCAAGCAGAGCTGAATGTAAAATGTGTTTTTTCTGATATAAAATATGAATTCAATCAAATAGTTTTCAATTACGTGGCTTCATGGCATGCATTTTCAAATATCTTAGTGTTTAAAAATCATTTCGGAACAGTCCTGTTTTGTACGTCTTTGAATTGCATTGTATAGACAATAACTGTTAAGGCTAATGATACACTGGACAACTTTTTCTGAGCAATGTTGCTTGGGCACTTTTCAATCATTTGTACACAGTATCCTCCCAACTGGGTTTTAACTCTTTAAACATTTTTCCAGTACAGTGCAAACTCCGCCCCCCCAAGTCAATTAAAATGTTTTTATTGGTCATGGCATTGGTGCAGATTTCCTACACAATGCTGGAACACACACTAACCTGTAACCTAAACCTAGTATAGGTGTTGGTAGTATATACTGATACATAGCGGTATTGTTTGTTGTGATCCGAAATTCATCAACTTTTCTTGACAGGTGATTGCTTGAATGAGTTGACCAGTTAAACTGGCACCAGGGCGGTTTTGCTCTTAAAGGGTTAGTTCACCCAAAAAATGACAATTCTGTCATTAATTACTCACCCTCATGTCATTCCAAACCTTTAAGACCTTCGATCATCTGCGAAACACAAATTAAGATATTTTTTGATGATATCAGAGAGCCATCTGTCCCTCCATAGACAGTAACACAACTGAAATGATCCCAGGTCCAGAAAGATTGGAAAAACACAGGTAAAACAATAGCAGTGGTTTTCTACTGACACCTATTGGTGTGGAGGCAGAATCACACTAAGACTCAGATGCCATCATAGAAATAAGCAATTCAGTGAGCATTCAATAATTATTCATTTCTTCAAAGTGTCTGGAAATGGGGGTTTCCTGAGAGTGAAGTGTGATCTCAACATGACGCTCTCATGAGGCAACCTGCTCCATGTAAAATAAATCACGTTTTATTAAGCTACTGATATGACTGGAGAATACATCTCAACTGGGTAAAAATAATTTGTCAAAAGCATGTTTGTATGCGTATGACCTTGTAATGAAGCAATAAACTAATACATTTGCAAGACTTGCATTCAGTACGACACTGGATAAATGGTTGTTATATATATATATATTTTAAAATAACAACGTGCAATAAGGTACATAATTATGGGATTGCAGAAATGTATGTAGAGGCACATATTTCCAATGAGCCTGGGTTGCAACCACTTTATCACAGAAAGAACATAAAAGACAGATGTTTGTTTATAGTTATTTGACCCCTAAGTTTCTCAGTGTCACTTATTCTGACAAGACCACCTAACCTTTGACCCTGAACCAGAACTGACGATACACAGAGCTGCTTGAGGAAATCTCTGTGATTAAGCTCATAGTGTACAAATGGTAAGGAAACCCAAAAATGGTACAAAGTCTCTGTTAAATCTGAAGTAAAAAATATTATTTACTATAAGTGAATACACCAGGAGACATAGGAAATGAAAAAAAACTATATTCATTCTCATGCCACTTCAAAGCAATATGACTTTTAGAATACAAAAGAATATGATGACAGAATTTTTAAGTATAGCTTTTTAAAGGCACTTTGTTCAGCATTGTATCTCCATCTGTTGAGTTAAACTTATTTCTAAGCAACTTCTGAATACTTGTGTGAGGTAAAGCCTCTAATTGTTGACTACTTAAATAAACCTGTAATAATGCAGCGTCACTGAAAAAGAAGGATGGAATTTAAAACCGGTGCTTTTATTCACATGCCATGACATGTGAAGGTGCATTCTGAAAACACAGTAAAGTTGAAGTCATGTTTAACCTTTAAACCTCCTCAGACATTGTTCAGTTCATCCCGGAGAGAGAGTCTCATTTCACAGCGCACGTCTGTAAACACCTGCTGTTTGTGAGCGCTCCGCTGTGCTCGTCTATCCAGGAGTCCTTTAGCCCTAAAGACTGTTTTTCAGGCCCAGAGATCTCAGCTTTCAAGCGCTCTTTGGCTAAATGGAGCTTCACCTGGATGAGGAGGAGAGGAAGTGAAAGGCCAAGGAGATAGTCGTGTTTACACCAGGGCTTCCTTCTCAGCCAATGGGAATCCAGCCTGGCAATTTAGAGAAGTAAATGGTATTATTTTCTTCCCAGGCAATCAAAACACTATCTCCGTGAAAAATGGCAAGGGCTCTTGCGACATGATTGCTTGACTTTTTTTGTGGGTTGGGGGTGGGAACCATGGGCCAGGCCTGGGTAATTCTCAAAGCCACAGACTGCACCGATCCAGCCAACATCTATCATGTGGCTGGCAGTAAAGAGATACTTGAGATTAGAGGACAGGAAACAGAGCCTAGCTGCTTCCTCTGTGTGAAATGTGATACAAAAGGAGCGCAGGGTCCCTTGCACTTTCTAATTGAAAAGATTTTGGGGCTAAATCAGAGAATTTCTCATGGAAACCTGTAGCCATTTTTTTCTCTGATGAAAAGGAAATCATATCCACTGAGGTCGATTAAAGGAAACCCATAGACTCCAAAAACTTTTTCCAGTGAGTGAACAGCTAACTATTCTTATTAGACATTTTGTGACATGTTTGTGTGTGTATATTATATATATATATATATATATATATGTATATTAGTGCTGTCAAATGATTACTTGCGAATAATCACATCCAAAATTTACATAATATATGTGTGTGTACTGTACGGAGCCCATTATAGGACATGGTGTAGGAAAAAAATAGTTTTTAAATCTTCTGCCTTCTCTTGCAAAACCTTTGCGTTCCTCTGAGAAACTTTGCATTCTCTCACAAAGATATTTGCGTTATCTTGCAAGACTCTGTGTTCTCTAGCAAAGACACCAATTCGTACATATTCGTATTAGGTGGAAAATTCGTGATACTGGGCTGGCTCAACTGGTTATGCCAGAGAACGCAAATGTTTTGCGAGGGAACACAAATATCTTTGTGAGAAAACGCAAGATTAAAAAAAAAAAAAAAAAAAAAAAAAGTAAAATATATATATATATTTACCCAGAATTACCCAGAATTTTCCCACCACCATGTCACTTAAGGTGCTCCATAGTACTGTGTATATTTAATATGTATATGTAAATATACAAACATACAGTATATATTTTGAAAATATTTACATATTTATTTATATTTGTATATTTTTGTATGATATACATATTTAATATTAATATTTTATATAGAAATATAACATATACATGCATGCACATACAACTTTCGTTGTGACTTTTTATTCTTAATCTGATTAAGCGCACTAATATTTAAATATACATATTCTCTATTAAATGATACGCAGTTTTTTTTTTATTAGTACAAAAACAAGTACAATTGCTCACCAAGGCTATATTTATTTAATAAATAATTTTGTACGCTTTCATACATATTATTATTTTACATATTAGATATTAATTTATTCCTGTGATGCAAAGTAGAATTTTCTGTAGCCATAAGTCCAGTCTTAAATGTCACATGACAATGACCTGCATCTTTAAAAATAGAAAAGTTTTGCAACTTTATAAATGCCTTCATTTTCACTTTTGATTAGTTTAATGCATCTTTACGGGGGAAAAAAAATCGATGTATATATATTAAATATTTTATAAAACACTTGCCGCTGTATTTTTTGTATACACATACCAAACTAAAAGCTATTTAATCTACAATTACAATTTCGCTTTCATGGTAACGTTCAAACAGATAAACGGCATAGCAAAACATAAACTGTTTGTTTTTGGTATAATTTCCTGTTTTCACTTGTGTATCTTCTAACCAAACTATTCCCTGAGGTCTTTATGTTCCTCAAAGCCAGGGAAAATAGACTCCCTCCCTGGCATCATTTGCACAGAGGAAGCTGATTAAAAGTATGTGCATCGAAGTCCTCCATTACACAAGAGTCGAAAATAGACACCTCCACTTTCCACACACTTCAGTGATGAAGAGAGAGCTGTTAAAACCAATCAAGACCAAGATTACGCTTTCTCGCTTCCACCCGTTCCGCAAGCATCTTCGTTAGTGAAACTATCCGAATTCAAACACTTACAAAACATGAAGAAGTGCAGCTGTGGCTTTAAAGATAGCAACAAACATCTTCTCCTTTTTCCGCTTTGCAGAGCCTTATTCAGAGTAATTATGTAGTGTTTTGACAGAGCAGGAAGACAGCAAAGTGTCTTATTTTCCTGAAATGAAAGTACACAAGCAGGGAGAACGTTTCTGTTAGCGAGAGCAGATGTTGTGTCTTTGAATAGCGGCCGACTGGTGGGGGACATAGTGAGCTCGGGTGTGCTTCCTCCATCTTGCTGAGATGAATTCCTCATAATTGAGGATGGGACGACAGCCCCTCTCAGCTCAGTCACCGTCGTACTCTGAACCATGCCTATTCAGACCAGCAATATTATTTAATCCTGCAAAGCTAAGAGAGTCTCTGTTTACAGGCCAGATAGATAGACAGTAAAGTTGTAGTTATAAGATTTTTAATGTTAAAAAAAGGCTTATGTTTACAAAAGCTGCATTTTTTTTATATTACGAAATATTATTTTCTGTTCTAATACATGTTCTGTGTCACATGATCCTTCAGAGATCATTCTAATATGCTGATATCTTGCTTGTGATTTTATATTTAGATTTTAATAATTACTATTAATACTGAAAAATGCATTAATTTCTTTCAAGAACAAAAACATTTTACTGACTCCAAATATGCATATGCAAATACATTTTTTATATTATCCTGCAGAGTGATATGGTAAAGTTAACTTTAGTTATGTACAAATAAATAATTAAATAAATAAACTAAATCAGATTCCTATGTATTTATCATCCAGCTTTTCATTTGAAACAATACATGCAATGTTTGTAGTATTGTTTCTTTTGTAGTATAAATTTTTTTCATATAACATTAGGCTAAGTATTGTTTTTTTAATATATTGTAAATTAAAATAATAATAAACTAACACAAAGAATACAATATTAATAATAAAATTAATAACATTACATTATTATTATTATTAGCCTATTATTATATTATTTTACTAATGCATGACTGTGGAAGTGAACATATAGGTTACACAGGAATGAGTACTGCGTCTGCTAAATACGCTATGGGAAAACTCCTTTTTTCCTCCTAACTGAAGCCTTATTCAATCACGCAGTGAAACTGCACGGCCATCGGTTCGTGCAGTGGTAAAAAACTAACCAATGGCTCGGCAGCGGTGCTGCACGAACCTATGGCTGCAGTTCCCGCCGAAGCCCGCCTAAATGCTTCGACTGAAGCAACGAAGTTGTGCAATTGTTATAGCACAGCACGGAACGCAGTACTCGTTCCCGTGTCTCAGGGAACCAGGGTTACGGAAGTAACCTATACGTTCCCTGTCGAACACTTCACTCGTACTGCGTCTGCTAAAGACGCCATGGGAACACAGTTCAGTCACGCCGTGCTAATAATAGAGGTACAACCAATACATGACCGCGAGCCCAGGCAGAATAAGCCAGGGAATACAGTCACATAAGTAAGCAGGGGAATGATGCCCCGCTTATCAGATTGTCACGACACTGAATGACTTGCAGATTAGGTCCAACGTTTGGGTGCGTTCCGGCCAAAGACATGTCGAACCTGTGCTTTGTGACCGGTAGCCCTTTGGAACAGGTGCCAAAGCAGATGAACAGCTGGTCTGACCATCTGAAAGCGGGTGACCGCTCGACATAAGCTTTCAATGCCCTGACAGGGCAGAGAGGGTTAAAATCCTGATCCCTTTCCACAGGGGGCAGTGCCGATAGGGACACAACCATCGCTCTGAACGGCACAGAAAACACCTTTGGCACATAGCCGAGCCGTGGTTTCAGGATGATTGGGCCGGAACTCCAGGCAAGCAGGGTTCACAGAAAGCACTTGTAAATCACCTATCCGTTTTCCTGATGCTAGTACAAGTAGCAGAACTGTTTTAAATGTCAGGGACTTCACTGTAGCTGTTTGCAGAGGTTCAAAGGGCCCACCTTTCAGGGCTCTAAGTACATTAGGCAAATCCCAAGTGGGGATGGTGCGAGGGCGAGAGGGCCTCAGCTGTCTAGCTTCTCTTAAGAAACGGATAATAAGGTTATCCTTGCCCACTGACTGGCCTGCTATAAGGTCGTGATGGGTCGTGATAAGGCTTATGTGTTGGCCATAGCGGCCTAAGAGTGGAAGGGGAACGACCCCTATCCAGCAGGTGCTGTAGGAAAGATAGTATCGCCGATACATCCGCATGAAGTGGGGGTTTCGCTTTGAGTAGCGCACCACCTCGAAAAAACTGACCATTTCATAGCATATACATGTCTAGTAGACAGGGCTCTAGCCTGAGAAATGGTATCTAGGATGCGCTCGGAGAGGCAAACAGGCTCCCGTCGAGTGGCCATAAGTGAAGAGCCCACAGCTGGGGCCGTGGGTGCCAGATCGTGCCCTCGACCTTAGAAACAAGGTCTCGTCTTAGGGGGATGGGCCACGGGCCGTTGTCAGCATCATGTGCAGATCGGCAATCCATGGCTGGTTCTGCCATAAGGAAGCAACCAGCAGGACTTTGTGGCATTCCTCTCTGATTCGTCTGATGACCTGAGGAATCACTGCGATCAGAGGAAAGGCATAGATAGCAAGTATTGCTGTCTGAAGCGAAGAGATCTATCCGAACGTTTCCCAGATCTGCTGGGTCATTCGCGGGTGAAGAGTCCACTCCTCTGGGTGGACTTTGCCCCGTGACAGCATGTCCGTGCCCTGGTTCAGCTTGCCTGGGATGTGAGTTGCTCTTATTGAGCACAGATTGTGCTGGGCCTACTTTAGGAGGCACGACGACAATCCGAAGAGGCGCCTTGACGACTGACCCAGTCTGACACCCTGGAGATGGCTTGCCAGGGTTTTGTCCGGAGGGACAGAGGATGTATAAACTCGAGTGTTTTGCTTAGAGACATATGACTCGTGAGTGAATGAAGAGGGAAACTGCTCTTTTTCTGATTTTGTGGGTGCGCTATCACAGCGTGCTGCATGGGCACCTTTACGGAACCAATGTTTGCAGCAAACACAGCGTTTGTCATACCTGGCAGTTTGTGGGGTGGTCCAGCTACAGCGAGACATTTTCCTGCCCTCTTCTTTGCGCTTCTTTGCTGTCATCTTGCAGCTCATACTCGCTGATACAGAAAGAGACGAGGTCACTCACAGCCGCGGAGGGACGCTGGCCATCATTTAAGAAGAGGACGGGTGAAACTTCCCTTCTTAGAGACTGTAAGGCACGCAGGAGCTGAGCCGGCGTGAGCTCACTGGTCTCGGAGCACTGAGATCCTCTTCCCTGCTGTTTCTTCCTCACCGGGCCATGAGAAGAAGACGGGAGGGCTCAGGAACAGGAATCGCTCTCTGATAAGAAAGCTATCCTAGTGCATAGAGAAGAGAGGCTGAGAGACTCGCAGTGCGAGCAATCAGTCTCGGAGAGATCAGCATCTGCGTGGGCTTTCCCCAGACAGGATACACACTTCCTGTGGCCACCGTCTGAGTGCAGGGGGGTCCTGCAGGTGGAGCAATGATGGCTGGGCATTTGAAACAACGCACCAGGTAAGAAATTTGCTCTTTGAAAATTTGCTCTCTTGCCGGATGACGGGCAGAGGAAATTATCCACTTATAGAGGAGTTTCAACGATGAGCAGGCTTCTAGTCAGGACTGGCAAAGAGCTTCGTCATTGCTGAAGGAGAAGAAATCTGAATCCCTCGGCGAAGCAGTGGCCTATATATTCACGGCCCCACCCATTTAGGCGGGCTTCGGCGGGAACCGCAGCCATAGGTTCGTGCAGCACCGCTGCTGAGCCATTGGTTAATTTTTTACCAATGCACGAATCAATGACCGTGCAGTTTCACTGCGTGATTGAATAAGGCTTCGGTTAGGAGGAAAAAATTAGTTATCCCATGGCGTCTTTAGCAGACGCAGTATGAGTGAAGTGTCAACAGGGAACTGAATAAAAGATAAATATGGCTTAAAATATAAATATACACAAAATATATAGTCTACATTTATATACTATTGGTAATTGTATTATACTACATTTTTACAACTCTCATAACAAACTGTTTTGATAATGAGAGTTTACTGTCCTTTTCTTTTCTGGATGACAGCATTTTTAAATTTTATTTATAGATGCCTGACATTACAGCTTGGCCATAATTATAATGACTCATATTCACCTTCCTCCTTTAAATAAAATAATCAAACAGTCATTGTGGGAATCAATATTAATGGCTGCACCTCATGTCAAGACACACTGACTGTGCTAATTTTTATTTATCTTAGATGAAAATCTAAGAAGTTAACATTATTACATGAGAATCTCTTCTCCAAAATCTCTCCTCTTTGCTTCTTCCTGGTTCGGCCTGCAGTCACCTTCGTGTTTCAGGCCTGTCAGATAGAAAATGTGGGTGATGCTGTTGAAAGTGTTGAAACTCAAGCGCTTCTACTTCTGATGGGTTAATTTACCGGAAACACGGCCGGCTCCAGAGGAGAGAGAGCAGTTGTGTTTCCAAATCCATTGCAATAAAAGCAGCTCACCTTCCTGTGACATTAAAAACTGAAAGCAGTCCATTTAGAGAAATAGTGGGTGTTATCTGTGGTTTGAACTGATAGGTAATGGGATTGTGATCTGTTAAAGGAATACTGTAGTCATTCAAAAATAACAATTCTGTCATTTTTATACTTGCATGCTGTAATTCTTTGCAATGGAACATAAAAAAAGATCTGGATCCAGGTCATGCTCTCCTACACAGGCTTTGAAGAACCTGCAGAAGTGTGACATGTACACTTATGGCTCTCCTTGGATGTCCTTGTCAAACCTAAGCAGACGTCATCATCCATACTCTGTTTATGTGTGCGGTCCTTATCAATTGGCTGCAGGAATCATACAATTCTTGGTGGGATTTTTAATCCACTAATCTTGACTGCAAGACATGTTCACAGAAATCACTCTTATGAGTAAGGGCATCTTTGGATAAAACATGAAAATATTAAATATGTATGGGTAGTTATTAAATATCTGTAGCTATATATATCTAATAAATATCTTGTGAAATAAAAAGATTAAATGGATCTTAAAATGTATTTCCTGTATATCTCTTTAAAACTGTATTATTTTTAAACCTTATTTCCCTAATTTTTCTTAAAAGGATAGCTCACCCAAAAATGAAAATTTGATGTTTATCAAATGGATGCGACTTTGTTTCTTTGGTTGAACACAAACGAAAAAAAAAAACTAAAACCGTTGCAGTCTGTCAATCATATAATGCAAGTCAATGGCAACTAAACATTCCAAAGCTGAGAATCAAAAAAACATACACAGACAAAACCAAATTAAACCCTATGGCTCGTGACGATACATTGAGGTGTTAAGACATGAAACGATCGGTCTTTGCAAAAAACCAAACAGTATTTATATTCATTTTTACCTCTTATACACCACGCTCTCCTTCTCTCCTTATTTTATTCACAACATCCGGCGCGTGACGTGATCACATAGATATCTATACATAGAGCCTCATTAGTGACTGTTTCTATACGACTGCGGTACCTATGTCTATATCTATGTATAAATATCTATGCGTGACCATTGACAGACTGCAACTGTTTTTTAGTTAAAAAATAAATAAAACATACTTAAATTGATATGTAAATTTTAGGTGGAAAATCTTTAACTTAAAAGCTTAAACATTATTTATAAAGTTTTGTTTAGACAACAAAATAAAATACTAATTTTAGTACTAAAATGAATAAAACAAACAAACAAAAAAAACTTAAAAAACAAACTTAAATACAAATAAAAAAATAAATAAATGAGGCTCACATATCAATAATTTAACTTGATTTTGTAACATTGTTGTTGTTATACTATAAAAAAGTTTTCATTAATTAAAATATAGCTGAAATTAATTGAAAATGTAAACATTAGATGGAGAAACGTTAACTTAAAAAACCTGAACTTTAACCTAAACTCAGTTGCAAAGGTAGTAATATCTTATTTTTCTTTAAGTGAAGTATGAAAATTAATAAAACAAAAAATATTAAAAAGGACACTTAAAGGAGCCGTATGTAGGATTGACACCGAGTGGTTGAACTAGGTATTGCAGTTCAAATTCAAAATATTGGAGA
>JAUMHE010000075.1:10095535-10120677 GCA_032359235.1 Enteromius mattozi
TATATATATATATATATATATATATATATATATATATATATATGCAACCCAGTCCTTTTATCAAGTGCTTACCAGTCTGGCCATAAAAATTAAAAAAAAGTGCCATGACAAGTTTAATAGCCATGACAAATATTATTTAGATTTTCACACTTTTATGTATCACCCAAGTAAATAAAAATACAGCATCTACAAAACACATACCCGCTGACTTTTACTGTTTATGTGTAGGCTTACACCTAATCATTTCCATGCTTGAGTCTCTGCAATGACGGTATGAAAAAAGTGTTTTTAATTTTAATTTAAAGTGTTGTAAAATCACTGTATTGCACCACCCTGCATACTCATCACTCCTCACCAGCTGTGGAGGGAACATTTCTGTCGCATTGGACAGCTGTTTAACACAAACACACCATCTCACCATCTGCAGGGAGAAACCTGTTGGCCAATTATACCCGTCGAGTGTGCAGTTATTGGTAGGTTGACAATTAGGCACTGATGCCATTCGTACTTGAGCATTAGGCACAGACAGTGATACTGCAATGCAGCGTGGGAAGTGAAGAACCAGGCTGCTGATTACAACCATCAATTAAGAGTTTCCTTTCTCACATTCGATCATCACAGTTACTCCAGACATTTTCTTTTAGTCTTGTAATAGAGAAATTGCCTTCAGAAAAGGGCAGACAATTTGGTAAGCTTGCAGGCTATTTGTTAACAGCGAAAGAAGGTTAGCACCGAGGTTATAAATATAACTGAGTCGCCTCAATAATTGTAATATTTAAAACATTCCGTTAATTAAAAAGCATGAGAGCATTCCACAACACTATGTTTTGAGACCTTACACTCACTGGGCAAGATGCTTAAAAGATGTTGCTTTCTCTAAAAATGTATTTACTGAAAGTTATAGATTAGAGAAAGTTGCTATATTACCATAAAAGCACATTTTTGCCACTGAATAAAAAATAAAAAAGGTAATCGTGACTTTTTATCTCACAATTTATACACAATTTATACAATTTTTTTCTTAGAATTGTGAGATGTAAATGAGCAATTATGAGTTATAAAGTCAGAACTGTGAGATATAAACTCAAATAAAATAATCTCAAATAAAAATTGCATGATTTAAACTCGCAATTGCGAGTTACAGTATAAAGTCAGAATTGTGTGATATAAAGTCGCAATTCTGAGAACATATCAGTCTTTTTTTCCCTCAAAACTGGACTTTTCTGAGAACAAAAGTTAGAAATGTGTTATATCACACACTTGTGAGTTATAAAAGTCAAAATTACGAGATATAAAGTTGCGACACGCAATTGTGAGTTTACATCAAGCAATTGACTTTTTTCTCACAATTCGGACTTTATAACTCACAATTGCAAGTATATATCTCACAATTATGAGTATATTACAGTTCTGAAAAAAAAAAGTCAGAATTGCGAGATAAAAAGTTGCAATAAATTTTTTTTTTTATTAAGTGGCGGAAATTAATTACAGTATGCTACAAGCTACTTCATATTTTTATAAACATGAAGGCTATAATTTCCTTGCAATTTGTTTGTTTCTCTGCAGTATCACGAGTGATACAATGCAATCAATGGAATTCCGCTCTTGAACATTATTATTTAACATTTTTTGAAATAATGTATGCTGATGGCTTCATCAAAAGCATATATCATCTATTAACAACTTTATAGCTCACACTAGGTCTATCTTTTAAGGTGTGTTTAAAATTTTCATTAAAAATCTAATTTCCTAGAGAGAAAATGAATGGGATTTTTGCTTCCAGAACCCAACTGTTGCACTCTATATAATACTCCACAGCGAGCAATCAAGAAAATTGCCTCCCATTAGAATAAACAAACCTGCTATACCAAGTAAGACTACATGGGGATGTCTATAAAGAAATAAATGAAGACAACAAATCTAAAGCTCCCTGCAGTTTCTTATCCTGATAACATACGTCTATCGGCACACATAAACCTTTTGAAGTCTGATTTGGATTGACTAGTCAGGCTGAGGTTCACACATTCCTTTTCTTTCTCCCAACCTTGACTTTGATTTCAAGTTATTTCCTTATATTTTTGAAGAGTTCAACAGTGGGAGAGTTATTCAAGGTGTGTACTAGACATGGCTTGAGGGTCTAAATAATAAACGATTTACAAACAGCAGGTCTTTTTCGGTAAGAAAGATCCTTTAATGGTGCAAACCCAGAACATTTGTGTCTAGGTGTGCAAGAAAAACATGCCCCAATTAAATATAGTACTTATCACAGTTACCGTTTTGAATAGTTGAAGATTTGCTGTCTTCATTCTCATTGGTAGTCGCAGCATCACTCCTCATTTGCATACGTCAAAATTTTCTCAACTTTTGATGTGTTGCTGGACACGCCCTCATCCTGTTGCCAACGGTCACTGTCGCTCATGTCACTGAAAGTTGCTAGCTCTCATTGAAAATTAATGAGTTTAGGTCGCTTTGTCACTGCAAGGCGGCAGGATCTTGAGAGGAAGACCAGATGCTTTTCTGTTTGAATGTAAGCGGATGGAGGAGATGCCTCAGTATGCTGTCATATAATTGACTGTCTTGATTAGTAAAGTTAAGTCGAGACTTTTGCAAAAGGTAGGACTGCGGAGTTCATTCAGTTCTTTGCCAACAATTACTGACTGTCATAAAAACTCCAGGGCCTTTATGTGTCATGAGCGTGAGTGGCAAGAAGTGGTTTTATGACATGAACCTCCCACCTTGGGAGTAACACCATGAAAACTACTTTTACACCACCTTAAAGGTCACATATAACTTGGCTTGTGTCAAAAATAGTATGAAATGGACATCCTAATAAAACAGTCTTTAACTCTGTATGATGCACTGACAACATACTGTAATGCATTGCTGGAAATAAAAGAGGGTCTTAGTAACCAATAATTTGCTGTTTGTAAGCCACATGACCTTTGATTTTCCTTTCAAGACTTCTTTTTCTGATGTCACTCTTACAAGAAAGACACCTGCTGAAGTGCTCCAGAAATCGCTCTAATAAATACATTTTCCTTTTTTCCTCTCGATGCTACGGATAATTGATCCACTTTATCTAACATAAAATTGTATGTGTGTGTGTGTGTGTGTGTGTGTGTGTGTTTCATACAAAAATAAATGGAATGGGCAAGATGTATAGCTTTTATGAACACTATTGAATAACCCACGATGAAGATTATACAAGTTTTAATTACGATACAGTGTTGCCATTTAACTTTGTTATTAAATCTATTTTATGCAAGAAAATAAAAAAAAGTTTGTAAAATAGTTAATTCCTTCACAGCAACTGGGAAAATAATATCCTAAAACAAAGCATATGCCTGAAGCAAATAAACCAGAATAGCCTATCGAACAAGACATTGTGATTAAAAGAAAAAAACAAGACCAGATGATAATAACATTATTCATACAAGCTGGCACGGAAATAATAACACTGACAATTATAAAGAAAGTTTCACAAAATAAAAATCAAATAAAAAAAAACTCATTAGCAACAGTATAGCTGACCCAAGAGATCAACTATCATATATCCTGCCCCTTCAAGAGATCACAAACTCTTTGGTAATACATCAGAGTGCATTAGTTTGATAATATATTCAAAGTACCTGCTATTTTCATAAGCTCACAGAGAATCTTGGCCAGGCAGCAAGCACAGGACCGTAAAAATGTGTGGGCACAGGTGCCAATTGGGCAGGGATGAGGCAGTACTAAAATAATTCTCATCTCTTTAACGGGGCCAGAATTACGACTAGCGTCACTGGTGGCTGGCATCCGTTACAACATTTTTTACAGAGGAGTTATGCATTTAATCTTGTCTTATTGCAGTAAAGCACTAAATTTAGAGTTTTCCTTTCCGTCTCATACTCCTGCCATTTTCGAATTCAACAGCCAGATGCATCCTGTTAATTAGTTTATTTTCCACTGCATTTTTTGGCTCTCCACCATCTAGCCCATGTGAAAGGCTGAACTTTTTTGCTTGAGAGGAGGCTATCTTCTACCCACTGACCTCTTGGGGAGCAGCTTCATAAATGTATTAAAAAAATCCATGTTCAACTCCGGCCCGCGATATAGATATCATTTCAGAGAGGCTCTCTCAGCGGGGTTCTGCGGTCTGCTGAAGAATACTTCACCTGAAGCTGCTTTTGTACCGCTGAGAGGGAGAGAAGCAATCTCCCCGCTGTCCTTTGGCAGGGTGATGCTGGACTGTGCTATCATCGCAGTCATTGAATCCCTGTGCTTGATGATGGTGTTGAATAGACAGATGGAGAATATAGATGGAGTTGAGAGGGGCTGTCGATGTCCTTCAAGTCCCGTCCACTCAAGTCTTCCCTTATTCTGCTGAATTTAAAGCACTTCCGAACAGACGGATTCTCGTGCACTCACCCTGTCTTTCAGTCCCTCGTTTTCTCACGCCCCTTTGTTTCACCCACTTTTCTTCCTCTCATTTTTTTTGTGTGATGTCTGTTTCACTTTCCCCCCTCTGTGCTTTTCTTCTTCTGTAGCTTATTTGTTTCTTTTATTGTTACCTTTTAAAGAGATAGTTACCCAAAATTGAAAATTCTATCATCGTTTATTCACTCTTATGTGGTTCCAAACTGTTGTTTGATTGTAAGTGTTCTGTGGGACACTTAAAAAAAAATCATGCAATGAAGGGGGATTAGAGCTTTTAAGCTTTAAAATGGGGGAAAAAAACAACAAAAATGTTATTAAAATGGTCCATATAACTCATTCTGAATTCATACAATAGGTTTGTGTGAGAAATAGACAATCTTTTAAGTCATTATTTACTGAAAACCCAGTTAGTCGTGAACCAGTCAGATGCAAGAATGAATCATTTAAAAACTAGAGCGAATATTGAAGTTTTTTGTGTGTGAAAAATGACTTAACTTTCAGCCTGTTGCTCACACAGAGCTACTGTATGACTTTCTAATAAAAGTACAATTAAAACAAAAATCACATTATGTCTTTGATTTCATTTTAAATGTAATTTTAATTAAAGGCTGTGATTGAATTTAATATATGTGATACATGTTTCAGATTGCGCCAAACAATCTTTTCAAAAATACGAATTAATATATATTTTTTCTTAATAAATGTATTTTACAGTGAAATATTTTAATCTTTTATTTGTTTAATATTTACATTTTGTTTCAAAAATTGCTGTTTAAATGGCAAAAGCAGTAAATAAACTATAAAAATTGGAATTAGAATTTTTTTTCTTCTGATTTCTAATGTTTTAGGTTTGTGTTTGGGTATGTGTCCGTTTTTCTTCATAATGTTGCATTTACATAAAGAAAATGATGCTGGGTGAGTAAATAATGACAGAATTTTAATTTTTGGGTGACCTATCCCTTTAAATATCTGTTCTCTGGCCTGCATCCAAGTCTTTCCGCATGTCAGGCTGCAGTTGCATATGGTGTCCGTGCCATGTGAATAGGTTTAAATAGATTCTGACAGGTCGACCGCATTGTTCCTGTGGCTGCAGAGCTTGGCCACGCTCACGGCTAAAACCCAGCGGTACCAGTGTGGTCCGAATCTCCCAAGCTTCCCCCCCTTGCCCAGAATCTAGTAGTCCTGGCCATCTGCTGCCAGCACTATGAGGCTGATGAAAAATGCAGCCTTGATGAACTACAACAATATAAAGCACTAACATCATAAGAAAGAAGCATTTTCTCCCAGTCTCCATCTGCTTATGTGTGTGCATTCATCATTTAGATTCTCATTAGCACCAAATTAACGTTAATTTCCTTATCGCTATGATTTAAATTGAATTTCATAATAGATCCGACAGCAAGCAAATGAACAATGTGATGCAATCAAATTATGCTGCTGTTTCAGTTCCCGTAGTTACGGTGTCCAAGGCCAACACTTCCTGATCCAATCAGAAGTCGGGTGCCGATCATGCACGCTCATTTAGGCTGGATGCAGGGGGGAGAGGAATTCAATTGGCTGTCAGCAGGAGGCTGTTGCAGTCTATTTTGGTGAGTAGTTTGGGACAAATCATTGTTCTCTTTTGATGAGAGATATTATGGAGTTATTGTCATGGGGCAAATTAATAACGCATTTCCTACTGACCTTGACTAGTGGCTCACTTTTTGAAACAGGATTATGCAAAGGCCCTGCTGGGGTGATTGTTCACAGTTGTGAACATTCAAACCACAGTTTCCTTTCGCTGGAAAATAATTAAGGCTAAATCTTAATAATGTAGCTTTACATGCATTAGCACCAGTGGTAGAAAACTCTTATTACAAAATAAGAACATCCAAGAAGGCAAGTTTTCTGGTAAACCTATTAGTACTAGAATTATTTCGAAATTCACACATTATGATGAAACACAGAATCCAGTATTTACACATATTAACAAAGAAATACTACTCACATCTCTCTTTATGTTTCAAAATAGCATAAGAAATGATCATATAACAGTGTGTATCATATAACTACATATAATGCTTTAATGCAATCATGCCATAATAGTTTGGCAGTTGCTCATTAACCTTCTGTGAAACGTTCACTCCGAAATTAAAGCAAATTGTTCTTGTTCTTGTGAAGCTAAACACAATCATCTAAGAAAGTAAGTCAAAGCTCTCACAGCTTGACTCCAAACCAGTTTTACTTTCAGGAAACATGTGAATTACACACACTGAAAAACAAAGGCGAAATTCAGTGAAATCTTTGTCTATAACACCATAAAGCAGGGTTCATTGATTCAAAGCCATCACGCCTCTTAGACAAGCTTACAATAGATGTATGACAGTTGATGGTTGATGGTTCTTTTTTTCTCTTCACAGAGGAACTTGAAAGTGCAAATGTCAAACACGCTCACTAACTTTGCTAAATTAGACAAAGCAAAAGTTTGAAGACTAATATTTTCTTTTTTGTCAGATTTTTTTTCATGACTTCATAAAAAAACGATATAAGTAATAAATATAATTAATTCTTATTATGTTACACTTTACTGCTTTATTTTAAGGTTTCCTTGTTATATGTAATTACAAAAGTACTGAGTAATATTAGCTACATAAATGTACTTTCTATATTGTACGTGATCCTGGAGCACAAAAACCAGTCTTCAAAATCAGGATATTAAATAAAGATCATGTTCCATGACCATATTTAGTAAATTTCTTAACATAAATATACTGATACTTCATTTTTGATTAGCAATATTGATTGCTAAAACCATCTGGACATATTCAAAGGTGATTTTCTAAATTTAAAAAAAAAAAATTTTTTTGCACCCTCAGATTTTTAAATAGTTGTATCTCAACTAAATATTGTCCTATTCTAAACCATACATCAATGGGAAGCTTATTTATTCAGCATTCAGACAATGTATACAAATCAATTAAAAAAATTTGACCCTGATGATGGTTTTGTGGTCCAGTGTCACATATGGGTAGGGTTAGGATAAGAGCTCGTCTTTGTTACTTGCATGTAATAATGCATAACTCATTGTTATTATAATAGTAAGTACATGTAACATGTGAATCAAGGACACGGTAAAATATAGTGTTGCCATTTACTGTTATTTAGTATTTAGTTAAATTGCTACATAAGTCTAGAAATGAGTTTACCTGTTATTGTGAGTATATCCTTAAAGTGAACTTTTCTGTATCTGTCAGACACAGAAAGCTAGAGAAGTTTTGCTGATGTAAATATATATGTAAAATTTTTTACCTCACATCATATTGAAATGTAAAACCGAAAGTAGAGGAGCACTTTGACAGAAAATCACTCCAAGTTGAAATGTAAACAGGTAGACCAAGCTGATGCTTCAGCAACAGGCCCACACACACACAAACACACTCACAGTTTCCAGACTGTAACAGCTTAACAAAATTGCTTTTGCAGTGGCGACTGTGGCAGTATATGATGCTGTCCCTCTGCTTATTTGCTTGTGGACTTGTCCCTGGAAATTGCTGAGAACATAAACTTGTCACATAACAATCCCAGACTAGCTCTGATATGGAAGTAGCAAGCACATTCGGAGGTCCACAAACTCAAAAATGTTCATATCTGGGAGATAGCATACAATTAAGTGACTAAAATCTCAAAGCCTCCTGCTGTCTCACCATTAATCTACCTCAAGCTGCTGAAAACTAGAGTGGCACATACGTTATTGTGAGAAAACACACACCAAAGCAGATTTGATTTATTCTCTCAGGCTGCTGTGGTTTGGCACGTACAGCATGAGCTGCACAATAAGATCAAGTCAGTCAAAATGAGCATCAGCATCGCTGCAAATTACCCTGCAGGAGTCAAACAAAGAGACTCGCAGTTCGGCTGGCATCCTACGGGGGGCGCAATATGCCCAAACTGCACTGCTGCCAGAGGTGAAAAAAACACTATACACGTGTCTAACCTGCACAGTCACCTGTCACCGGGGCTATTAAGCTGGTTGCACCCCTCCAGGGGGGTCATAGTTAGGGGTACTTATACGGGGAGCAGAAAAAAAAGGTACAAAACCAGACCTCACCCCATTAAGTCATTTGCAGGGCTGACAAAATGGACCAGACGACGATGAGCTAATGATGTCTTTCTGCTGTCTCTAAGGGCTGGTGTGTGTTTGCAAGTGTACATTTGTGTTGCTTGCTGGTTACCACGCATGAGTGAGTGAGTTCACGGGAGAGAGAGAGGTAGCCGTACCTAGGGTAAATTATGTAAAAAAGAGTAAAAACATGTATGAATGACAAAAAGTCAGCCCTTGGGCGTCAAACCCACCTTCAACAATTTGGCAATTTGCATAAACCCCTCTAATATCTGACCTAAAAGAGCTGTGGCGGCTCCGCTTGAGCGGTAATGCCATGTGTGCATCCACACCACTGACTCTCTGTGTCTGACGGAACCAAGAGAGGTCCGCTTGCGGCGGTCAACCCGGCTGTCCTTTTTTCACAGGTAATTTGCTTCACATTTCCATATTTGGATTACTGCTGTGGGGCTGTGCTGGTGGCCTTTTGCAGGTTTTCATTTGAAATATAGAGCCGCAGTTTTCCTCAGCAGGAGGCTTCCTACAGTGCTCCTCGATTACTTATAATTATCAGAGATTTAAAATTTCTCCCTGCAGTTGGCACGTTACTGAAATTAATCCTACTGCATGCTAGACAATTTGATATTATTATTTTTTTAACAGAGGAGGGGGCCATATAGTGCTGAAATTCATTGAAGTTTTTAGTCTAATTAATCACACAATGTGGCGACTGATTAATGCAATTAATCACATGCTAATTGGAGATTACATTTGGCTGAGAAATTACCCACCAAATATTTATTTAAACCATTATTGTGTTACATGAGAAAAGCATGAAATAGATCAAAATATCTTCAGAAGGAAATTTTTCTTTTTTTAAATTTCTTTTTTAATTTTTAATTTTTGGGTAACTATCAACCCAGGCTCATTGGAAATATGTGCCTCTACATACATTTCTGCAACCCCATAATTACGTACCTCATTGCACGTTTCGCCTCAGTTTCAAAGTGAAACGTCCAGAGAGTGGCGCTAAAACAAGTTTAATACATAACCGTGGCACATTTGTATTAGGTTGGTACAGGTACGTATTGCAGTGTTTTTATAATGCTGCTCGAGGTACGTTTTGTGGTCGTTCAGAATTTTAATAGTGTTAACAAATGCAAAAGTAATTTAAAAACACATTCGCTGATGCAGCCATGCTATTTTTACTTCCTTACGCTGATTTTTCACGGGATTCGAACCGGTGCTTTTCACCAGCTAAGTGCAACGACATATTACGTCATAACATAACATTCTGCAACTTATTGTGTGAAAATTAGGCTTTATTAATCAAAAATTTACCTGTAAATCATACTTTAGTGTGAAAAGGAATAAAAGTTGTGAGAGTTTTACTGCCTCTAGTGTTCATTTCAACTGGAAACTGCAGCGATTCGTATGTATAGGTACGTTTTTTCAGTTTTGCATGTATGAAGAGGCACGTATTTCCAGTGAGCCTAGGTTGGTAACTGTAGATAGCTTACTCTGCTGGAATACCCTGTTTGTGTATTTGAATTTTATTTTTATATTTTCAGTTTTCGTTTTCATTTTATTTTCCGTTTTAAGAATGTTGTTGTGTGCCCTTTTCATTTTTATTAATTCATTTATTTTCAAATTCTTTTATTTCACTTTTAGGTTTCATTTATTTCCAGTTAGTAATTTTAATTTCAGCCACAGCAAACTTTCTAATTTGTGTTTAGTTTAAGTTTTTTACTCACCTTCATGTTTTTTCAAACCTGTATAATGTTGTTTCTGCTGAGCAGCCAATATATTTTAAAAGATTTTAAAATTATTTTTAAAACTAAGTGGTATTTTACATGATGTTCAAAACAATGGAGTTTGGAATTGTTTTGTTCTTTTGTGTTGTGTAAGAAAGAAAATACATATGGCCATCAGCATCTTCCCTACAGACAAAAATTAAAGGTCTAGACAGGTATGACAGAGACTGAGAAGGACCCTACAGCCAGAGCAGAAAGAACGGTAATAGAATAGGTAATCAAAAACAAGGCCTATCTATCCCATCCCATTCTCTCCAATACAATCACTTTTGTCTGCAACTAATCATAAAGAAGCAGATAAACCTGATGGTGGAGAAGCAAAGCCTTAGAAAAGTTCTATTCAGGCAGGATTAAAATAAGTGGAACAAACACTCAAAGAACAGTATCTCCCTTCAGGGCAAGCCTGCAATCATTTCAACGTATCATTTACTGTAGCAAATTTGGGCAAGTAACTAAAGATTACAAAAAACTATTAAAAAAAGATGAAAGATCTCATTGAAAGTAATTTTGTTTGAGGAGTAGTTCACCCAAAAATGAAAATTCGGTCATCATTTACTCACCCTTGAGTAGTTCCAAACCTGTATGAATTTCTTTGTTCTGAAGGAAGATATTTTGAAGATAGTTTGTAACCAGGCTGTTTTGGGTCAACATTGACTTCCATAGTAAAGTTTTTTCATACTATGGAAGTCAACAATGACCCAAAATATATATAAAAAAATATATATTCCATTGTGTTCGGCAGAACAAAGAACTTTTGGGTGAACTATTCCTTTAAAGTAGTTCATAACCTAAATTACAAGTATTTTTTAATAATGAAATAGATTTATTTTAAAATCAAAGCAATACTTTAAAAGCAGGTTTTCCCCTCCACCGTAGCTCTATATCATATTTTCATATGAGATTTGAAAATTATATTACATATAAGATGAAGTGTAGAATTAAGTATAAAAAGGGGACAATTTTTTTTCTTCCCGTGAACAGGAATGAAACATAGAATAATAAAATAAATAATAAAAAGCAATACATAATTTAAAAAAGAAACAGCATTCTGCTATAATGTTCCACAGCAGAAAGATGATCATACAGATTTGGAACATCACGAGGGTGAATAAATGATGACAGAATTCTCATTTATGTTTGAACTGTCCCTTTAATACAAATAAAGTCCTACACAACCATAATCTGTGAGCTGTAATTCTGATTTGTATTCACTCTTCTCTCAAAAGCTATTCTGATATCTACCACATCCACAACGGATAAGGCAAGGCAGAGAATGTTTGGGAAAAAATAAATAGCCTCAGACCTCCTGTGAGGAAGAGAGAGCCATTTAAGCCATGCGTTCGTTTTCGAGAGCAAGAAAAGCAACAGGAATCGAGACTCTTTCAGATGATACACCAGACGCGGCGTATGAGTGGAGCTTTTGTGCGGAACCTGTGTGCGATTATTGGCTGTGGGTGGAAATATGATTAAGTGCACTCGGAGTTCAGAAGCAATAAGCGCCCACATTTGTGTTGCTTCAGGAATATGGGCTCACAACCGCTCTGAAGGCTATGTGATTTACTGTGTGAAAGGTCAAGTTCAGACTGAAGAGAAGGAATATATTATACAAGTAATGTAACCTTATTAAGTATGAGTAATGAGCGTACACACACCTACTGACATTCATTCTTTTAAAGGGATACAGCTATACGGATTGTAGGACCATTACAAGTCAAATGCACAGTTCAGGAAGACTTCAGTTCTCTAATTATCTATATCGTGCATGATTGTATTATACTTGGTCCTCATGTATAATGATATAAGTGAGTCTTAGCTCAATTTATGAATCTTTATGATCATCATGAGGGGATCTAAAGGGATGGTCATTCAATATAGAGAATGTGCTATTGTTTCAGTTAGAGAGAGACGGATATAATCAAGCAAGATGATCTCATTATGTCATTGATTTGTATAAGCTTTGAAATTACACTGCTTGAGAGAAGGGTATTGACACGAAGTGTAATTATGAGGGTTTTTAGCTTGAATTGATTATCGCATGGATTTTGGCAGTGCATTAGCAAGGCTCTGACAAAAATGTCATAAACCATTTTCACTGGAAATCATAGCATAGTCCAGAATCTCTCTTGAAATGAACAGAATAAAAGATTAAAGCAAATATATCAAATGACATTACTTTCAGTTAAAGCCCTTGAGATGAATTACTCAAGATGTGTGTTTACCCGAGATCGACGGTTGAATCCTTTCCAACATACTTTGATGCTTTCCATGGAAAAACATTGTGATTGATCCTCAAATTGCCCTTTAACTCTGAAGATTTGTTCTCCAGGCTCCTGGTTTCATGGGGCCAGTGCTCATATTATTTATTACTGCAGGTCTTGGTCCCTGATTAATTCCAAGCTAATTGCAACCTGTGCATGAGCTATTGATTTCTGAGACATAACTTTGCCCCCGGCTGCAATTTAGTAATTGTGCAAAGACAAATATGCCTAAAACCTAATCTGAAACTCAGAAAAATTACGACCATAATCGCCTAATATTTTAGAGGCTGGTAAACACAGTGACAAAAAGCTGCCCTGCTTTAACAATCCACCCTGTGATACTGTAAAAAAAATAATAAATGAAATAAAATAGGGCATCAAGTGATTTTACAAGCCTGGGGCCCTAGAGATGTGGAGAGATATTAAACAGAAATACTGAAAATTTCACACATAGCCAGGAGAAACACTTCCTGTCCAGAGAGGAATCAACTGTATATTAAAATGCATCAATATATATGAGCTGTTACATAAGATCACCTCATATGGGCATGCAAATTTGACTCTTAATGAATTAATGGAATTACACAATCTAGCTTCCAGCTCTCAAGTTAGTACTAATAATAATATGTGACAAGAGGAAAATTTGCAGCCTGCTTATTAGTGATATATCGAGCTTTAATTGGATGCTGTTTTGCTCTTCAGAAATGAAGATAGGGATATTGCTAATAAGACAGCAGTGAACATTTTATGTCTTTCATTCGAGATGTAATTTACATCTATTTGTTTTTATTAGCAAATAAATAAATAATTAATTAAATGAATAATTTATTCTTGTTTCTGCACAATATGTGCTTCTTACCTGCACACATGGCTCTAATGAAGATGTCATGCAGTAGTCTTAAACTGTCACCGGTCACTATGATCCTGGCAGACCTGATGGATGAATTAATAGGAAGTGCCGTCTTCTTTGACCTGGACCTGGCAACCCGTCCTTACTCCCATGGGACAAAGATGGCAGTCTACTTAGTGTCAGGAATGGAACTGCCAGATATACTGCAATCCTCATTCGTTTTCCTGAAAATGTGCCGGCACATGACAGAACAGCCTAGAAACGGAGCCATTCCCATAGAAACATCTTTTGCTTGACGTTTGTTTGAGTCTGATGTCATTGTTTGCTGTGCGCTTAAGTCAGCTACTTGGTGACCTCACCAAATGAGTGGATCAGATATCCATAACATTGTGTCTGGGTGGAATAAAATTAAGAGTAAAAGAAGCATTCAGTCCATACATACACAGATATAATCTGATATATTACAGTATATAACTATAAATACTTATGGTCTGTAAGCAGGGCAAACATTAATAATTAAAAAAGTAACAACATAATATAATACAATATAATATAATACCGAAGGTCGCAGTAATCAACGCGCTTCATTCAGCTGCATTGCACGTGACTCGCACGAGAAGTAGGCCTTTGTTTCCAAAGAAGTGCGTTTTAGGTTATAAGGGAAAGATAACCTTGTCAAGCTTTCCAAAAGAACCCAGCATTACCTGAATTGTGGATGCCCTTTGTTTTTCCGAGTTTCACAAGTGTTTTTGTTGACGAACGTTTTATAAACAATGACCAGTTCGACGCTGTATTTGCACATTGTTTGATACTGAAAGATGGAGCAGTCTCAGCTATAAAAGATCCTGGTCATGATTCAGAACTGCAGATGGTGAGTGAAATGGCATCAAATGTGTTTCGTTGGTCATTCTTTAGCTCCGCCCACACAGAACGCCTCCAGGAGCTTGGCTTTTTCAAAGAGAATCTTAAAGCTATATCTTTCTTTTATAAATATGATAAAGCTAAAGACTTTTTGGATATATATAAAGGATGCAGTACTACTCTATAGGTATTCAAGATTAACATGAGATTGGGTAAAACTGTCTGTTATGCCCCTTTTAATTTATTGCATTGATTTAATAAAAAATATTATTTTAGATATTATTCTGTAATTTATGCAATTATTTGTGATTACTTTGAATGATTATTAAGCATACCATACATACCATCCCATTCATTTAAAAAACAAAAAAAAAAATTAATAAAGAACTAAGATCTTATGTCAAGGGTTGTGGCATATGGTTGGTGCAAATGTTCCAGACACAGTGAGCCTTGGTGCTTATGTCCCACATTAAAATCAGGTATATATTTTTAATTACTGATTGTCTGAAATATATCCAGTCTTAAGTGGCCTGAACATATGTAGATAGCCACATGCATCATCTTCTGTAGATGCTCTCTCAGCTCTTATATTCCTCTGACCTTTTGCTGAACTTTCTGCCATTAGTCTGAGTCGAATTTGAGCAGAGTGCATATTTAAAAGTGTATACTCTTTCCTTTTGATCTTGTGCTGAAGTTTCCTGACAAGCCAGAGGGGATGCGAATCAACGTGATATCTGGAAAAGTGCATTAAAGTGATAAGTTTATTCCACAGGCATGAAAGGGAATGGCAAAATAAGGCATCTGGCTCAGAGTGCTGCGCTACTGGCGAAGCGAAGAGACTAATCAGACTCCAGCCTTCACAGAGAGAGAGAACCTGCCTCACCAGTGCAGACTGCAAAGACGACAAATCATAGACATACTGAGAATCCATATTTCATTTCAACAGGGACTTTAAATAATGAAGCGCTAACAAGGAATGATAAGTTAATACTGAAGCTGAGATTATATTACAAAACTATGCTATTTATTTCAACATATATACATACAGATACTCGATTTAATTGCTCCAGACTCATTAATGCGACTGCCATCTTAGAATGGTCACAATTTCTGTTACCCAAACAGTACATGAAAACAAGATGTGTGTGACAGTAGTCCTTTCACACAGCACTTGCTTACTGAATATGCGCTTGTGAGTCCTGAAAATTAAGGACTGTCAGTTCTGTTTAAAATTTGTTGTCACTCTCGTTAATAAGTAAACCGTCTGTGAACATAACATTTACATACTAGTGCAAGTAAAATTGCAATGTATCAAGATGTGTTTTTTTGTTATTTGAACTCATCGGATGCCCATTCTACACAAGTTGATATGATTCTTGGTTAAAATTTCTCAATGGTATAAAAAACACCTTTTTACCCTGTCAAAATCAGCTCTGTTTTCATCAAGCCATGTTGCTTTAAATGCTAATGAGCTAATGACCCCGCCCTTCTCTTCCGGTGAGCAGACAGACCATAGATATGTGTAGATTCCCTATTTGACCGCTCTCTAGATACGTTGACGCGTCAGCCATCTCAGATTGGTCAACTTGATAACGTTCACTGTAATAATCAATGAATATTCAAAGATATGCAAGCATATAACTTGCTGTTGTAGACACACACAGTCAATGCACTCAAAGGTTCACAGACTATTCCAAAAATGGCAGGTGCTATCACAGCCTATAGAAACAGTCAAGGATTCTATGTACAGTACAGTATATCTATGGAGCACTTCAGCAGCGACACTGACTAACATGCACATTATTAGGAAAGGCATTATTTGGAAAGATTCATAAAAACCCTTATGCTCACTTCTTCTTTAGATAAAGATTGATCACAAATGAATCACGTGAACATAGACACATTTAGGCAGATTGTGGATCGGCACATTCTTTTCAAAATGGAAGTAAAGTTAATCTTCTGCGTCTTAGGTGTCGGGAGTAATTGGCGACTGCTACATTTATTATTACACCCAACAGCAAAATACCTCAATTGCTTAATCTGGGACATCTTGTCCTCCCTTTCACCGGAGTTCACACAAATAGCTCACTCAGGGCAGGTCTATGGTAATACGGTCTTGTCAGTCAACTTTGTGGGAGGGGCCTGTGCAGAACTAATTCTGCCAGCAATCTGAGAACAGCCTGATTTGAGAAAGACAACTAAACCCCAATGGGTGGATTTTTTATCATTATAGGACAGATGTGTAGACACACTTCCAACAGACATTTATGTTCAGACAACTTGTAAAGTGAATTTTGCATCTGATGACTCCTTTAAAGGGAGACTCATTTACTTACCGTCATGCTGTCCAAGATGTTTATGAGTTGCTTTCTTTAGAAGAAAAAAATTGGAGATATTCAGAAAAAGTAATCCATCTCTGTGTGTCCATCTAATTCAAGTGGATGGTTACAAAGTTGAAGAAACCAATCAAAATGGCAGTAATCCATATGGCTCCGGTTGATGAATCAATGTCTTCTAAAGTGAAACAATAGGTGCGTGTGGGAAAAATACTTTAAACCATTGCTTTCGGCCAACTGTTGGCATGTAAGTTTGTTGTGAAACTCACTTGAAGTGTCAACTCTCAGACAAATATCCACTTACAGAGATGGATTAATTTACAAAAAAATCTCCCTTTGTATTCCAATGGGAGAATTGAAATTTTTGGGTGGCATTCTAAAATACTTTGTACATGTGGGAGCAACCTGAGCTAATGAAAGTGCATATCAATAGCACAAGTTAAGGTTTTGATTTGGCGTACTGTTTATACACAGACATGGACTTTGGCATACATATGATACACAATAAGTAGGATTAGGGTTGTGGGGTGGATGTGTACCATATATACACAACAACTTTGAGTATCATAGCATGTGAAAACTGCATATTATATGCACGCCTAACACATGCATATCATATGCAGGTCAAAGTCAATTTTTGCGCATCGATACCATGATTTTCTGTTTTCTTTTAGCATACTATATGCATTTTCATGAGGACGGGCTCTCATGGGATACACTGCAAAGCTGCAAGATGCAAACGCAACAGTCAAGGATATCACTTTTACATAGAAACGCAGTTGAAAAGCAAAAATGCATTCTCTGCGAAAGGTCCTAAAACAGGACCGACACCTGTATTTTGCTCCTGTGTGAACTTGGCATTTGCTGTCTGCGATGCACATTCAATTATTATGCTTTGGACTTGGCAAAGGCTTCGTGTCTTCATCGCTAATCATTACATGTTTGATTTTATGCCACCCAGGGTCATTATAATCGAAATATGTCCTTTTCCTTGCACGACTTCTAAGAAGTACTGTCACCATTCATCCAGAATGCTTGTTAGATGCTGAGTATCACATAAAAAGCAGCAAACAATGAGCACATTCAGACACGTCCCCCCATTATACAAAGCAGTTAAGAACAATAACACCTTGTTTACCTTCTAAAACCACCTTGAATGCTTCGAATAATTCCGCTTGTAGCTTTGAAACACGTATTGAGCTGACTAACTGGAGTTTTTTTGTGTGTGGCAGTGTTGTGGTATAAAGATGAGATGCGTATCGATTGTTTTGAATGCAAAAGATGTAGAGCGGATGCACTCTGCGATCCCCCATCGTTTTTTTAAGATCAACTTTTCTCTGATGAGGTTCCAACACAGCCACAGGCACACCAAGAGCTACTCTCTCTCTAAAAGCAACCGTACACCATAACGCTAAGTTTACTCCCCAGAGAGCAACTGACTACATACACATCCTCTCTTCTGCTGTCATCTGTGAGAATGTTCACAATTTTGCACTTTACTGTGATACTAGATACAATTATGATGAGATTATTGAATAGATTCTCTAACACAGCTGTTTCAGCTATATCAATAAAGTACTACTGTATTTACCTCTAAACACTATCAGAATCACCTTAGGTACAGCAAGAGGTTCGTTTTATGAAACTTCGGTGGTGGTGGTGATTGTGCATTAGCCTGGGGCTGATTAAATTTAAGGGATTTGTGAATCCAGAGCTGAAAGGGCAGGCTATAGCATGATTAATGGCCTTATCCAGAGCTGATTCTTACCCATTGGTGATTAGATAATCAGTCATCTCCATGTCACACTTGACTGCAGAAATGAGAAGATAAGGGAAGGAAGAGGTGTCATAGAATATGAAAATGAGGTGACATGGGGTCATTATGAGCTGTAAAACCAAGAAAAGCATTTTGCAGACATGAACCAAATGTGATCAGGCCTATAAAGGTTCTTTGAAACTCTCCAGAGCATTTAGTATGCTAACTTGCTGCAGTGCAATATTTGTTAATAGAAATGGTACATTATTTGAACTTTCTGGCTCAAATATTGCACCATTTCTACATTAAGTAATATATGTATGTATTAAAAATGCATTTTAAATATATCTATACCAGTTGTGTTCAGGTTTGTACTATGCAGTGTCACTTCCGTTTAGCAGGTGCTGATACTGGACTGCATAAGTGACAGTGCTCTGGGAGAGAAGCGTGATAAAGATAAATAACTGCTACTCGGGAACATTTTTTGCATCATTAAACATGGCAAACATATTAGCTAGCATAGAGTGAAGGAGAATCCCTGAGGAGATGGGGCTGAATCAAGCGGCCCACGGTGATCATAAAGGGGCATAGACTCTTGCCAATCCCTGTAACATCAAAGACGAGTGAGGAATTCACTTCACACTATCTGAATAACAAACAGAGAAGAGTTCTTTGCATGTTCAAATTTACGCAGTTCACTTAGTTACATTTTATAGTGTTACCTGTGCTGAGAGTAACCTCCTTAAGTCGTATTTTATTAAAATTGTTTAGCATTCAATGAGACACTCACAAGCCTAAATATCTTAAATTGTGTTCTGAAGACAAATAAAGCTTTTATGGGTTTGGAACGACATGGGGGTAAGTGATCTTTTCACTCAGTCAGAGGTGGGCAGCAACTGACAACATTTTTCCATACAACAAGAAAATCTAAAACCAATTTGTTCAGTATATTAGAAAGAAGAGGATAAACAGGCGTGATGTTAACGATGTTGAAAATGTTAATAAAAGGTCATTAAGGGCGCTATGTCCAAAATTTATGTCCACAGCAGATATACAACTGCCCATGAGTTCCAGCAGGCCTAAAGGTCTCACCTCTGCCCTACTGCCTTTTTTAATCTCTGTCTTTAATAAACAGGACTGTTAGTGCTTTCATCAGCCAGGTCACCCAGAACCTGTTCATCTGGGACTGCACTGACAGGAAGTCACCTCATTGTGAGTCAATATGGCCACTTAGGTCTTCCTTCAGGGCTTATATCTCTCAAAGATAGAAAACAGGTGCCCAAAACAACAACCGTAATGGGATTTTAGCCTCTGTTTTTTTTTTTGAACACCGTAGTTTCTGCACCAGATGAGAGAGAGAGCACCCAGGCCTGGCCGTGCTGCAGAATACCATTGTTTTGAGTATATATTGACATTTCACAGGCTGGTAAATGAGGGAGACCTGGCCCCTGGCCTCAGTGTGAGTTCAGTGCCACCGAGCAAATTAAATGCTGGACTGGGGGGCTGATGGGAAATTGATGTTCCTCTGTGTCCCTCAGCACTGTTTGTTTTTCAGTGAAGGCAATAAGTTGGTATATGGGGTGGGTGCAATCTCACTCTTTATACACATTGTGCAAAACAGGTGGATATTGTCTGCAGCATTTACTAAATGTTTAAGTTTATGCACCAATCAAACTGCTAAGAGTGTCCACAATAAAAGATAAAACTTTTGGTTTAAAAAATATTATATGACTTGGAGTAACAGTAGTAACACATTTTACTTTTAACTTGAAAATCATTAATCTTTTTTTTGTCTTTTTTAAAAAAGAGGAACAAACTTGATTTGATTTATTTATTCATTTATTTATTTGTTTTTGTTTTTATTTTACAACTATCCTGAATTATTAATTCATTCAACTGTTATGGTGCACATCACATGACATTTATTACCATGACCTGTATTAACCTTGCCCTGTAATTAAATAGTCAAATAATGAATTAGATTGATATTACTTTTTGATATTAACAGGGTTTGCAGAGGGTCTCTCCATGAAATGATTTTCTGTCTTTCTTTCTTATTGGCAGAGCGTTTTTATGCATAATGTCTTTTTTTCTTTACATTTGTAACTCTGTTCCTTTATTAAATAGAATTTATAGAATTTTTTTTTATTGAGCCATTTTTAAATTATGGAATCAGACTTACATTTTTACTTTATGCACTCAAAAAAAAAAATAGTAGTAATAATAATAATAAGTAATAATTCCACAAATTAAACATGTTCATAAGTTAATTCAGATCATTATTAATGTGAAATTTGAATGGATTATTTAATTGTTTAAATTCTGGACATTATGAATGTATAAACTGCACATTTGAATTGATTTTATTTGTAGTGTATATTTCTTTAATTAAATTGTTGACTATATTTTAAAATAAATTAAGACCAAAAATGGACGTCATTCTATTGACCCTAATGCCATTCCTCGCAGGAAGAATTACATTTTCTAAATCTAATTGGAGAAAAAATATAATTTGCGAACATATAGCAATCACATTGAGTCAGGACTGGAGCCAGGAGAATGTGATTTATCTCACCTCTGAGTGAGAGAAAATTGGAGAGTTGTACTGTGTCTTTGTCTCACGGATTGGGTTTCCTGGAGCATGAAGTGTGTAGGTACGTATGACGTGTTGTTAGAGTAGCTGATGTTATTGTAGGTGTCAGAGAGATGGAAGTTGGCAGACACATACAAGAGTTGGGCAGAGTTTATGAATCGGAGCTTGTGATCTACAGCTCCTTTGTCCTTGAGACGTCGAGGTGCGCGTTTGCGCTGGAGCGTGCGCTTACATGTCTGTTTGTGAGTGTGAAAGTGGGTGAATACGCTCGTTCTTTGATTGAAAGGCAGAGCAGTGTCTGCCCAGTTCTTTATTGTCTCAATCTATTAAATGAACTGTCAGTTATCTTAAGTTTGCATCTCTCTTCAGGACAAAAAGTTGTAAAAGTGAGTCAATGGAGAAGTTAGTTCAAAGACACACTATAAAACACTATGGGGAAAAAAAAGAAAGAAAATGACACCTGGGTTTATCCCTCTTAACCAGACAATTCCACAGCAACCAAACCTAACAAACAGAACAACAGTGATTCTAACTAAATGAATGATGCCTGTTAAGTGCTTATGGTTCTGTGGTTGCTTTTTTCTGCACTTAAGTAGCATTTATCATACAACTGCACCTGCGTAGCTGTAAAATTATCATCTGCGGCAAACAGCTTTAAGGCCAGTGAAGAACAATGAGAGCAATTAATCAGCTAACTGAGTACTTCAGGCTGTCTGGGTCACTAGGTGGGCCACCACACCTGTGCTGCCGACATGCTTGATGTCTTTCTACAGTCTAATGAGCAATTTGATGAGTGAAACCCATCACGATTCCAACTGTGGCATATAAAGGTGCAAGGCGCAATCTGTCACAGGGCCACCGCTCAAGCAGAGGTGAAACCAACCTGAGTCAGATTTACAGCCACGTCTTGTCTTTGAGAAAGGGTGCTTGTGATCACATTTCACATGGTGTTTCCCTTTTCTTTTTGTACCTGTAATTTCTGCTAAAATGGTAGCACAAGCTCACTGTAAAATGTGCCTTTAAAACCTACCTGGTCTCGTGGTATAAACATACCTGGGTGTACTTTTTGACGAGACACGAAATACATACCAATAAGTACATATCACAGTTTCCAAAAGAAATGAACACTACAGTTCTGACACATTTTATTCATTTTTGGATTTGAAAACTGATGCTTTTGAATATTAGCATTACACATATCCAGCTTCATATCTATAGGTTTTCGTAGACGGTATGTTTACTCGGTAGCTCACGACGTACAGAGAGGTACTTGAGAGGCGAGGAGCTCCGGTTTGAATCCTGTGTACCTAAATCTGTAAAAGGAAGTGGAAATGACATGGTTGCATCAACAAATGTGTTTTGCATTTCTTAACACTATCGAGTAGGTTTAGGTTTGAATTTTGTGTAGGGCATATTTCCAATAAGGTAGCTCATTAACTTTTAGCGACAGTCTCCGGAAATTTAACATAATAAAAAACACAGCATAATAAAAATATGCCAGGGTTCACAAATCTGTGCTTTAGCGCCACTCAGTAGACATTTTTCTTTAAAACTGCGACAAAACATACAGTAAGGCATGTAAAAATCACAGCGCACAGAGGTACATATTTTCATGAGACAAAGTTGCTTAAAACTCACATAATTTACCTTTAAATATAATGCACTGCAGCTAAACACTAGGGGCAGTAAAATGCCAACAACTATTAATTCTTTTTCATGCAAATTTTGATCGTGGGGCAGATATTTGATTATTGAAGTCTTATTTTCAGGCAGTTCCTTGCAATATTCTATGTCATGACCTCAAAACACTTTTACCATAGTGCTTTTGATTTGTAAACTAATACATTTTAACGTTTCCGTCATATAACCAGCTCCATATGCATCGCATACATGCCTTTTCTGAAAGTAAACTTGCTTGGTAGTTCACCTGGTACAGTTTTGCATTTCAGTTTACTCAATTTAATGCACTTCAGGACTCCCATTAAACAGAATCATGAAACTAAAATGGCAAGGTTTCTTCAGGAAATGTGTTTGTATCTCACATTTGATTCTGTTAACACTATTGGTCAGGTTTAGTGTAGGTGGTACACTATTTTTAAATGTCATAACCATTTACTTAAGTGTTAACTTTTCACCAAACAATTTATTTCCAAGCAGCTGATTCAACAACTAATATAATAAAACATTGCCATATTCATTTTATATAAAACTGAATATACTTTTAGTGGCACTCACTAGACATTTTATTTCGAAAGCATCACAGAACATGCATAAAAAGCAACATAAAATCTACGTTGCATAAATTTTATAGCAGACATTTTATAGAAAACAGGAAAGTCACTTGAAGCAATATAATCCACAGACTGTTTTTTTTCTCCTTAGATCAGCCATTATAATTTCTAAAACCCATTAGGTTTTCCTGAGTGAGGAATTAGCATTCAGGGTTAGCCTACAAATTAATGTCATGACTAAACATCTCTATTATACATGGAATGTAGTAAGGTCATATGACAAGACAGTGTTTGGTATTGCATAATATGTACTGTCTGATATTTTAATACATAAATCGTCAGTATGCTAGTATTTAATTCTGTACAGCAAAGTTGAGTCAGTGGCTTAATCTGTGACTCGCTGGATGTGAGTGAAAAAGAGGAGGCACAAATCCTCCTGAACATGTAAACATCCCTCTTATCTCCTTCAGCTACGCTGCTTCTAATAACAAAAGCTGAACTTGTGACTGTCTGAAAATCATAATCATACAGTAAACAACCAGCAACCAGAGCATGGCATGGCTTTACACCTACTAAATTCGTCGGCCTGCTTTCAGACTCGCCTCAGTGAAGAGTGAAAGACGCTAATCTTCAATAGCATTTTAGCTCTGTTGAGCTGCTTTTGTGGTGCAAAGATAATTTATGGATTTTTTTTTTTATCACGATTCACAAACGCTGAAACTCTATAGACCAGGTTTACATCTTCAAAAGGAGGTGAACAAAAGACGAGAGCAAAAGCGCTGAGGGAACCCTGTCAACCCCACAGACTCTACCAATCGTGCAATTCACCCAAATGTGTTCATTAACAAAGGGTACCCACGGCGTTCGTATTTGCTCTCCCTGCAAGTCTGGTTGGTCTGGTGAGGAAAAAGGCAGCAGCTTCTTCCATTAACCAGGCATTGTAATCGGATTAGAGCTTAAAGAAATGTAAGATGGCAGACCATCTTCCTTTAGACTCCTCTGGCTATGGAGATTGTCGCTGGTGAGCGGATTATGGTTTGTAGAAGATGAAAGCAATTATTTAATGTCTGCGGGAGTCAAAAGTGTAATGGGAACAAGTTAGTGCAATGCGTCGGAATGCTTGTGCTACAGTATAAGCAGTGTTGTCAGCCAAGGAAAGACTGCGACAGGTTTGCATATGTAACCCTTTACAAGTAACTTAATGATGTATATTCAGAGATCACTGACACATTTGAATTTCTTTTTCTTGAAGTAGATGACAGCTAAAATATAAGTAAGGATTGTCACTTTAACAGCTTAGAAGTTAGTTTTAACGATGCAATCACATGACAACCAACCTCCTGAGGTGATAATAGAAATATGACTAACTTCTGATGTAGAGAAGTAAATTTTTCACTTTTGTTTCATATTTTGATTTGAGATCAGGTTAATGGATGGTAAATGACAGAATTTGTATTGCATCAAGCAACAGAGTCAGCAGATTCTGTTTAATAACATTTGCGTGAACTTCAGCCTCACTGTAAAAAAAAAAGAATAATAATATTGAACATATCTGAGCAGATAGAGAGGGTTGTAACAATAATTTTACCATTTAATGCAACAAAACGGGATTGTATAAAATTAATTTAGCCTTTTAATGTTTTTTAAATCCAGTTGTCAGAGCAATTATTTATGTATTTATTCCCCCAATGTTTTTATAATATATATGTTATTTTGGAAACAGATCCTTGTCAGTATTATTTGATAAACAGAAGTCATTTTTTTTAAATATATATTTTTCTAATATTATAAATGTCTGTTAATCATTTGTTCAATTTAATGCATCCTTAATGAATATAAGTGTTAACTTAAAAAAATCAAAATAAATCTTACTGTAACATTGGAGACTCGGAGTCAGACATGTTCAGATCCAAATGCGGTTTAATGAGAAACAGGGTCAAACAGGCAAA
>JAUMHE010000075.1:10144881-10159441 GCA_032359235.1 Enteromius mattozi
CTTTTTTAGACTTTTAGGCCCTTGACACATACTAAGTTGTTGAAAAATTGTACATTTAAAGTAAAACATGTATTTTTAGAAAAAGTGAAATTGTCCGATCTGGTAATGTTAATAGTATAAAAAGAATATTAATTGTGCATAATGTTTTTGGCAATGTAAAGTTACTTAATATGCATCCTGCTATATTGAGATGTTGTGATACAGTATTTATTTAGTAATCTGTAAAAATTGTGTACAGAAATGTGAGAATGTATGGGATTTTTTTTTACAGTGTAGAGTCTGGAATGGTGGACTGGTGTTCTACTAAACAGTTTGATCATAAAACTGGAATTTCAATGTGTAATTTATTTATTATTGTTATTATTATATTATTATATATTATTTATTATTGTAAGTTATAAGTTATTGTAAGTTATTAGTACTCAAAAAAAATAAGGTAACAATTTGCATGGATATTTCTGAGTAGAATAAAAGTAAAAAAATAAGTTTTAATAACTAAATGGAGTAATTTTTAAACAATTAAAATTAAGTTGGTTCAACTTAATTAAGCTTGTAGAGGACAAAGCAAATCATGTTGTTTGTACGTAAGTAATAGAGTTTGCCTAACTAGAAAACTCTTGTGGCATTTACGCAATAGTGGCTAAGCTGAAATAACTTAAAAAGATCCATGCAAATTGTTACCTTAATTTTTTTACGTTAAGCCAGCAGATAATTTTTTAGAGTGTAGCAAATTCAAAAATTCTTTCTACAAATTAAAATAAAGCATTTGTGATGTGGTCAGTGAAATCAGAACTTCTGGTTCAGCAGAATCGTTGAACACTGATAGATCTAGCCTTTGTTTATGAAAATTACATTCTTTTAAATAATAATATAGCATAGAAATCTCTCCCAGCCCCATCAGAATCTTTGGCAAGTCTATGTTTGAGGTATAATTTTATTTTCTATTCCATGCTCTGAGATTTGGAACTGGCTGATGGAAAGGAGAACGACTGAAAAACAAACTGCATTAGAATATTTGGGCTTGAGTGAATTATAAAGATTCAATAAAGCGTAACCAAGAGCTGCTGTTTTGTGTTTCTGACTCATGAAAATACTGGCATATTATATTTCAACATTAGCCTTTGTATCACACGGAACCACCTTGGTAGTTCCATCGCCTTTGCAGGCATTCTCATTACACCGGACCACCTAGCTCTCAAGTGTCAGCGGATAATTGTTTAAGAGCTCTCTCCTTTACCTGACAGATCCATTAATGGTTCCATTTACAGTGAATGGGCCATTCAGCCCAGTCAGAGCTCATAGAATGAGCTAATGCCACACTCTATTCAACAAGTACAGTAACCCAATTTAATCTCTGGTGCTGTTGGCCACCAAGTGGTTCCTCTCTTACCTCAGGAGAAAGTCTTGGACACCCTGACCTGTCAGTTCAGCACTCACTTCAACTCTTTTCTTCGTGTTTCTTTTTTCAGCATGCTCAGGAGGGAGGTGAAGGTCGAGCAGAGGCTAATGACGCTTCAACACAGAATGTTCTTTGAGATCAGGCTCCTCGACTCGCAGCCTGACAGCCTCTGATTATAGCAGTGATGGCTGGACAAGCAAAGGAATCACTCGATTGTGCTTGTGGAGCAGAACAGAACATTTGGAGATGTTTCCAGCACGTGATCAGTTAAAGAAGTTTCCCTCCTCGGAAGACCTTGAGTGTGTCGGTGGAGGACAGGTAGGGTGGTGGTGGCTGCGTGTGTTGGTAGAGCTACTGAGAAAGCTCTCAACTGACAGTTCTTGTTTGATATGAAGGGGCTCTTTTAAGTGTTTGAAGTGTGTTTTTGAAGTTGGTCGAGTTCACCTATTCACTTTGCAATAAAGTAACTGAGGTTAACCCTTATCGACTGTTTCCTTTTGGAAAGTATAAAATGTTTGTCCCTGAAAGAAAAAAAAACCCAAAAACCTAGACAGATGAAAAAAAAATAAATAAATATATATATATATTTGAAAAACTCTGCCAACAGCTAAGCACTTATTATGTTTGAACTTGAAAATCCTTTATAGAATGCTGTAAGGTCACTTCACTTCAGAAAGCATCAAATATTAATCAGAAACCATTCATAAATGTGTTAACTCCTAGTCAATTCTTTGTATGGTAAAAAATAAATAAATTCTTTCAACTCTTCCCTTAAATTTCTTGTTTTTCTTTTTTTTTCCTGGTTAGAGGACTTAATTCTCTGCAAATAGCCTTGCTCTTAGCTGCTTTCTCATTTAGTGGTATTTCTGATGAAATAAATAGAGTTAAATAGATTCCTTCAGTCCGTTATAATGTTTAATCACGAACAGTGTCAGCATAGCTGCAGGCAGTCTATTCCATTCTACAAATAATTGCTCTCTTCAATTAAATGTATTTTTATTATTATTATTTTTTACAAGACATACTTAAATCTAAGGTGCTGACCTGAGAATGGTTTGGGCTGCTACTGTAAGATTTACAACTGTCTTTACAAAACTGCATTTATTTGATCAAAAATACAGTTATATGGTGAAAAATTATTACAATTTAAAATACATTTCCATTTTAAAGGGTTACTGCACCCCAAAATGAAAGTTGTGTCATCAATCACTTAGCCCCATGTGGTTCCAAACCCATAAAAACTTAAGTTTGTCTTTGGAATGCAATTTAAGATATTTTGGATTACAACCACGACACAGATGAGTTTTCTACGTGTATTTACACTTCTGCTTTAAACAGCGTATCTGTGTGTTAACACAGCTAACACAGAATAGCATACACTATTTGCATCCAGCGTATATATTCTCCAAAATGCCATTATGGTGATGCAGAGAGACACAGGAGATTTATTGTTGAATAAAGTGAACTTCATTGTCTTATACATATCTTCTACAATTAATAGGGATATCCAAACTTAACAAACCATGTGTATTTGAGCCAGAATTTGAGTGTAGTTAGATTGGTCTAAGAAAATGGTGGTTGTCTCAAAGACAAATCGCAATGCTAATCATTTCTTTCCAGTTATGTAAAAAGTCTTTGTTGTGAAAAATCAAAATAACGATTGAGCAACGATTCTCTCAACTTCTTTCAAATAGATATCTGAATGAAAAACGCAGCATGCTGAGGCATGCAGGTCAAAAATGCATCACGCCATCCTTTATGTTCTTCATCCCATGTGAAGACAACACCCCTCCCCCCCTCTTCTTCATCTTTTGATGAGAAAATAGTGTTCTTTTGTTTTTCTCTTGTATGTGGAACATCAGTCCTGACAGGCTTCGTCTCTTCTGTATCTCTTATTAACTCAGCTGTGACTTTTTTTTTTTTTTATGTACTATCCTACTTCAAAGCATTGCATAGTCAACACTTGGTGAGTGAGAGATGGGATCAATGGCGTCGGTCCACTACCTTGTTTATTATCATAAATGTCAGCCGGGCACTTCATCCTCAGCTGTCCTCTAGCTTTGGCTGACAAAAATGTCAAATGTACAGTCATTAAAATCCGATGATTCTTGGTGAAGAGTAGAACATAGTTGATTTAGTAGGAAAATAACAGCATTTTATAATAAAGTGTTTTATTTTATACGTAATTTCAAAACATACTTGCAGCCAAAAAGACCTATTGCAACCTGGGTCCTTGACAGAGACTTAATATTGAGTGAGTGCTGAGATATATAATAATCATAGTTTATGGATTTTGAAAGGTCAGAGCCCTTAAAGGTGCACTCCATCATTTTTGTCCTCATTAAAAGTTTTACAGTTGAAGAAATTATTAGTACTTTTGAAAAATACCTTTAAAATAATAGACATGACACTCACATGAAAGGAAGACTCAAAACTGTTATCAATAGCCTTTTTTAAATATTTATTTTTTCTTTAATTTGATAGGACAAGGAGGAACTTTGGGAGCGAGATCTGAATATGTCTTCCGAAAGATGAACGTACATCTTGCAGGTTTGGAATGACATGAGGGTGAGTAAAGGTTTATGTTTCTGTGTTGAACCTATGTCGTAGTATGTGTAGTACGTCACAGCCTATACAGCGTAGCCTAATGTGCACCTCTCCAAGAATGTCACAGCATGTCAAAGAACAAGAGTCTTAACACTTATAATATAGCATAGCACATACATCACTTAGTTGTCAATGACAAACAATTTTGTTTTGCTATGGTACAAGCCTTTGTGGAGATTGAAAGAATGCTGTCTTTTCCTGTTCCGTTGTTGTCCCATTCTTTTGTAGTTTTAAACAAACTACTACACACAAAAAGTGACACCCAGCCTACAGTGTAAAGGCTGCAGTGTAGGTCCGACGCAGAAGTATAAATCATCCTTAATTAATGAGCAAATTTTTCATTATTGGGTGAACTACTGTATCCCTTTAATAATTTTGTGGAACGATAATGTTTTGTTGGTGTCATTCTTGGATGAATAGACAGTTCAAAAAGACAGCATTTATTTAAAATAGAAATCGTTTTTACATTGTAGGTGTCTTTACTGACACTTTTGCTCAATTTAGTGCATCCTTGCTGAATAAAAGTCATAATTTCTTCAAAAGAACATGATAACATACTTTTAAACGGTAGTGCGAGTGATTTTGAAACATTTTTTAAAAACTGCTATTAATTTCTTTGTAGAACTTTTTAACTTGGGGGAAAAATTACCGAGCGCACCTTTAAAAACCATGCTAAGTAAATACTGAGTGCGAGTGAATACCCTTAATGTATTTGTCAGAACCCCTCAGCTGAAATAGCTGTCAAACCAGGCAGTTTAAGAACATTTTTGTGCTTTCGCATCTACTTGCCTCAAATTGGCTTCTGCTTTGCATAAGTGTTCCAGCTCAGCCCACTCTGCACATGCATAATGAGAAACTCTTAAATGCATAAATCGAATTTGTTCCCCTCGCTTGCTGCAGTTTTGCATGTGGCATTGGGTTGACAGCCATCGTCGTATGCTTGAGGCTGCTGGTTTTTAGAGTTTCCAGCATCGTCTTACCCAGTAAAGCTGAGGGGAAGCTATTTTGCCAGTCTTCAGGGGTCTGGTTTAACAAGAGCAAAGGGACCTCTTTTGGAGCGAGTTCTCTTATGGCTACTTTGTCTGGATGCCTGTTACTGAAAACTCTGACAGTCTGGATAAACTCAGCATGGAGTCAATATCACCTGGATTTTGTAGCCTGCCTGTTTTTGATTCTGTTTGAGTATTAAAACTTGAGAGTGCTAAACCATATGTCACCAGAGGCAGACTCTCAATAGGCCAGTGAATTTCACAGTGATGGGGACATTCTGCTTGGACATTAAAACGCTGAAAGGAATATTTTTATGACATACATGCACTCAAACAAATGCGACACATTCAGTCAGAACTGACCACTCTCCCATCTGCCTACGCACACACATACTGTATACTCTCCTGCTTACTCTTCAGTGTGAACATAAGGGGAAACCTTGTTTACACACTGCTTTGCATCAGCAGCTTTCCTTAAACTTCAGCAAGTTGATGAACATGGTTAGATGAGAATACGGCGGGTCCCGGTGCTCCAGAGCATAATTGCCCACAGCTGTGAGAGCTGTGTAAAGCAACGCTGTTGTCTGTACTGAGTGGCACTTTTGAGATGTCGATTCTAAATTGCAGGGCAAAATTAGAGATTCATTCACATTTTAATCAACATAAAGCGCTCATCAGTCACAGTGAAACTTTGGGCCATCATTGCAGTTTCTTAGTAAGCTTTTCTTTATAGCAAATAAAACCAGCATGAACATTGATAATTAGAAGAGGGTTTTAATGATACATGTACTTGCATATGTGCATAAATTTGCTTTTTCAGAAATAAATGTTTTTGAATATACTTGCAATTCACTTTATAAAAACGTATATTGACTACATCAAACAATATATGACTGTAAATGTGTTAGTAAACATAGTACAAATACACAAATCTGTTAATTTGTTATACAGGAAAAATGAAATATTTTTGAAAGACTTATTGTAACAAAAATAATTTAAAAATGCATTTCTTAATTTACAATTAAAATTAATATTTAACAATAGGCAACATGTAAATAAAAATTGCATTTGTTTTAGAAAACTGCTAAAACCATATGTTTTATTTTTGTTTATAATACAATTTTTTTGTTTATTTATTTATGCACTTTGGAGTGTTTTATGTTGAGCTTTATAGGGTTTTGTTAATGTTTACTGGATCAAACATGGGATATTTATTTTATTAATATTATTTGATAATTTTGTGATGTGCAGTTAAAAACAGTAAACTATACTGTCACTAAAATGCCATTCTGCAACATTGCCACTGTATTAAGTCTAATTTGAAAGTTGATTTACTTTAAACATATTTCTGTATATTATTGCTATTAAACTAACCCGGTTGTCTATTCTTCTCATGTTCAATTGTTAAATATTGTTCGTTCCTCTATTATAGAGATGCCTCTTGTGACATGCTTGGAAGAACAAATATCTTTGATTTAATTGGCATTTAAACAGAGATTGGCATCAATTACTCTCAGTGTGTATCACGTAATGAGTGCACCGACCCATGGTTGTGTTCTGGTTGGCCACCCACTAGAGAAGGAACCACATGTTTGACGGATGTGCGAGAGGGACCGTCGGATTGCGCTGCCTTATTGTTAATCCTGAGTGAGAGGGGCAGATGCTATCAGAGCACTGTGATCTGGGATTACAGAGAGCTGAAGGCATCACAGCACCCCACTCAACTGGGATCTTCTCTCCCTCAAACATTTTTCTCTAACTCACTGCCTTATCTTTACTTATATCTTAAGTTTTCCTTAAATTGTTTGCTCTCTCTCTTTTCCCTTTTCCCTCCGCAATCTTTTGTTTTCTGCCATTTTGATGTGCTTTATTGGCATGGCAAATAATTGTGCTTTGTATCGCCGTTCTCTCTGACCCTCATTCTTTACCTGCTGCAATGCTTCAGGTGAAACACCAGCATTATACATAGTCTGATTACACGAGGGACATATACACGAGCAGTGCATGTGAACAAAGACTGTGCTGAATGCTACAGAAATGTCTAAGAATACATTGCACACTGTGAGTAATGGAGGCATACCTACGGCTAGTGCTCTTGTGTATTGACATACATTGTAAAATCACACATTCCTTCGGCTCTTCATAGAATATGTAGCCATGTATTACACATTGACAATTCTTGAAATAAACAAGTATTAGTAACAGTAGTAGTCAGCAGCTATATAATATATTACTCTAATTTTAATATCATTTATTTTTTTAATTATATATTTTCTTTTGTTTGTATTTTTCTAGATTTTTTTTTTGAGCAGAACTGGAATTAGTCAGCCAATGGAATGAAAAACTATGGCCAACTTTCCTGGCTAGTCAACAAGCCAAAAATTTCTGGGAAAATGTAAAGAAAATTAATTAAAGGGCTGAGCCGAACCATTCTGAAGTAAATCGAAAGGACCATAAATAATGGATAACATGCAGTTCTTGTTGCACTGTCAAACAGGGGGCACAGCAGAAGTTTGCTCAAGTTTTCAATTTGGTTGCATAAGAAGCATGAAACAGAGGCTGCATAAAAAGATCTTAAATCCCTCTATATAAATCCCAGCATAAAATCAACCCATATCAAAAAGAGGGTGATGTACAAACAGCACAAGAAAAATAATATGATTATGCACAGCAGGGGCCAAGCCTGGTTCTTTTCTTATGTCTGATTAGGTATAGCAGAAAAGGAAATTGCCATTGACACCTGCTAAAAACTCAACAATTAAGACACGGATATGCATGAGCATTTGCAATCACTGACACAGAAGATTGCCTTTTAAATGAAAACATGTTTGTGACTTGATGCTATGACAGGAAGTGTCACTTCCTGACTCATTTTACAACTTTATACCAGGAAAACCAAAACCAAACACACGTACAGACACACTGAGCTGTGGTTCCCAAGTCGAAAATTTTGGTTCAGATCTAGCTTGCTTTGTAACCTGTTAGCTTCATTTACTGTCTGTTCTGAAACTGTTGTTTCTGTGCTCAAAGATGTCCCATTAAAGTTACATAAAGACCTACCGTTGAGGCATTTATGTTGTACGTAAGGGATATGTTAAAAAAAATACTTGTTGATAAAATTATACTTGAGTCTCAACAGAATTGCATGGCTTTAGAAGCAAAGCTACGTTTATGTTTATTCAGCATCTCCTAAGTTCTTCCTGCAGAGCTGAAATTCTCACAAATGCTAAAAGTACATTCTCATATTTTACTCCCACTGTGTCTCAGAGTGTTTGATCAGCAGAGGAGCTAGAGATGAGCAGAGGAACATTATTTATGAGGAAGTGTTGGCAGGACCCTGTTCTTGGACCTGGAGTCTGCCCCCTGTCCAGGTTAAGGTAATTTAAAGGAGACTATATTCACCCAGGACTAATTACATTACCACCCTGATAAACAGCTTGTACTTTGATAAACTTTTTTGCTGGTGCCTATACTTTTGCACTTGCTGCCTTCTAATAAATATTAATGACTCTGAAAGAAATCAGAGATGCTTTTTTTTTCTTTTTTTCTCGTGCCTGTCCTTGTGAGTCAAGGTTGTGGTTCTTCCTAAAACACAACCTGTTTAATGAAGATATGAGCTTGAAATGATGGACCTGAATTGGGGGAAAACTGCATCATAAGCCAAATACTAAAAACAACCTTTTCAAACAAAAGGATAAAAATTAGATCTACTTTGTTATAAATGCTGAAATTATAGTTTTGGTACCACTTTACAAAACATTAATTTGTTAAAATTAGTCAATGAATTAGATTTCATTAACTAAATGTTTTTTTACAGCCAAATCTGAGGTACAGATACATTTGCACATTGTTTATTAATTAATTCATAATACATAACTCATGTTACTTTACACAATTCAAAATATAAATATAAGAAATATACAATATTGGTAATGACAAGAAATGTTTCTTGAGAACCAAATCAACATAGAATGATTTCTGAAGGATCATGTGACTGAAGACTGGAGTAATGATTGCTTAAAATTCAGCATTGCCGTCATAAATGACATTTTAAAATGTTACAATGGAGAACTCATTGATTTCTACTTGAATTAATCATACTATTTCGTTATTTAAGTAACAACAATAGTAAAATATGGTCCGCCTAAACAAATGCACAAAGATGTGATATGTTTTCTTGTCTTTAATGAACACATTAAGTAAACATCCACAGTGCAAAGTGGAAAAAGTATGTATACCCATTCTGGAATATCTCCATCCCACATCACATGGGAGAACACCATGAAGGAAGCCGCTGTCCAAAACAAACTAACAAGCAAAAAAATAGGGGGAAAATGCTGAATGTTTGAAGAGCGCAAAAGAGCCTTTGCATGCTCCACAGTTCAATTGGAAAAATATTCTATGGACTCAAACCAAAAAAGTTTGGTGTTGGGGGAAAAAGCCACAGTAGACCAACATCAAATGCTCATCATGGCTTGGAGCTGCTGCCTCAGAGCTATCACTGACAGAAAACTTAATTCTCAAGTTTATCAGAGATAAATTAGTTGTGTCCACCAACTGAAGCTCAACAGATGTTGGATGATCCAGCAGGACATCGATCCAAAGTACAGGAGTAAATCAACAACAAAAAAAGCTTCAACAGAAGAAATTCTGTTGTTACTGAATGACCCAGTAAGAGTCTTGACCTCAACTTGACTGAGGTACTGTCGGTAGTTTGAAAAACGTGATGTTTGTGTATTTTATGTTTTTCCCCTCAGCTTCTCCTGAAGCGATTTGCTTGTAATTCAATCTGGGTTTCCCATTTCCTGCTTACCACTCGCTGTGCCATTATATTATAATATATATATATATATGAACCATAATGGATAAATTATAATGTGTATTAGTTTTTAAACCCGTCCTCTGCCTCGGTAACGATGTTTGAAAACATATATCTGCTTCCATTTATAATGCACGAGCACTAATGCACATATTCTGTTCTGGAGAGCAGGAGCTGGAGGGGCACGGGAGACGCATGCAGCCGTTTGATCAGAGCTAATGCGCTGGAAGCTGCTGAGGATGCTACCCTTGCCTCTCTTTTCCCAGGAGAGACAGAGAGCGAAGAGAAGAAAGGGGGAATGAAGATGTTCCCAGCGGACACCTGCAGAGCATTTCTCACCTTCATCCATCAGGAATCTCCCCTATGAGTTAATGCCAGCAGGGAACCATCCTGACAGGTTTGGCCTTAATGGCACATTTTGCAGTGAATTGAGAATATTGCAGGAGTGCTAGTTAACTAAGATGTGTTCCTGCAATGCTTTTGTGTGGCGTGTTTACATCTCAGCTTGGTGACATGGAGGCCAACCTGAAAGTGAAAGCCAGTTATGAGGGTCAGACCGAGATTGAAACTTTTGAAAAGCTTTCAAACCTCGTGGTTCCATCAGAGCCTTGTGTATCTCTGAAAATGTGTAAAAGAGATTGAATATAGCACTCATATGAATCAGTTACTGGCTTTTACCCAAAGCAGAACTGCACTCAGTTTCATTGATTGCCATTTTTGTTAACAACAGTCCATATTCACATTTAAAAAGTGTGCATTTAATGGATGACACATTTCAGTACTTCCTTCATACAAACTGTCATAAGAAACTTCATTGCTTTTTGTTTCAAGGCCAGATGTCTAGGGAAATGTTCAAAGCACAGATTATTGGAGCCCCATACATTTCATCATATAATAGGAGGCCTTGCAGACCTGGATAAATGTGTAAATAAATGTGTAAATAAAAAAGGCTCAAATGGGCTATGACCAAATGTACTGGCTGTGCTGTAACAAATCCTGTTAAAATGGCCCTTCATATAGTGTCTTTTTCAATAGTGGACACTTTAAAACTCCTATAAGAATATCGAATCACCTCCTGATCAATGCTGCTATACATGTTCAAGTTCATTCATGTTTGGTTAATGGAGACATTTTTAATATTTGCTCTTAGTTGAATTTGTTTATCAGCGTGTTTTTTTTTCTTTTTCTGCTTTTCTTTGGTCTTGCCTGGAAGCAACTATCCACTACTTTATTTCCCAAGTTGATGATGGGATTACCATTGCTTCTTCTGTTCTCAAGGCCAGAAGCTTCAGCTGACACCTTCATGATTAAATGGAATGCTTTGTACAAGTACTAAGCTGCGTAAACTACTAATTCCAGTCAGTTTCATCTGCAGCCTCTCTATCAATATCCTCCAGAGATGGATCAAGAGGTAATATTTTGGATTGCGTATATGGATGCCTATGTTGTTGGCAAGTTATTGCATGATGAGATGTGACCTTGCTTCCTGAAGCTGCTTATACTTGCTTTGAGGCATGTTGGCAATTATGTCAACATAATTCATGGCAACTAGGACTTCAGGGAAGAACGATGAAACCGGTTTAACAGATTTATTACCTCACAATCTGGATTTTCCATTGTTTTGCTTATCCTCCCTCTCGAGACCATGTAAAACAGCCTCTCTTGGAAGATGCTTGCGATGCCAGATGTTTTATAGAGAGGAAAACCTTGACACTACAGAGTGCGCAGGAACAAATAGAGGCGCGAAGAAGCTGGAGAAGAGCTAAATCACATGATCAATCATGTGAGCAGTAAATCACTCAATTGTTCAAGTACATTTGATCACTGTTGGAAGTGTTAGTTTTTAAAAGAAACATATGTTACGGTGTTAGAAAAAGCAACTCAAAAGTAACCTATCAACTGAGACTTAGCTCTTCAATCGTGATTATGTTTTAGTCTTTCCTCTTCACTTTTATTCCCATTAGTTTGTGTGTGATGACCTAAAAGGGGGCATCTGGTGCCACAAGAACTTTTACAAGCTGTTTGAACTGAAATGTGTGTTGGGAGTGTGTGTACACAACCACCCTACAATGATAAAGATCCACCCAAGTAGTTTTCTTTTAATTTAATAAAATAAGTTGCCCTTCTGAAACCAAGCCAAATGCCTGTCGGTGTGGCGTCACACCGACAGAGGCCGCTCCCACAATAGTTGATTGACAGCAGTGTGTCACACAGACTGAACTGGTGTCTTACCTCTGACCCGTCCTGAGTAAGCCGTCATCAGTCCGAGATGCAGAGACAAGCAAGACTCCTAAGCGATTGAGGTGTTTTGTTGTGGGATGTATTAATGAACATAGCAGTAGTCATTTACCCCCGACATCTGAGTTACTGAAGACGCAGAGGATTAACATTACGTTTGGTTCTGAAGGGAAACGCGCCCTTGATCAACCGAAATGCGTTTATGTTCGCGCGAATCATTCATGATCCAGCCTCACCTACAAAAGCAGTGAGTATAATGTCTTTTAATGAATCTTTGCAAATCGCCTTTCCTAATAATGTGCTATAAATAATTAGCAAGTTTCACTATGAATACGACTAAAAAAGATCGTCAGACAGCGCCTCGGAAAAAAGGGGCGGGCTCAGCGGAGCTCGTGAAGATTTAAAGGAGAAGTACACAGAACAGAGTGATTTCAAAAGAGCTGTTTTTACATGGTAAAATGGGCATTTTTTACACTATCTTTGAGAAATTTTAAAACAAACTATATTACAGACTTTCCATTAAGACCCTAAAGAATCATATTAGCTTGTGGAAAATTGGCTTTGTATGACTCCTTTAAAAAGCTAAAATTTCATCTTAAGTCATAATTACGAGATAAAAAGTTGAATTTACAGTACAACTTACTAAGTCATAATAACAAGATAAAAAGTCAAAATTAAGAGATAAAAAGTTGAAATTATGACTTACAAATTCAAAATGATGACTTAGTTAAGTTATAATTATGAGAAAAAAATAGAATTTACGAGACAAACATGAAATTATGACATAATTATGACATAAAAAGTCGAAATTATGACTTGTTGACCTACAAGCTCATGATCTAACATGATACAACCCTGCTGATCCGTTGAATTGTAAACATAAGTGACCTGCTCTGGCAAAATGGAAGTCACAACATTCCATTTTAAGATACGGGCTCATAATGTAGGAAAACAACGCAAAAAAAAAGCTAATTTTAGCTAATTTCAAAGAACAGACATTCAAAAACAATCTCACAATGTTTCATAGTCCAGATAATTGAGTAAAGGTATTTAAATGACTGTAAAATTGATTAACCCCATAAGGTTGTTCTCCCGGTTTTAAATATTATAGGCGTACATGTTGGAGCACAAACACAGATAAATAAATATCTCTCTCTCTCTCTATATATAGTATCTTTTGAAGACTTACAATCTAAACTTTCAAAAATCATGCATCAATTTTGCATTTATGTTACATGAAGTTATTTTTTTCTTTCTCTTTTTTTTTTTTAACTGTTTGCACTTCAATGGGATTACTGCAGAACACAAATTCTAAATATGCTTAAATGCTTAAACCTCATGTCATTATACTTCAAATTCTGATATTGCAGAACATTAAACTTAATTTACTAATTGCAGAAAATCCAACTTGTAGATGACTTTCTTTTTTCAGACATAAATTAAAAATATCCTGACTCTTCCAAGCTTGGTAACGCGGGTGGGGCTCATTATTTTGAAGCTCCATAAATCGGATATATCCGCGAGTACCGCAACGTAATAAAAACACTGCGACGGGTTGCATTACCGCCACCTGCTGGCTAGAGCGCCGAGTTCCGGTAGCAGGTGGCGGTAATGCACCTTGAAGCTGAATGCCAACCGCCATTAAAATATAAAAAAGAAAAAGGGAACTTGGCATTTACGTTATAATTTTAAAACTAGAAATATTTTTTTAACTTCCCCTCCCCTTTTGAGACTTTTTTTAGGGACAGTTTAGGGACAAATATAGAAATCTTGGACAAACCTTATCTAAGTTTCATATACCCACTGATCTGTACATCTTTATCAGTGAATTTCCAATTATGATGTCATCTAATGACATTTAGCTACCAGTTTTAGCTACTTTCAATTAAAAGAAATTGTGAACACTGGACTGTGACCGCTGTCACAAGCCAAGCTGGTTACAGTGTAGACATCAAGAGAAGGTAGTGAGGTTTAAGAGGTATTAAGGCATCTACCTTAGTAGTTCTTCTGCTCCTGTCTGCAGGTTTTTTCACGGTAAAAGCCAGTAAGTTAGACAACCTGTTACAAAAATCTAAAGAAACACTTTAAACTTGGTTTTGGATAGTCTACTGATGGCTAAAAAGCATTAATTCGGCTCTTGAGAAAAGAAAAATTATGATGTTGATGTTATAAAATCCGATCTGTTAAATCATTGGATGGTCTTTTATGTGTCGCATTTCTACTGTTCTTTCAGGTAGCACGGATGAGGACTGTAAGAGCTTCTTCTGCAATATGTAAGGATATTTATGTAATTTCTTTCTCAATAAATGTGTCAGTTAGATTTTTTTATATACGTAGTATGATTATCACTTCCTGAAGACAAAAGGCCATTTTTTGAAGAACAACGTTGACTGTTTAAATCTTCCAAAATTACATAATTTTCATAATTTGGGTCAGGCTTGTGCACAATTCAGAATTGAATTGAGAATGACTCCTAAATTCCAATTCAATTCTTGAATTTGAATTGAA
>JAUMHE010000075.1:10159541-10205071 GCA_032359235.1 Enteromius mattozi
AGACCCCTCCATGATTTCTAAGTAAGAGAACTTGCAAAATCACAGGGTGATCAAATACTTATTGACCTCACTGTATAATATATGATATAAAAATCCAGATGCCTTCTCACATACTCAAAATCGCCTAAACTGTGTTGGAGTTAACAAGTGGTCACTATAGAAGGGTAAGTGGCAGATGTGCTTTAAACAATAAGTTCAGTTTTCTAATAAGCTTTAAGGTTTGAAAAATAGGCTAGCCTGCATTATAATTGTGTTAAACTATGTTTTTTCTTAAAACAGTTTCACTCCTAAAAGAATTGCTAATGATGATGTTAAACTAATCCCCCGAAGCATATAATAATTACGGTTATTGTTACAATGGCTCTAACAAAGTTGTAAGCAACTGTAATGCTAATGTAATTGTTTAGTCATCATAAGTAGGAGCTCTAGATAAAACTAGCTTATGCATAGGTTAGATGCTTGTTGTCTAATGAGGGAACGCACAGATGGAATTCGTACCACGGAGCACGGCTAAACACAGAAACAGTTTTGTCGAGTTGTTTTCTTTACAGCTCATTTTGCAAGCTGCACGTATATCCTTAAGCTGCTCATGGATGGTATCACAGTTTACTTGACTTCCTCAACTCTCTTCCAGCACTTTCTCACATGCGGCAAATTTGCATTAATTAAGCAAACTCTGTGATTCAACCGAGGTGCAAGAATGCCGTGGCAGGAGGAATATATTTTGAATCAATTTCAGAGAAAGGAAGGAAATGAACAGACTTTCGGAACTCATCACTTGCTCGTGGTGCAGAAAAGCTGCTAGACCTGTGGTGAGATCAGTGTTTTATAAACGTGCCCTGGTGTCTCAGTCTGGTTTTCATTGATCTTCTGCGACATTGCTGCAGTTTAATGCGTTATGAATGACAGCTTTATTTTGGATCCCATGTGAATGTGTGTTTTAGAGTGCATAGACATATGACTGACTGATTTAATTGCTACTTAAGTGATGTTACATTTCTACCAATAATTATACAATGTGTAAAATATGCTGTATGAGGCTCGGTGGAATGTCTCTTGGCCAATCGCTGAATTGAGTGCTGAGATTAGATATTTACTCAGAATAGAGTTTTTGTGGCAACACCACACTAATATGAATCAATGTAATTCGAATAGTTAATAGACAAACCTACAATACAACAGGCAATGCAAATGCCTTTGCAATAAACTAATAGTTGATTTATAGGGATATTTGATTCAACTATTATTCAACTCTGTACAAGCAGCCATTTTTCAGGTTATTTTTGCTGTGTTATTATGATGTTAAGGGATAGTTTGCCCAAAATGTAAATTCTGTCATACAGTTGCTGGTAGCTATTGCCTTTTTTAATATGGAAAATACTATGGCTACTAACTTTTTGTTTTCCAACATTCTTTCGAATAGCTTGATTCTTTTGTGTTTAACAGAAGGTTACAAAAAATTGAGACAGATTTTCATATTTGTATGAATCATGCATTTAACAACAGGAATTATTAAACTAAGAAAAACAAGAAAATAACTGTTGAACTCTGTTTCCACATATCGCAGAAGTCAGGTGGTACTTTTAGTTGGGGAGTTTACAAATATTACAAGAACTTATCAGAATCTTGTTATTATGAATTCCATCAGACAGCACTTGTTGCCATGACATATTTTCTATAGTATTTTGAATAGTAAACATAAATGACTTGTCTTTTAATACTTTACATACAACCAGAACGATCCCGTCAAAAGGCATTCCTGCACTTTCACAAGTGCTCTCCATCCATTCCTCTCCGCTGAAATGTCTATCTCTTAATCTGCAGCAACTAAATTATTAACATGCCTGCTGGCGGTGAGAGAACACACCTTCCAGCAACAAATTACACACAGCGCCCACAATTAACAAGCTGACACTCTGCTCAAGCACTTCATTGGGCTTTTAACGTTTCCCATTGCTGCTAAAATGCTAATCGCTTGCAGAGATGCCATTACCAAGCATGTGTTAAATAAGCAGATGAAAGTCTTTGAGCTAAATTACCAGTTGTGCACATCAAGTTCACATTACATTTGTATTCACAGTATGGAATGTTTAATGTATGCTAGTGCTCTGATGCTGGTTAGTTTATGTAACCACTGCTACTTTCACATTTCTTTTGAATCACAATGCTGACTTTTTGAGGCTTTATTTTTGAGACATACAAACACAAGTCAAGCAAAAATGAATTCAGAGAAGAAAATAAATATTAATGGAAAATCTTTCACCTTCACACAAAATTCTCAATCCCATAGAATATTGTGCCCATGTAACTTTGGTGAACAGTAAGCAGGAAATAGAATAGAAGATTGGATTACCCTTAACAAAAAGTAATATTCTTTATTAAGTATACTTAAGTAAAGTTCAAGAATATTTTAAGTATGCTTTATGTAGTAAGTATAGAAATATCAATGTACTAGTATACTTGTAAGTGTACTATTTCAATATTCCTTGGAACTAAATTGGCCCACTTTCTAGTATATAAAACTATAATTTTAAGTATATTTTAAGTATAACAGTAGTAAACAGAGTACAAAACTAGTTTATATCAATATTTTTAGCTTGTACTGCAACTTGAAAGTGAAAGGTATACTGATAGTGCACTAATTAAATACTTGTAGAAGCATTTTAGTACACTTTGAAATAGTCTCAGTACTAATCGTTTTGTAGTTTTATACTGCAAGTATACTTTAAGTACTTTGAGACTCCGTATACATTTTGTTATGAATATCTGAACACGCATAACATCAAAAGAAAGATTGTAAGCAAAAAACATTTATTCTAGCTTCATGCATTCTTTTCTTAAACACTTAAGTTTCATAAATAAAAAAATAAACAAATAACATTTTGAACAAAAAGCTGAACAGAAGACTAGCCCTGCGTCCCAATGTGCATACTATCCACCCTATCTGCCCTAAATAGTTTTGAAAATTACTATCACAATTTATTACTTCCTTATTGGTCAACATTTTGTACCATAATACAGATTTGATGCTGTTTTATGTCTGATGATCATGTTAGATTACATGTGGAAGCATCTGTTGCTTTGGTTTCTTCTTCACTTGTGTTGTTTTTGGAAATTCTGTACAGAAGATGTGCACTAGTACACATATACGTTAAGCATATTTCTGAGAAGTACAAAAAGCCCTTAAAGTAGTACATAAAAAGTAGACTAAAAGTATGATTTTCTATTTTATAGTTTAAAAGTAGTATACTAATAGCACAGTTGAATAAACTTCTTTTTCGTTAGGGTAGCTGACCCGAAACGTAGCCAAAACTCATCAAAAACCATTAGAACAGACCAGCCTAATCAACTCGGTCATGCTTGGAGACCACATTACCATCGTAGGCTGCTTTTCTCAGCAGGAATCATATTTGTTGCATCCATTTATTGTGAATGCATGGAAACGAAGCTCTCTCCATCTGTCCTAAACAAAAGATGGTTGCAACCTCAATTCCTCCTGGTTTTTGCTGGAAGAGAGACCATTTTGCATGGGCCAAATAATTTAATGAAGTTTCCAGTCCTCTAAAACATATTTAATAGTCATCTTACAGTTCCAGAACAGTCTGTTGAGAGTTGAGGTATTATAGCCGTCCACCACAACAAGCAAACTCCAATCCTGACTGAGCTGTGCTCTTCCAGGATGAGGACACTGGGGAGGAATCTAACATATGATCAGTAACCAGGATCTTTCAGAACAGCTAGGGGCACTCACATTCACGTACACACATATATGCCAACTAAGTGTATTAAATTACCATTGTCTAACTTTGTGCTTTATTTCAAAGTGATCCCATTATTTTGCAGCCTCTGAACAATTACATATCCATTCATTGCATTCATGGACTCAAATGAAGTGGAACCGCAGATGAGAGACTCTTCTCCCGTCCTGTCTCTCTGGGGAGCAGAGGAGAGAGCCTTTTCCGTGAAACCTTTTCAAAGCCTCATCTGCGTCTTTCATTAGCCATGCAGAACGAGAAAAAAACAAGATGCCACCAGAAACATGCATTTTCGGGTGCAAGGGGAATCACCAGAGGCTCTGATCAGATGTAATGTAACAATTTGGCACACAGTCGTGCTGCCATGCCTGTTGTTTTCCCTTTATTAGAGAGATGATTATGATTGCTCAAAGACTTGATTTGTTCACTTGTCTAGCATATGTTTTAAGATGACTACAAACAATGATTTAGATTGCAGTAAGGTGAGCTGCGAAGAAGGCAAATTCACATGGAAGGATGCATGAGTTGCCGTTTGGAAACCAACTTTTAGAGACCTTCGATACCAGGGTACTACTCTACTTTCACGCTGCATGATCTGATTTTAGTGACGTTTATTCGATGTTAAATTGAGTTTAGAAAGCACTCACCTATAGCTCATGCATGCTAACCTGACAATGATTCATGTATGAGAGTCATTGCTGTTAAATTATTAACTCAAAAGCTTCAATCCATAACAAACAGGGCCAACTGTGATCATGCCAGCAAAGAGCTTTTCTTTGGGGACAGACTGAACCACGAACAAACATCAGAATGAAGGCCTCATACTGTTCACTTTAATGAACTGTCATAGTTAAGAGCTTTAGAATAAATGAACAAATAATCAGACAAAATTATAACCTTATTTTTCCACCAAACTTCTTTTTAAAGGAATGCATAAAGCACAGAATATTTTATGTATCTTAAATGCATATTTGGCATAAAATACTAATATTTTGTAATATAAATCGCAAATACATATGATTTAATGAATGAAATGAATTATAACAACATTTTTAAAAGTTGTTTGGACAGTTTGTGACCTTCATATAAAAATGATGAAAAAAAAAAAAAAAATTTTAAAAGTGGCTGTAGTTCCACCCACACGTTTACCTGTGACATGTAGGTTGAACTGCTCATAGATTCATATGTCTGCTGCCAGGAAGCATACTGCTCTCTCCATCTGTATCACTGACCGATACACAGTCTGCTCACCCACATACTCACCTCTGAGTGCTCCATCACAGCACCTCTCACACTCAACTGGAGGTGGATGTGATCACCCATGTACTGCATCATGTTTTTGCTGTAGGTCAGACTCTCTAAAACTGGTGAACATTCCTGCAGCTATTTGGATCAGTGACATCTTAGATTAAAGTTTGTGTATTAAAGGTGAACAGGTTTACAACAAAAAAGACATGTGTGCCGTGACCTGAAGGAAAACTTTTTTTTTTCAATTATACTAAAATGACTTTTACTTGTTAAAGAAGTAGCAGTCAGATTTGATAAGATTTCAATCAGATTTCAAACCATCAAGCAGATGACACAAGGCATGTAGATTGTGTAAAACATGTTTTTCATTTAGATGTCTTAGAAACTTCTGTTTTCAGTAGATTTTTAGTTTTAAAATATATTGGTATATATATAAAAAAGTGATTAAAATGACGCTGCTTAAATGCTAGTTTTGTTTCTAGATAAATTGGTTAACCAGATTAGCTATGTTTCCATCCACCTATTATTATGCACATTTTGGAATATCGCATAAAAATAACCGTATGGAAACAGCAAGATGCACATAAATTCCAAAAACTTATACGCACATTTGAGTAGGATAAGGTTTTTATCAGATTAAAAAAAAATGTGCATAATCTGCGATGGAAACACAATTACCGAATAAATTCCTTCATGCGTATCGAAAGTCATATGACTTTGTGCCATAAAACAGGATAAGTTGAACAATCTCATTCACACATGTAGTGTGCTACTGAATGTTGCACGGTTCAAAATTAGTATACTAACTAGGTGAGATCGCTTAGACCAGCAATCAGAAGACAGGATCGACTCACTAGAGCAAAAGGTAAGCAAGGAGTGTAATAGTATTACTAATAGTGAGGGTCAATCAATTTATCACACAGGTCAAAACGCTAAGGTCAGTCTCTGGAAGATGTAGTATATTAGTTAGATTATTTGTCCTTTTGAAATTTCAATCAAAAATAGTCAAAACACAATTACAACAAATAAATTGAGTAGCGAAACCCCAAAGTATCAAAAGGATATCAAATTTTAAAAAGGAAAAAAAAAAAAAAAAACTGTTCAGATTCAGTGTACAATCTGCAAACAGGTTTCTGAAATTAAATTTCAAATCCTCAAGTTTTAGTTCGATTCTAGTTCAAAGTCCCAATGTCCAGTTCAGTTTCAGATACAAAATCGGAGTAATAATAAACAATAATTAAAAAAAAAAAAAAAAGAATAAAAAAATATTCACCAAAATATTCATCCACGAAGAATGGAAGAAAACGAAGAAAAAAAAAGTTTGATCCAGGAAAATCCAGGCAGCAAAACTTGGGAAAAAAAAAAAAAAAAAAGATTGAATCAAATATAGTTTCATCCTACCAGATCGACAGACTTTACTCTTTTCTGTTTCCAGACACAAGAGGACAGGATGGCTCGCCAGTCCAAACCGGAATATGGGTACTCAGCAAGGACGGTAATTAGGATCACAATTCTACGGTGGCCGAGAGGTGCAAAACAAATCACAATTCTGAAAACAAAATAACAAATTACAAACACAAATACACATCTCGGCCACCGTACAATTATCACCAAAGACAAAATAAAAAAAAATACAAAGCAAAGAAAGAAAACCCAGACTTGAAACAAAAAGCCAAATTTTAACATTAGTGTGTCAGTTGTCTAAATAAATAATTTTAAAGTTCAAATAAATTGTCTCAAAATGCACATACGTGAGATCATATATGCTAATCGCCATGTGCTTAGTTACAACACTGGGGTCTATGCACAGTGTTAGCAAGGCTAGCACCACATTAAACACTTTTCACTTTTCAATATGTAATACACCCTGCAAATATTTAAACAACTATAATATATGCACTCACAAATCATATTTCAACCTATTTTAAAGCTTTAAGACATTTACATCACTTTTTCTTTCAATGTTTTTTTGTTACAATTATCCGCATTCAAAATAACGAAATACGTATCTCATAAAGGGTACTCACCAAGAAGAAATATAAATGAGAAGAAAAGAAGATATAAAACTGGCTCTCCCAGGAAACGAATCTTGATCAAGGCCTATTTTATCCGTCTTTTGTCACGTCTCTTTCCAATTTCGTCACATGCACTTATACTCGTAACATGTGCTTTAAGAATCAATATCTCACGAATCTGTGTTTTAACTTGTTAATAATCTATTGCTAGCTTTTTAAACTACGTATTCTCAGCGAATTTGTGCCACTGAGTCTCCTTCAAGTTCACACTGGTTCTGTCTGCTCGTGTGCTACCATCCCACAGGGGCGGAGCTAACCTCTGCCCTTTCCAATTAAGAATTTTTCTGGGAACTTTTTCTTTTTTTTATTATTTATAAAGCAATCTTTCTGCACGTTTCTCTTTCTTTTCTAAATATTATAACAATAATAATTAGATAAAATTTTAAATTAAATATTTGAGACCTAGATTAATGATCTGGGTTACACAGCAACTACATGTTGTTTTGGTCATTCTGAAATGGATGAGCAAAGTCTGTCGTCTAAGTATTTCGTATAATAACTTTCTAACACGACTGTGTTCCCAAACAGCATCTGCCATTTATTGTGTTTCGTCAGCTCGCTCTGAGGTGCAAGTAGGCTAATTTGCCTATATCATATATTCAAATTATTATAATAAGTGCCTCTCCTATATTCTTATTGATATTTAATGGCACAGTTTACCAGGAAGTGATGTTTTTTGTTCTCTTTGATTCGTTGGATAGAAAACCGTGCTTTATTCGCATATGTTTTATGCGATATTCCAGTTTTGTGCATAAGTTTAATTCGAACCTTTGAATGGAAACATAGCTACTGTAAAAACCATTAGGTTAGTGTCGATTACGATTGTGACTTTCTTGGCTAAAGGTTGCTGGTGTCACAAGTCACGCCTCCGTGGCTCTCTCCGGCCAGCAGCAGCGGGAACCATCACCAGAGTATTAGTGTTCCCACCCGGACTCGTTTCATCCACGTACCTTGGTCAAATCATTCCCAGGTGTTAGTCATTATCTACACTATAAATACGCTGACTTTCCATGAGTTCAACGTGAAGTTTTGATTTGCCACGGCTATCATCTCCGAGCGTTATTCTGGTTGCTTTCTCTGTGTATTTCTTGGACTGCCTTTTGGATACTGATTCTCGCCGCCTGCCCTGAACTCTCTGCCTGCCTACCGACTACGATTATTGCCTATTCCCTGATATTCCTGTCTGCCTGTGTTTGCGACCTCTGCCTGTCTGACCTTGTTCAATAAAAGCTGCACTATGGATCATCAAGCCTCTGACGAATCATTACAGCTGGCTTGCCTTCTGAGGCTTTTTGTTTGAAATGATATTATGGTCAAGTGGACATAATTGCGTACCCTACCGCTCAGTAGAAACGAGCCATATTTGTGTATATTCGAAACCCAGTGTTCTATAACATCGAATTGTTAGAGCTTATTTAAACTTTATTCAGTTTAGACAGCATTGATTACTTCTTCCGCTACTGCTGTTCACAACTCTCACTCACTCGCTCTTTCTGTCTCACCTCAAGAGCCCTGCGCCGTCTGCAGACACTAACATATTCATAAAGTGTGTGAAAGGAATTGCCACATTCCTGGTTGCCCCCTCCAGCACACAGTAGGGGAAGAGAAAGATCTGAGAGGCAGACAGACAGAGGTTTTTACCTCATGCTGCACGGTGAAGGTCCTATCAGGTAGCATTTCGCACCATACCATGCTTTGATGCATAAATGATGAGATACTCCTCTAAATATTGAGTAATATAGTCTGAGGTTTTCAGGTCGACTTTTCGAAATTTGTCTAAGCTGTAATAACATGGATGGATGATGTAAGGTGATGTTACTCTGGTTTCATATTGTTTTCATTGCAACACACATTTACATCAAATGCAAAATACATTCATTTTTGCATGTCAGATTTTAGCTATGTTAAAAGAACTATAAGCTGCAAAATCCATTATAATTTCTGTTAATAGCTTATTTCCTCGCCAGATTTGTTTCTTAAAATGAACCAAATTAGATAAATCTTCTGTGATATTTAACTTTGCACATACTGTAGACTCACAATAACCTGCTTCAATATTACCACAACCTTTCGGATGGAATTTGTATTAGCGCAGACTTTGCTTGTACCAGAATTACGAAAAGCTAAAGTACACGTTATGTGTGTGTATTGAAAGTTTAATTAAAGTTCTGACTGACTCAATGTTTTAAGGGAGGCCCGTGGGGATTCCTCTGCCCTTTTTTAATATTGCTTACTGCCTAATTCAATTTCATTGGTCCGCTAGCGGCAGACTGAAGCCAGCGATTCGGTCACACTTTAAACATGGCTGGAATAACACTAGCAACTCAGGATGTAATTAGATAGAGGGAAAGTTATGCATGGTGGATGTGTGTTGTTTTGTATGTGGGGCTAACTTGGGTTAAACTATGTGCATTGGCCTGTACAGGTTGAGTGTTGATATATGCTCACTAGACATCTTGCTGTAGCGAACACTGATTCAGAAAAAATCACATAGGAAAAACTAGAAATGCTAACATAAACCGAAACCAAACTCATTTATTTTATTTGAAAAACAATTCAGTGGTTTTAAATGCAGTAAAATCTGTATATGATGTAAAATGTTCCAGTAAAGATAAATGTAGGAACGCATCACTTTGTTATTTTTCTAATATTGTAATTACTGTAAAATGAATGACAAACAGTTGTTGTAAATCCAAGCATCTTCTTGCATGTTGCAGCCATGATTTAGCTCATAACAACTTTAAAAAAACTAAAAAAATAACATTTTGTAACATTTCTAATATTAATTTCTGATAGTAGTTTTTTTTCTGGCTCATCAGTCAAATCCTCTGTTCATTCCAGTGTTCAGCTAATTGGTTCTTGACTCATTAAGACACACTTTTCTGTGCAGTGAGTCATTGAGTTTTTATCTCTTTATGCGTCACACATGTCTGAATGATATTGATCTTGGTTTAATGAATTAGTGAGCTGACTAACTCATAATGAGCCAGGTTAATGCGTCAAAAAAAAGAGAAAAGAATTTTGATTTAGTAAGTCAGTGAATTGTTAAACCTGGTAATGACGAGTTGGACAATTTAGTGAGTCAGTGAGTTTGAGTGAGTCAGTCTGATTCATCTAGCTTTGTGAACCAGTATAACCAATTTGTAGATAAGATCAGACTGTAAAAAAGGAAAAGTTCACGAATTGGACATTACTAAAAATCACACAGATCCACCTGAGGGCCACCAGTGGATACCAGTCAGGATTGCAAGTGTATTGATGTGGGTGAAAGTGTGTACTAAGTACACATGACAGAGAACGAGATTGTCCCAAACTCTTTATCTACACCTCCCTTACCCTTCTTCCCTCTCTCAATTTCACAGTCTCTCTTCTACTCCTCCCTTTCTTTTTTTTCCCCTGACTGGAGATTGAGTTTGAGCAGGTGTGCTGCTTTCCTTCGCTGCCAGCCCCGCTCTTGCATCGCTACGCCCTCTGCACTGTGTTAATCGCCTGATCTTGGCGTCACTTCTCAGAAATATTCTCCCGTCCTCTGCTCGCTGCACAGGTCGCCTGCTATTTTTACAGCCTTAGGGCTGGCAGCCTTTTTGTGAGTGTGTTCGCAAGCTTTCAGAGCTGTGCAAACAATAGAGGTTGACAGGAAAATAGGGGAAACACTCTATTGATTTGACCTATCCCTTACACACTGTGAATGACATTCGCTGCTGATGGCGCCCCGTGTGCAGTCTGGGCCTTTTCAGAGAGTCTCTGACTACGGTCATTGACACCGCATTTTGAAAGGATGACTCCTTATGGGTACACAATGGGAGCAACAGAGCTGAGACCAATTTGAACACTTAAACACAGCCGGGATGAAAACTTCCCTGTGAATTACTTGTAAGAGATGTAAACCTCCCTGCAGAAGTCCAAATGCCAATTAAAAGGTCCAACATCAGCTGTGAGGACCAAACAATTCTGCATATATTGAAATAGCTGTAAATGTGATGCCTTTGATTAAGATGTGATGGGGAACTTAGGGATCACTGACTAATGAGATGTGTTTCATTTTCTATTTCATCCTCATTTGTAAGTTTTAACCTTAAAATATTTTATATTTGTGTATGCCAATTGCTTTTTTTAAATTACATAATTAATTGCATTCAATTGTAATTTTTTTTAACATGAAAATGAATTGTTAAATGTAATTTTGTCAAGAAATATTATTATATTCATTCATTCATTTATTTTCATTAATAATTTAATTAATTTATTCTCTAAAGTATTGTTTATTTGTCTGTCTGGTCTCTGCATACAGTAGATCAGCAGTTATTTATGTAGCATTTTGAAGGATTTATACTCTAAATTGCTGCGTGCCTCTTTCTATGCTAACATCCATTTACTGTACCTGCAACAGGTTGGCCACATGCTGGGTTGGCAAGTCTGCAGTTTGCGGGTTTGCATAAATTAAATTTGAATGTAAAGATTTCTGACCAACCAGAAGCCAATATTCTGCAAGTCAAAATAGGTAAGATGGATGCTATTTTTTATAGAAGGAGACAGGCCAGCTGTGGTTATGATTACAATACAGTGAATTTACAGGTGTCAGCAGAAATGGTAACTATGGAAAATAGGTTCGGAGAACATGCTTTTATACAGTTAAACAAGAAGTTAATACTGGGTGACTTACATTTTAGACACAACATTATTTTATCTGCTTTTGTTCTATCAACAGTTTAAAAAAGTCTAAAGCCTGAATGATAGTTCATAAAGACAGCCACTTGCATCATTACTGAATAAATCAGCAGTTTTTAAAAAACACATTTTTCTGTGTTTAAGAGATTTAATCAGGTCCCTGATGCATTTACCAAATGTCAAAAAGGATGACAAGCCACTCAGATTTCACTTTCTCCTAGAAAGGGGATCTCATCATATATCAACGCCCCTTAACCTTCACCTTTCCACTGCCATTGTGTTTTTGTACCAGTTCTAACACCATGGCAAAACTTTGATCAAAATATGTTAACTGTTCTGTCGTTGCACAGATAAGCAATATTTAGAGTCCCAGCCTTTGAGGAGACAAGAGAGCAGTAGATCTATTGATTTATTTACTTGTATTACATTGCTGCCACACAGATCTAATATAAACATGCAATTTATTTCCAAGCTGTTTACCTTCACAGACATAACAATTGTTTTTGTATTTCATATGTGTTTTTACCATAAATATGTATTTTACAGTTTAAGCGCATGAAAGAATTTATTACTCGCAAAAAAAGATGGAATGTAGTATAGATTCATCTTAGGGATGGGTGTGTCTCATACACCCGTGAATCTGTTGTTGATGAACAAATACTGTGTTTCGTAATATTGCAAATGAACCAAATGTTTCATACACTGAAGCTCATGAGGGATTTATCTCTGATAACAGACTGCTTTGAGTACTACTCTTGTGTCATTCAGCAGATCTAGAGCAATGAATGCATTCACAGCGGAGCTATTGAGACATTATTGAGAATATTACAAGGCAGGGCTTTCAGCTCACAAGTAACCTTATGTAAATCATATTTGTGATGCCTGCCCACTTAAGATGGAGTCGGAGTGGTGAAGTGGCTTATTGAACGCAATAGATTCAAAGGAGATTATACCCAGAGTAACTATTCGGGCGATATTGCTTGGCAAACAGATTAAACAAGGGCAACTTTTAGGCATTAGTTGTTGAGTACGTAATATGTTATGTCTTTCCTTGTTTTCCACCACCAGCACATACTTTTATTAAACAACAAAAGGTTTTGAGTACATTATTAAATGATTTAGCACAAATTAATGATTCTTTACATGCATGCTAATCTCATTTACATGCCACACTACTCAGAGCTTGAATTTCCTGAACTAAAAAGCTCTCAAAGCCTTTCTCTGTGAGTGGATTGGCTGCTATGAAGAGTAGGAGTGAGACAAAGGGAATATTCTAGAAGATGAGACGCAGCAGTGATGTGTACATTGATGTTTGTTTTTTATTTTAGCTCCCTGCACCACAACATCATGGACGAATATATCAGTCTCAACGACTTTCATTCTCTGTTCTTTTCCTTTCTTAATTTCTCTTTCTCTTACTCCCTTACGGCTCTTACGACATGTCGTGGGTGCTTTCAGACTCTCTCTGCAATACTTCTCTGTCACTCAATCAGGGAAAAGTTTTGCATTTTCCTGTCAACTACAGTTTCACCATTCCATGTTTCTTGCATTATTATGGAGAAACAATGTTTTATAGCACTAATCAAATAAACCATAATTTGTTCTATTTAAATTTTTCCACTAGAAACTTATATGGATTAAATTCGACACTCAAATTTTAAAAGTAGAGCAGATTTATTGGAAGAAAATGCACAAATCAACTAGCATTAAAAATGTTGAATGTGCTGTAGGTTAACTTCTTACATAAACGCATGTAATAGTTACACAATCATACTGTAGTACTGAATATTAAAGCATACATGCCACAGAATATTAATACAGCAACACTGCTGATTGATGTACTGCCTCTTTTGTGCTGCGTGTCGTGACAAAAATATAAGGTTCATTTTAGTTGGAAGATCTGATCTCTTTTAAGTATATGACGTGATGTATTTTTGTCTTTGTATAAAATCTATTCCATCTGTTTTAATCATTGTTCCATGGTCTGAATAATAGAGCAGTACACCTACATACACAAAAGCCCTTGACTCACTGACCCTCCCTTTGAGAGTGTTTGACATTAAGAGGGTGTTTATGAATGCAGACGATGTGGTCAGCCGTGGCCACTTCCTGTGCAAGGAGTTTGAGTTGATTACTTTTTGATTTACTCAGTACTTCTACAAGCACTACATCAACAGCCTTTATAATCTCATGTATAATCTTGCATGCAATCACAGCCGGTTTTCAACACCCAGTCCTCAAAAAAACACAGAAAGAATTGGTCTGATTCCATTGCATATGGAAATAATATAATTGCTGTATTTTTCTCAGTTCCGTTTACTGACTTTATGTGGGGGGGGGGAAAGGAACCAATTTTTTTTTTATATTGAAATAATATTATATTATGTATTGTTTTTTATAAACAGCATAATATAATTAATATTTATATCTTAAGGCAAGACACTTCAGCTGAATTCGTTAAAAATGTAACTAATAGTTATCTTTCCTGATTAAATTAGGAATTGCAAATATTTTATTTTATTTTTTTCAAGTTTTCTGAAATGTTATGTTTAAATATGCTAATAAGGGCATTATCTAATTAAATATGCATTCATTTCCATAACTTTTATGAATAGAAATCTAAATGTTGGATTCTTTCTTAATTTTGTTGGTGTCAAAGGTTTTGCTAAAGAGATTTTGCACAGAAGTGTCAACAGCAAGGAAGAATTTTTTTTTTTTTAAGAATGAGATGTATAAAATCAGGCAATGGTCTATGAACAATATGAACTCCTTTGTAAAAACCCATCAGAATAAAACTAGAAATAAAACCTTTAGTAAATGCTACTTAAGTGGAGATTTCTGGCTCATTGTAGGAGAAAAAAAAAATTAGTCCAAGAAAACTTCTGCCCATAGCCCAATAACTGCAACATTTTCTTTCTGTTCAAACTGAGTTCAGTGAGTAGATGAAGCTTAAATAAATAAATATGTTAATGAAATGGTTCACCCAAAAATAAAAATTCTGTCATCATTTACTCACCCTTGAGTAGTTCCAAATCTTTAGGAATTTCTTTGTTCTGCTGAACACTGAAAGTAAGATATTTTGAAGAAAGTTTGTAACCAGGCTGTTTTTGGACATCATTGACTTCCATAGTAGGAAAAAATGCACAAATTACATTTTTGCTTCAAGTTTAGCCTTAAATGGTGCACTGCCACAAGACTTGCTCTCAGGTGGTTTGCTAACACATTCCCTTCTCCTCTTGAACACACACACACATTACTTCTGGTGTCCTTCACCAGCTCCTGGATGAAGTCCAGCGATGCTCTCTTCTCACCCGAGTGAGAATGATGAGTATATTATGCATCCGGAGCAGCGGCAGGGGCAGAGTTGCAGGTGTTGTGCAGAGAAGGCCTCCCCCAGGTGGGGCCTGAAGAGGGAGCGAGAGACCCTGGTTGGAATTATTTCCCTGACTCTCAGTGCAATCAATCAGACACTCTGGCCATGATGCATTATTAACTTCCAAGGTCCTAATAAAGCACAGTGACCTTCGATTCATCATACCTTCCTTGTTTCTGAGTCTACGTACTCTTTTACAGCCAACGGAGTCAGCAAACTCTTAGACCTTTTTTGTATTAGTATGCCAACAGTCTCTTCACTTTTTAAGATAACTTGTATGCAGTACAAAGTTAACTTTTTTTGTTGCCCCCAAAAAGTGGAGCTATACGTTGTTTCAGTCTAATTTGCATATATTTGTAAAGCTGTTAACATTTTTAAAACAGCCTATTGAGTGGCTCAACATCCCCAAGCGCTCATGTCATACATGACTAATTGCTGTTGGCTTGAAGGAGATGAGTTTCTCCTTTCTGTCGAAAACCTTCCAGCGTCTTGTTTTATTAACATATAATGGGCCATGCAATACTCCAACACCAAGTGAAAACCTTGCTCTTTCACCTTCTGTCTCCTTCTCTAGAAAATCTCTAGCCATTTGCCTTTTCATCCTGTCACTTACATATTCGGTTTGACTTGGACCAATGATAACAGCCTCAGATCAGTTTCCTTCTGTCCACATTATCATATTAATGAGGAGACAATATGCAAAAATTTATTTCAGATTAGCATTTTTATTGTGAGATATTTCAGAAAAATATAAGCCACTTTTTTCTTCCTAATTGTGTTCTGCAGCTGAAGCGTGTGATTCACAGCTGAGGAGCTGGAGTCTCTGGACTCGCATTTCTCCCACACTGAGATCTTCTGAGTGAGACATCAAGCCTTCAGCCATAATTTATTGATAGACGTCAGAAAAAAAAGGAAGAGAGAGAGACAGCGAGCAAGTTTGCATGGTTGGCCGTGCAGGATTCACAGAAAAAGACAAAAGGAATTCATGATGAACTTTGAAGTGCCTTTTCCGGAAGTCCTCACAAATGCATATTGATGAAGAAATCGTCTTTCCTGGGGGGAATAGGAATGTCGACTGCTTTGCTTATCTTCTAAATATTCATGAGCGGAGAGGACATGGCTCGAACTGTTTGCGTGACGGGAATGGTAACAGTAACACGATTGGTTCTGAACAAAGGTGATTAAAAGTGGAAGAAATCTGGTGTAATGTCATGGGACATTTTTGTATAATTGAAGAAATCTGTATGTAAGACATAAATATCCACTAAATGTGCCATTGCTCTGCACGTTTGCATTGATTTTTACAATATTACAAACTGCATATTTTCAGGTTGTGCTCCTGCTTGTATATTCAGACAGTGTTGGGTAAATTACTTATGAAGTGTAGTACATTACACACTACATGATGAAATTTGTAGTTAGCTAATCTAGGATTCTCATTGTTCTGACTACTTTTGGATTACTTTTAGATTACTTTTTAAAGATTGCTTTAACATTTTCAGAGATGTGAGTTCCAGGTCGTCAATGGTTGGTTAGCGCACATTAATGTGCTGAGAGTAGCCTTACCTCGACCAGATCTTCTGGAATTTGCTTGATTTTTTGTTATTGTTATACAACATAAAATCAAACAGATAAATCAAGCTAAATGTTCAACCCAGGCTCATTGAAAATACGTGCCTCTACATACATTTCTGCACCCCTGTAATTATGTACCATACTGCACGTTTCGCCGCAGTTTCAAAGTGAAATGTCCAGAGGGTGACGCTTAAACACAAGTTTAATACGTAACCGTGGCACATTTGTATTAGGTTGGTACAGGTACGTATTGCAGTGTTTTTATAATGCTGCTTGAGGTACGTTTTGTGGCCGTTCAGATTTCAGTGAGTGTCGCTAAAGATTAATGCTCTATTATGTTGTAAATATCCCCTACACCAAACCCAAACCTAAACCTACCCGATAGTGTTAACAAATACAAAAGTAATTTAAAAACATATTCCCTGATGCAGCCATGCTATTTTAACTTCCTTACACTGATTTAAGCTGTTTTGTCATACCGTTTTTCACAGGATTCAAACCAGTGTTTTCACTGCCTAAGTGCAATGCTGTACCATGTGAGCTACTGTGACAACAACGTATCACTTTTCAAACGTGCAGAATGTTAAAAAAATGTTTTAAAGTCACAACATAACAATTTGCAACTAATTCTGTGAAAATTAGCCTTTATTAATCAAAAATGTACCTGTAAATCATACTTTTGTGTGAAAAGGAATAAAAGTTGTGGGAGTTTTACTGCCTCTAGTGTTCATTTCAACTGAAAACTGCAGCGATTCATATGTATAGGCACGTTTTTTCAGCTTTGCAGAAATTGCAAATGTTATTCATAAAGAAATACTGGAAAGCACTTTGATTTACTGTCCTGTTCCTCATTAACATGCCACGTAGGCTAAGTAATATTTACAATAACCAGGTAATAACTATTGATAACCCTAAACCTAACCTTAACCTAACCCATGTACTGTAGTTAGGCATTACCAGAACTTTCTTAGGTAGGTACACTATTACATATAAGTAAACATATTGTAAAATAAAGTGCAAACAAAATAATTTATAGTAAAAAAGACATTCATTCATTCATTGCAATAACCATTTGCCATAACATTCCTGTTTTCCTTGATTTTCTTCAGTGACTGTTTATTTTGCTCATGTACTATTTGATAGGAATCAACAACAGTGGCTAGCCACCACTTCATTTTAATCACTCAGTATTTAAACTGCCTCGCTGGCAATAAAGAATCTTAAACCGTGACCGTATGCCTGAGATCAAGGAGCGAGTCGGGATGTACTGCCCATAGACATTATCAGACCTGATTTCGGCTGTGTTTGGTTGAACATAATCATATATCAAGCCATTCTCAATCTTTCTCCTTGATCTTAGGCATGCCGGAGCAATGAAAATGGCACGGGCACTTTCACCACTAAAAATAATTCAATATATCACCAGGACACAGACCCCAGCTGATTTGAATCATGGGCAGCTGGGATGGTTTCGCATTTTAAGAATCCATCACTCTGTCCTCATAAAGCAGCAATACAGCCCACACTGCCTCATTTAAGAGACAATTACAATTCATTTCTCTGATTGACCACTACGATCATTCAGCAGCTCCCTGTTGTTAATCTATTTACTTCCCGATGGGTTCCAGCACTTTCCATTGAAAGAACAAATGCCTTTTGCTCTTTCCACATGAAAACATGGAATTTCTTTGAGCTTTCCCCACCAAAATGCTTCATTACACTCAGATGTGTTCATTATTTTGTGCTTCCTTGCTATATGTCTGCAGCTCTGTGACTAAATTTAGTTTCCTGGTGTCATTTCAAGGAGGAAAGTTAATTGCGTTTGTTTTCACAGGGGAGATCACTCAACTGATTACTTGATGTTAGAAACTTACAGCCCTTGTTAACTTTTAGCTTCAGTGATATTTCATTATTATTATTATTATTCGCATATTTGCATAGACTGACATGTTATCTAATTTAAGAAGAGATATTACAGGACTGACAGCAGGGGGACAGAAATTTCTTTCGTGTTGTCAGCTATTTTCATAATTTCAGCAGTTACACTAATAGAAGGGCGATCAGGGTGCTATGGTTTGCTAATCAGTTTATATGCTTTTCATAACGCATTACACGAAAGCAGTAAATCTAAGCAGACACAATTAAAATGTGATTTCTGCTGGGAGCAATAGCAGAGTTGGCATAATGGATATCTGTGATCAGGGTTAATAAGGAAAGATGGGCATTGAAAAGACTTCAGCAGAGGTATTATCTGGACTGAAGTGATATTAAACGCATATTTTGAGAAAACAAAAGCATTTTTTCACCTTGCATGTATGTAAACCTATTTTAGGTGACTCGCAAAACAATATTAGGAGCCTTAAAAATGACATTATAGGGGCTCTTTAAGGATTTGGTGTCTTTTGAATTTTTCTTTTTATTTCTTTTTTTTTTTAATTTATCAGTTTAACTGGATTAACTGATTGACTGAATAAACTACTGGTCAATCTTTTGATTTACATTTTCATCCATCCATCCATGCATCCGTCTGTTCGTCATTAATTAATTGATTGATTGTTTCATGTGGACTCTTATCAGGGACTATCAGTTTTCCAAAAGCATTGTTAGTGAGCTACAATATATTCGTTAGTTCCATTGAACTTTGTTGGTAACAACGGAACTTGTGACTTGTGATAGTTGCTTTTGGGAAATGAACCCCTGATTAGTAAAATTAAATGATATAGTTCAGGCATATTCAAATTGTGGCTCGGGTCTGAACCTCGGCTTGGTTCCAACCGGATTGTGAGACATAATGGCAATGGCAGAACCATTTTACCATTTGTAAATAAAGTGAGCAGCGCTTCAAAACAACGGAGCGGTTCACACTTACAAGCACTCAGGGCCATTTATTGTAATGAGCTGTGGATGCCTTGGTTATTTTAAAAACATAATACAACAGTGCTGCAAATACAGCTATTTTACCTTATCATTCAAACCAGGTTTTACAATTGTTTTTATATCTGCATGTAGCACTATTAATCAGTATTTTAAAAAGAAACATGTAATTGTTAACATTGTGAATATTATTTGTATTAATCAAGGATGGACAACATAAACATTAAAATTAATTAACTTTGATTTTCTGCTCACGATGAGAGCATTTTGATTATGTTTAAGCAAATCATACAAATGTAGACTTCAAAAACTCACTGAACAGTATGCAGTATCTTTTCTGTCACATGAGCTTCTGCCTTTCATATGTATCTACTGTAAATGTAAAAAATTACTTTGATAAAACATCTGATCTTTTATAATTCATATCTATTGGGCTCAACTGATTAGTTTTTTATAGGAAAAAAATCTCAGAAGCCATTGGCCTTTTGCTCTGAGGACCCACTATGCCCATCTTTGATGACTATTTTGACTGTTAAGGTTTTGAAACTTGCTTATCATTCCCTGATAAAGTTTATGAATCAACATTTTTGACAAAAGGGGGCATATTATCACAATGTTGTTTGACATTAAACAGCTTATTATAGGCTTAGCAAATATTTTTATAGCACAATTTTAAAGGGTTAGTTCACCCAAAAATGAAAATTCTGTCATTAATTACTCACCCTTGTGTCGTTCCAAACCCATAAAATCTTCGTCCATCTTCAGAACACAAATTAAGATGTTTTTGATGATATCAGAGAGCTGTCTGTGGAGGGTCAGACAGCTCTCTGATAATAAACAACTGAAATGATCCCAGATCCAGAAATGTGGTAAAAACACAGGTAAAAAAGTCCATGTGACGTCAGTGGATCAACTTAAGTTTTATGCCGATACAAGAATACTTTTTTAGTGCAAAGAAAACAAAAATAACATCATATACTCAACCATTCTTCTCCTATGACTTATGCCTTCCTGCCATTTTAGAGAATACTGCGTACGAGTAAACAGCAGCAGATTACACACATGCGCATGCTTTCACCCGGATGTAAACAAGGCTGATTACTTCAAATACGTTAAAGCTTGTGTACGCAGTGTGTTGAGATACTCTCTAACTCTCTGAAGATGTTAGTCACACGGGAGAAGAGTAAATTATGTTATTTTTGTTTTATTTGTGTTTTTGCTATGTTTCTGGATAATTTCAGTTGTATTGCTGTCTATGGAGGGACAGATGGCTCTCTGATATCATCAAAAATATCTTCATTTGTGTTCCAAAGACGAACGAAGGTCTTATGGGTTTGGAACGACATGAGGGTAAGTAATTAATGACAAAATTTTTGGGTGAACTGACCCTTTAAGAGTTATGACAAAACAATTCTTGAAAAAATTAAAAAGTAAAACAACAACAACAACAAAAATAAGTTATGACGTATTGTAATTTATGAATTTTATGGTTTACCCCTGCCTGACATATATAATAAAATATACTGTGGTGCTGAGATCACAAGTTAACAATTTAGTTAAAATATACATTTATTACATAGTTGAAAGTTTATCAGTGATTATTAGACTCACTTGTTGACACAACAGCTGCATTGAAAATATGAGAAAATTAAAATTTTGGTATGGAGGAAAGAACTAACAAATTATTCAAATTTACAAACCAAATCACTGCTAGAGGAAACACATTTGTGTAATTGAATGTGTGATTAAAATCGTGTTAATGAGATGTAGCCATTGTGACAACGTCCCAATATGAAATTTAGCTCTGGTCTCTTCTACAGTGTATCTCTAAGGAAAATATACATCTGGGAAAACCTCCAGCATCCCCCAGATTTCAGTGAGTGTAAACAGGTATATATTGTGTTGAGCATGCTTATCATTCAGGCAGATGCAATCTAACTTCCACTCTGCCAAGAAATATCCAAACAGTCCCGCAAAATCATATAAATCATACTTTTTATACAATCTAATTTAGAGTCCCTCTGAAGAGCCCAAACAAAGGTTGAGCACTGAACAACACAGCACCATCATCTGGGAAAACAGAATGAGAAATACTGTCTGACAGACACGACACAGACGTCCACACACATTTACTGAACAATGAGCAAAATTACTCTGGCCATATTCCATCTGATTTGTGTTTACATGTTTTCATAGTAATTTTGGTAGTGTGTGTTTTCCCATGCTTGCTAATTCCCAGCAGTCCAGAATGTACGGAGACTGTGAGCAAGTGCATGTCTGTATTCATTGGTATTTATGAAACCATTCGCTTGCCCTCATTGATTGATATGCTGAGCACTTGCCTCTGAAACAAAGGCTGTCCAACCTCCCAACCCCCCAACACTTATTGCATTTAACATTAAATAAGCATTCAAGAAACGTCTGCTGAGAAATCCTCTTCCATAAAACACCATCTGTGCTGCTTTCTTCATCCTTTCATTTGCCGGAATACATGACAGGGAGTGACACAATAAGGAAAAACAGAGAGTGTACCGCAAATCAGGTCAACCGTGATCTGTGACCAATTAGCGTACGTGCTAACATTGCAGCTTCTTGCTCTGGTGATATTAAAGACTTTTTTTTACAAGCAGCATAAACATGACATTCAACTGGAAGTGTTTGCATTTTAGCTGCAAATTTCAAGGGTAAACTTAGGCGGGGTTAAAAGAGCCCATAAAATAAGTTGTATACGTTGCGCTGTGGGAATTTGAGCAACCGAAGTGCTGAGATTTGCAGGAACATCCTTAACCCGTCTTTACTCTCTAGCAATGAAATTAGCACACCACGGTATGTAACATTCATATTCCATATTTTAATATATTCAGATGAGGAGCAAAGGTATAGGGTTCAGGGCAGGACTATCGGAGAGCAATCAGCATATTTACTAAGAAGAGGCATCAGCAGAGAGACCTTTGCCAAAATGGGGAAAATTACATGTTCACGCCCTTACAAGGACTACAATAAGAAGAAATTAGCCTAGGCAGAAGGATTTTTGCATGACAAAAGATAAAGTTGTTAGACAAAAAAACTGCTTTGAGGGATGTTATTTTTTGTGAAAATGTAGGCAATAACTAATGCACTATGTATTCAACGATCTAGGGGATTAAAATGCTATTTTGTTATCCAGCATCAGTGAGAACACATCTGTAATGAAAGGAACATGAGCGTTCGGATCCATTTGCAAAATTTCTTTATTCCAGATGACAGGCAGGGTCGAAAACAATGGACAAACAGGTACAGTGGAGGCAATGCAAAATCGTGGTCAATAAACAGGCAAAAGGGTCGAGGCAGGCAGCAAACAATCACAGAGAGGAAAGACAGGCCGAGGTCAAATACAAGAACAATATAATAAGGAACGCGTGGAAGAATGCTATGGTAAGACAATGCTACACATTTGACTATGGGTGAATGAAGTGGTTAAATACTGAGTGTGAGTGGGTGTGGTGATGAACAACAACTGTGAGTGATGATTACAGAGCAGGTGTGGGTGTGCAGTGCATGATGGGAAGTTGAGTCCATAATAGAATTTGAGTCCAGGGGAGGTGAAGTGATTCGAGTGCCCTCAAGCTCCACTAGAGGCCACTCATGACAACATCACTCACACTTTTTTATACTACTAAATTACTTAGTGCCTAAAGGGAATTATTTTTGTCATTAATTACTCACCCTCATGTCATTCCAAACCCGTAAGACCTTTGATCATCTTCAGAACAAAAGTGAAAGACATTTTTCTTAAAAATTAAGTAGCTTCATAAAATTAAGTATGCACCACTGATGTCACATGGACTATTTTAACGATATCCTTACTACCTCTGCGCCTTGAACATGTCAGTTGCATTGCTGTCAATGAAGAGCCAGAAAGCTCTTGGACTTCATCCAAAATATCTTCATTTGTTCAAAGATTAACGAAGGTCTTACGGGTTTGGAATGGCATGAAAGAATTAATTAATGACAGAATTTTCATTTTTGGGTGAACTACAGGTATTCCTTTAAGTATGTGAATTAAGGAACACTTATTTAATGGTGACTCAACACTGCTGCTAAATCTACTGCACAAAAGAGACAATGCAGTATGACTCCCAATGAACAACTCGGAACGGGTCTTCTTTTTAGGTAATCAAAGCCAAATGGTGCGCACAGTGCATTATACTACTGAACAAATCACTCTAATGCAGAGGTGGCCAGCTTCACTCCTGGAGAGCCACAGTCCTGCAGAGTTTTGCTTAAAACCTAATCAAACACACCAGAAACAGCTAATCAAGGCTGAAGGGTTACTAGAAAGCTTCAGGCAACATAGAGTTTCTATCAAGGAGTAAAACTCTGCAGGGCTGTGGCTCTCCAGGATCGAAGTTGGCCACCACTTGAATCAGTTCTTTTTTAGTAAAGCACAAGCATACAGTGCAAGCAGCACAGTTTGAACTAATAACTAATGAGCAGGATTAGCAGCACATTTTTATATAGTTTTAAAAGAAGTCTCTTGTGCTCACCAAGGCTGCATGCATGCAGTATCATAAAAACAATAATGCTGTGAAACATTACTACAATTTAAAATAACTTTTTTATTTGTTTATATATACATATACAAGTACATATACATATACATGTACATATATACATATACATATACATATACATATACATATATATCTAGTAAAATGTAATTTATTCCAGTAATGGCAATGCTTTTTCAGCAGCCATTACTTCTGTGTTACATGATCTTTCAGAAATTATTTTAATATGCTGATTTGATGCCTAAGAAACATTTCTTCTTAGTGATGTTGAAAACCATGACATATGTTGGTCAGGTTTTTTGATGAATAGAAAAGTTCTGTATAACCTTGTCTTGTAACATTATATATATCTTTACTGTCTCTTTTGATCAATTTAATGTGTTCTTTCTGAATAAAACTATTTATTTCTTAAAATGAAATGACTTACACAAACTTAACCAATGTTAGCTTGCAAAGTATATGCTTTTTAAGAAGGAGGTCCATGTATACTATAGCCCTGGAGCTCAAAAGTCTGCATTTAAAATGTATGTACATTGGCCTCAGCCTGGCCTCCCTGCATTTCAGGGTCACGGTACATTTAAATAATGTCCCATTCCATCACATAAATGTCAACCACAACATCAAAAAGCGATTTGAGCACTTCCTTCAAAAATGCCCAAAGCCATAATAAAACAGAATTTGATGTGCTTTTTTAGTTACACTTAAAATAACAACCGTTTATTCCAGGGCAAATTTACTCATTATGCTGGACATTTTACTATCTATTTTTAAAGGAATGAGAGCTGGAGGAAGATGCTAAAAGATTAAAAATGTTTCTCTTGTGACAGGTACGGCTATGAATCATGCAGGATATTTCCTAAAAGAATGGAATCATGCATTTATAGAAGCAATTCTCAGTGGCACCAACCCCAGATATCTTATTTACCATTCTGTGGCAGGATTGGGATTGAATATGATTGCCTTGTTGCCTTGACTGTATTTCTACATGGATCATAGGAGTGTGGGGTCTTTGATGGCTTAGCATTAATAACAGTGGTCTGTGATGCAAGGGAAGCAGGTACAGGCCATAAAGGTCAAGTGGAAAATGTTCAGTAAATGTTACCAAATGGACTTGGTCTTTTTGATGCATTTCAGCAGTTCTGAGCAACTCTTCAATGCAGTAATTACACATTGTCCTCGTACAATGGCTGTCAAAAGAGCCATTATTTAGGATAATAGGGATATTCTGAAGCGCTTGCTATGATAACATTTAATACATAAACTTTTGACCTACAGTACATAGATTTCAAATTTAGCACAACAATGCAGCCTTTAGAGTTGGAGTCTGGCTCACTATTGAAAACAGAAAATAACATCTTTTAAAAGAAGAGCATTTATATGTCTAGCAATGACAGAGAGTCAAAACTAGCTTATCTTAAAGGCCATGTCTAGAGCATCTGAGATATAACCCTGAGCTTTACTTACTGTAGCAGGCTGACACACCATTGATTTCTTCATCATTTTTGAAGGCCAAGTGATCTCACATTCTGCTCTCACATCTGTAAAGCAGAACTATGTTGAACCTGCAGTACACACACACACATACACCGTATGTTTCCCCTGAGACACGAAGACACCGTAAACCTGCTGATCCTCCAGCATGCTGAACTCATCTAAGCAGTGTTGGAAAAGCTTTGTAACTGGAGCCTCCCAAGCTAACATAATTTATATGTTAACTACCGGTTAAGAGTTTAATTAGGATTATTTAAATGGTTTCTTATACTCACCAGGGCTGCATTTATTTGATCAAAAACACAGTAAAACAGTGATATTGTGAAATATTGCAAAAATGTATTAAGAAACCATTAATCCAGTGTTTAGTGCCACATAATCCTTCAGAAATCATTTTAATATGCTGATTATATATTATAATTTTTTATTGTCTAAGTAAAGGTACCAATATATTTTTATATTTAATCATTTTAATTTTAAAAAAGTATATATTTTAATTCATATATATATATATATATATATATATATTTTTTTTTTTAAAAAGTATATATTTTAATTCAGATATATATATATATATATATATGAATTAAAATATATACTTTTTTAATATATATATATATGTGTGTGTAATTTTATGCCATTTTTAAAAATATTTTAATTTGTAATATATTTTTTTATTTTAGTTATTTAGTTATGTTTTTTATAGACAGTAAGGATATCACTTTGTGTTGAAAGCATTACACATGAACAGATACAATTAATTTGCTAAATGAATATGATGCTGAAATGACGTTTTGTTTGATTATTTTTGTTTGCTTGAAAGTTAAACTGCATACACTCATTACTAGATGCATTTAATATTCTTCGCTTCCTAGTAAAGAAATTACAATGAAAATATATGCACATACTTTATTGTTTTTTTCTGATAAAATGTTTATGCAATAATTTTAGTAAAGCAGCTGTAGTGAATCGAAAATAATAAAAACATGTTTTTAGAGCAAAAACACAAGAAATTCACTCCTCCTTGTAGGCCTGAGAAAAGAGAAGAACATTAAATCAACTTCACTTCCTTTTCTCCCCCGCTTCTCATTTAAAGACAGGGACTAATTCATTCAGACTCTGTGGGACTTTCCCCTTTCCATTTTTTTACAGCAAAAGAGGGTGGATAGGCTTGAAAGTTTTATGCGTTTAGTTCAAATTCGAACCATAAATTGTGGTCTGACAACCTTAGCTTGTTAACAAACTGGCGTCTGCTACAATTCAGAGGTATTTAGATAAAATTGCACTTCAAAGAAATTCAATGAACTTGTATATGTTGCGTTCACATGCGTGCACATGAATATGAGCTTCTAATGTAAGTCACATGTAAGGTTAATTTCCATCTGTTCACAGCAGTTCATTTACATACAGTAAATCAAGATAAACAGAGAAAACGTGCAAAAATATATTGTATTACAGTAGGTGTATCAAGACACAGCTATGTTTAGAAACTCAGTTTCATTGCCGTCATTTCATCCAGATGTGTAAATAAATGCTTTCTTTACTTTATAAACATGGAGCTTTTTAATGTCATTAATCTTGTGTTTGATGCCAGGTCAAACAGTGAGAAGGTTACAAGCAGCTCTGGGTGTTGATTGTGTTGTTACAACATGCGTGTGCGGCCACGGTTTTGAGCTTTGGAACTGTATACGAGGCTTAAACAAGCAGGCCGATATTATTTATGAGTGTCTAACTCAGAGCAGGTGCCCCTCAGGCTCCGACTCTCTCATACCTGAAGAAACTGCAGGGCCTGAGAGGCCTAAAGGTTTAGCTGCAAATCAGCACAGCACATTAAATTTTTACCTGCCAAGCCCTGACACTGTGTTATACTGTGGGAATGATGAAGATGTCATAGAAATAAGACTCCATTATAACTCAGGATGTGAATGACAGTTTTCTGGGAATTTTTCCAATGATCAAACGAGGTCTGGTTGTCACCTGTCTGGATCTGCAGGTATGATAATTTATTTATTACCTAGAAAAATACTGGTTTCTTAGTCTCAGCATTTTTAACAGCCCTCTCTGTTGTACTTGTGTGTCAGGGTTGCAGTCCTGCAAAACTGTATAAATACACGCATACACATACATTTTTATTGTGGAAAAACTTTTACTGTTGCACCATTACATTAAACATCATAACATCTTATTTTGATGTGACTACCAGCCTGGCTTATGCCACAAAAAAATTTATGAAAAAAAACTTCAATTGTGATGTTAAATTTATATGTACTCATGCATTTATTTATTTTTTTAAAAATGAGATGCATCAGGGTTCGCTATTGATAACATTTTTTTTGGAGGTTTATAAAATTCAAATGATTCAGTTAAGAACTGAACTTAGCCATTTGCAGTTGTTCTCACGTCAACTTATTTGTTGAGCTGTCTAGTTCATAAAGATATGCAATAGCCATTAAATGGCTATTTTTAACAAAAAGACTGAGGAAAATTGCAAATAAAAATCCATATGATCCATTTGTAGTTTACTTTAAATGCTTAAATGAATTGTTCACACAAAAATGAACATTTCCTCAAAATGTATTCACCCTCAGGACATTCAAGATGTAGTGGACTTTGTTTCTTTAGAACAAGTTTAGATAAATGTCCCATTACTTTACTTGTTTACCAATGAGCCCGCAGTGAATGGGTGCCGTCAGAATAACAGTTCAAATAGCTATTGAGAAAAACATCACAATAATCCACAAGTGCTCCAGACAACTTTAATTAATGTCTTGTGAAGCAAAAGCTGCTTGTTTGTAATAAACGCATCCATTTTAAATCTGTTTTTAACTTCATACCATTGCTTCTGGCGAACTCTTCTACATCTTGAATGGCCTGAGTACATTTTCATTTTTGGGAAAACTGTTACATCAAAAACATGTACTTACTCAAGTAAAATTAAAAGGAGTACTCAAGCTTTAAGTGGAGTAGTATTTCATTAGGGTAACTGTACTTTATCTCGTGATACTATATGTGTAATTCATCCACCATAATGTGTGGGGGCTATTTCAGTAAAAAAATACCACAGTATGCCCCTCATATAGATGCCTCAGAGCTGCAAGAGCTTTAGATAAGACCCTCCATTAACAGACCATTATCAGCTGAGAGTGGCATCTCTGCATCAGTGTTGAGTGTTTTTCAGAAAAGATTTAGCACTAACAGTGAAAGAGATCTTAGTCTTTTTCTTTAGTGCAACTGACTAAGCTAGAGTGGGGGGGGGGGGGGAGGAGTTATGCTGTTCTTTTGGAGTGGAGTACAAATAGTTTTTGACCTCTAAGAAGAGGTCGTCTTTGCTGTGCTTCTTAAAAAGCTTTCATGGAGTCAAGTATTAGGCTTTCGTTTGTTCCTGTTCCACCTGGTGCCATCATCCTGACTGCAGTTTATATCGGGGATGATGTGTCTCCATACAAAGGAATGAAAAATTCATCAAGTACCCATCTGCAAACTCTACTGAAATCTTTCATTTCTGGGGTTCATTTAGTCAGATTAAGAGCTCATAAAATGTGCTCGTTGTTCTAGATTCTGACAAGCTCATATCTTTTGAAATGGCAGTAAAAGCTAATAGGAATTTAAATGATTTTCTGACGAGTGAGGAGGGTGCAGGATTAAGTTAAAATACAAGATAATGGCTACCGTTTCCTAAATGAAAGGAAGCTTCTTGCTGTGTAATGGTTCTTTAAGAAGTAATAGGCAGAAGGAAGAGTGTATGTCTAAAATCACCATAAAGACTCGAGACAAAATCACATTACATTTTATCAGGCTTCTCTTCCACTAAAAAGATCCCTCAGGACCACTTGATAATGAGAATGAAAATTTTACTAATTATGTGAAATATTAGTCCATCCTGAAGGGAACATGTAAGTGAAAACAAAGATCTTCTAAGGTCATGTCCCTCTGCATTACTGTTGCTGTAAGCCACGTCCGTTTAGAATTTCTCAGCCTTGGGGTCGTGACCCTACATGGTCTCACCATGATGCAGATGGGATTTCCATCAACAGTATCTTATTTTTGATATAATATGTATTTATATAAAAGATTTGTGATTTAATTTTTTTATAGCTGTGTAGTTTTAAAAATCATTGTGATTATTTAGTAATTTTATTTTGTTTACAATGACATCTTGGCTCATGCCACAAAAGCAAATGCAGAATCGTAATGCATTAGTGACACTTTTGTATTTATTTAACAACTATTATTTACAAACATATGCCAAAAAATCTGGAAAATAAAAATAAAATAAAATAAAAAATGCAGTGTGTTATTTATTTATGATATGTTTTTATGTATGCATCCATTTATGTATTTATTTATTTAATAGTAAGAAAATAGTTTATTTATTTGTTTTTTGTTTTAGAGTTCCAGCTGATAAAATTTTGTAAAAAGACTAAATGACAGAGCAATATAATGTATATTTCTAATTATATAAATTAATATATATTGATATATTTTACTATTAATATTAATTTTGCTGTTTTTTTATTTTATCTGGCAACTCATTTGAGAAGAAAATTCCTATATAGAAAGTCTACTGAGAGACGGTATTGTTGTTACATTGGATATGTGGGAAGTATTTGGCACTTTTGGAGCAATAAAGGTTGAAACTCTACTCAGACTCCATCCATATGGACATATGGACAGAAGACCTTGATTTAATGTCCCCAATAAATGTTTGTTTTAAACAGGCAGTGAAAATCCCTCCATGTGTCCACCAGGTGCTGAATCTATTGCAGGTGTACTGTATTTTATCTCCTCCCGCCCCCTCGCAAGCCATCATTTCCTCCCATTTGACACAGACCCTCTGGTCAGGATACGTATTAACATGTAAAGATGGGAGATGGGTTGGTGCGGGGGATCTGATTATGTCGGCTGTGGCCTGGGGAGGAATGTTGGCAGGGAATGGAGCTGAGATCAGGGCAGCCGGGAGCCTGCTGGGCAGATGGGATAGAGAGGGGAAAAAAGCCATCAACTCTTGCTGCTCTCTCAGCTCCTCTGTCTACAACAAACCCTCTATTCTCACCTCCTCACAGTAAATATATGTTCAGCCCCCTCTGAAGAGAGGGAAAGAGGCTTGGAGACCATGACTGAGGGTCTCGAAAGGCAAAGAGGACGTGGCTTTCTTCCTGGAGAGTTCAGAAGGGAGGCGTTGACAGGCTTTGTAAAGAAACCATAAATGAAAACGAAAAGCAAGTTTATGTTTAAGCTCATGAATTGCATTGTGTTGAGATATACTGAGCGTACAGGAAGAGCTATTCACACGGCTATATATTTTCCCTCTCAACAACCCTGAACGCACAATTCAAACAAATGAATCACTGATAATAGCAGTCACGTCTTGTTCTTTTGCGTTCATCGGTGGTCGACTTTTTGTGAGGGAGTGTGGGCTTTAAAAAGCTTTTAATCAAGCGTTAAAATGAGCCTCAAAATGGCATCCATACAGCCACTGGCTTTATTTTCCCAGTGAGAGCTGAAATAATAGCCATGCAGTTAATGTGAGCTTTACAGCAGCCCAGAGGAATGCGAGACAGAAGGTTAGAAGATGCTCCTCAAGACAAAGGTCACCTTAAATCCACAGGTCAGAACATTTATGCTTCCCATGACAACCTTTGTGATTTTACACAGCCTTATCACTGGGTGTAATTATACGTAGTCCTTCAGAACAGTATTAGGAAAGCAGCTCTTTTGGCTGTCTGTGTCAAGCAATTCAAGGAACGTTCCTGTGTTTGGTGTACTCATAGAACAAGGTTTAAGCAAAATGTAGTTACAGTAATAGGTGGTAAAGTGCAAAAAAATGGCCTAAATTGTCTTTAAAATATACTGAAATGTAATAAGCCTTTCATATCAATCTGCTATTGAATATAGTTTCGGATACACTCTCAAAAGTGTGTGGGATTACATATTTGTGCAAAGAAAATTGCTAACTTTGGCATAAGCATGGAAAATACAGTATCTCCAAAACATGTTATTTTATAGTAAAGTAGCAGTTGACATTTCATAACAACATGGTCTCACTTTCAACTCGTCACGTATTGAAGCTTGGTCAGGATCTGTGAATTTTTAATTTTGGGGTGAACTAACCCTTTAATGCAAGGCTCCCTAATTTTTTTTTTGTCAGCCACTAGCCAAACCATTTTGACTTAAAATATGTACTTAAATATGTACCATATATGTCACCACCATAACTGCTATTAAAAAAATTTGCCCCTTGTTACAATTGTCCCCTAGCAAAAGTGGTAGAAATGTCTTCATCTTCCTTTGCACTTTTTGCAGTTTGACCAGTGGTCACCTCTAGTTAATTCAAAGATTGCACCGCAGGGCTTGTGTCCTGCCTGGCTGTGAGGGGTCCGACAAGAGGTGAAAATCAGGCTGCTACAGTGTGGGAGAAGATACATAGGGTCAGTCTTCCCTCAGGATGGACTCTGAATTATTGAGTGACACTGACAGCATCAAGTGCCTTCTGCATTTGACAGGGCCCAGGGCCTAACCTCAGATTCACCCAAATCAGGCTTCACTTCAATAAAGTCACTTTCTGTGAGAGCTTTGATATCATTATACCCAGAGCCCCTCACCTTTTGGCTGTGACTGCTTCTTTGAAAAAAAAAAAAAAAAAGTTAAAAAGGAGAGACTGTGGAAAATAGGGCAGCAGACGGTGAGGACGTGTGAAGCGAACAACTTTCTTTTGCTTTGAGAATCACAGGAAAGTGAGAGTTTTTTTTCTTTCTTTTTTTTTTAGCAATTTGAAATTTCTGCAAATTAAATTCAAGGGCAAAGGCAAATAGCTGAGAGGATTAGAGCATGTTTAATTTGTAAAGAAAACAGGGGAAGATTCAGCTTGGTCCTCTTCATTCTCAGCCACTTAAATGGCTTTGTAATTGAAAACAACTTCATAGAAGCTCCTTTGAGAACTCATTCAGACTGTGGATTATAGGCCACAAAGAAAAGGGTCTCCAAGCAAACAAGCCTCGATGTGATTAATGGCTTATTCTGCTGTGATAGCTTTAGTGCGCTAAAATATTTATAACGAGCCATCGTAGTCAGAACTAAAGGGGTGGGGGGGGGGCCACGATTTAAGAGCCCGCCACAACTTTCAATGTCACCTGGCGTTTTTTTCCCTTTCTCCTTTTTCACTTTTATTCCATCAGCAATGAAAAGATGTCTCTGATAATAATAATAACGTGTTATCGGCAAGAACAAAGTGACTGAGATCTAATCAGCGAGTGCGTAATCCTTCTTTTTTTATCCCTCGCCTGTAACATCAGGTAGCTGGATTTTGATGGGGACCGGATGATTTAGGCTCTTTGCCTATGTTTTTCCCCATCCGTCGTCTCGGTGTCTCCTCCATCTCACCTCCCTATGGGAAAGTAACTCTCGGTGTGAACACACACAGAGAAACGCCTGATTAATGGGTCTGTTGCTTTAAATGACAAATTGTTCAAGCAACCCTCCCACTTGGACTCTCCCGTCAGCTTTATATTGACATAATTTCTATCATATCTGCTCCTAACAGCGTATCCGTAGACAGAGGTAATGCCATTCCAACAGTGCTGGAAGAATTTCCAGATTCCTCAAATATAATTTGCAACCTCAAAAGCAATCAGGATAGAGTCATCCTTATTCAGGGCAGATGCTTGTATTGCCACCCCTTAATCTGAATCTATCGCCTCCACACATTCCACCTTATAGCTTTTGATTTCCAAGACTCACAATCAATTACAGTGTATCAAGTAATCAATTAAGTGTGAGTTTTGTGTATTGGCAAAAAGAGTGCGCTAATGTGTCCCGTATCCACTGCTGTTGGGTTAGTTTGCTCTCGATTCCTCAGGGGCCCTAACTTGAAATAGCTTCGCTTCTCTGGTCTCACTTTTCTTTTGTTCACACTCGAAGCTGGAAAATGAAATGTGAGTCTGCTAATCTCATTCGTTCTTTAATTCTGCTCTGAAAGCATACGGTTGTAGTACTCTAAAACAAACTCCGCTCTGAGAGTTGAGGCGCTGAGTGCGGGAGTTGCAATTTATTGCTCATGATCTCTCATTTCACTTCACATAATTGCCTGCATCCTTGAGGTATACGTCAGGAGCTGGTGCTTTGAAAATAACTGTCTCAATAAAACAAGATGTATGTGACAACAGTGTGAGAGTTTAGTTTTGCTCTGGGGAGCGGGTGCTGTAGTGTGTAATAAAAAACGGCTTTGCGTTCTTCCCTATCAACCTATCTATTCTATGTTGTTATTGGTTTACCTGCACTAAAATGCTCACCTGAGAGCTAGTCTTCACCTTGGACAAGGTTTGTCTTGGTCAGCCTTCCCATATATTCTTGAAACTGACCCTGCAGACAGTGATTATCTCGTCTCCGCTGACTTAAGCAAAGCGCACACTATCGCATTGGAAAATTTATTGTTTAGTGGCTCTTTCAGTGCTCAGGAGACTTAATGCAACTTTTTAGTTATGCCTCATTTAATGTTTTTGTCTCAGCTGTTCCTCTTAGGTTTCTTAAGTGAAATAACAATATACTGTACTTTGGCGAGCAGTAAAAATACCTAAATTAAATATATTTTTTAAAAAAACTACTTTTAAAATTGTTGGGGTCAGTAAGATTTTTAATGTTTTTAAAATAAGTATCTAATGTTTACCCAGGCTGCATGGGTTCAAGATCAAGAATACAGCAAATTTGTGTGAAATGTTATTACAATTTACATTTATTTAAAATGTATTTATTTATTATTTTTTTAATGTTCAGCAGCCATTACTTAAGTTTTCAGATGGTCACATAATCCTTCAGAAATCATTCTGATATGCTGATTTTTGATAAAACAATATTTGTTGTTAAAGGAACATTCCACCGTTTTTCTATATTTTCGTTCTACTGTATGTCACGTTGGTTGTATTGACGGAAGTGAGAGGGAGAGGGAGCGGGTGAGTTTTCAGGAGTGATGATATTACTGCGCCGAGGTCGAAGTGCTGCGAAGTGCTGCGAAGTGCTCTTCCGCCATACGTTATAGTTATCATCTTTTATCCGCTTTGAAAATTGCCACGTTTTATTTTGTGTCACCATACTTACTCGTGTAACTAGTCATGTAACCGTCTTCAAATAGGGAAAACGTGAAAGTGTTTGGTGGCTTCTAAATTCATGCCTGTTTTGATACTGAAGGAATGAATGGAGCTAAGCTAAAAGTTACATAGTGCACTAGAGCGATTAAGTGCACGCACTGAGATGGGACAGATATGTATCAACTCATCTAAGTTGATCTAAGAACACTGTGAAATCTGGAGAAACGGTGGAGTTTTCCTTTAACAATGTTCAAAACAGTTGTGCTGCTATTTTGTTTGTGTAAACCATCTAACATTATAATTGTCTTTACTGTCACTTGTGCATTATTATTCAATTAAAGAAAACAAACAAACAACAGTTCAATGAATCACTGTGCACCATTTTTAGCAAGAATCAATCAATATTGCGCCAAAGTGGTTCTGTGTATTATGTTTCAGCAAAATTAACTCTTTATTATTTATGTTATGATATATGACTCACCTCTTCTGGCATTATGCTGCGTTATTCACTTTTGATGCCCTTCCTGCTGTCAAAGAAAACCTTTTCATGCAATGTGTCCACGTCATTGTGGAAGCCAATATAGTTTCTTAACTGCATATTACGGTATATTTCTGTTTCAGTTACAGTACTATACAGTATGTCCACCAATTTACTCTGTTTTGGCACTGTGCTGTGCTTCACATTGTGCTTAACAGTACCCTTCAGTCATGACTTATTCAAAATAAAGCATGGCCTCTCCTACCTTTTTGCTTACATACTGCATTTTTATACTGTTATTGCGTACTCAAATGAGGCATGTGGCCAATTTAACGCCATCTCATGAATTAAATGTAACTGAATTAATTTTAGATTTTTTTCCCAACTCTGACTTCAATAGCACTTTACCTGCGAGAAGTGGTAGCGAAGCAAAAGTGTTGGAGCTATTAATGAAGCTGTGCAGTATCTTATTCCACTGCCTCAGGGCTTCATTCAGCACGAGGCTAGAGCTGGATTTTAGAGGTTTTATTTGACTAAGGTCTATAGAGATGCCTACTGAGGCATAGAAATCACATAAGAATGGTACAGGTGTGTGCCATAGTACATAACAACCCAAAGTTGTGGCAACAGAAAGTCTGTGGATGATTGATGACTTACTGAGCACTGCACTTTGCATGGTTAGATGAAGCTACTACAGTATTTCTCCGTGACTAAATCATTATGCTGGTAGGCTACTATCATTAACGTCATTCCTGATTGACATCAACTTTGCCAACATGTCAACAGTACTGTTAAAGTAAATTTTCCTCACCCTGCAGCATTGTAAATCTGCAGCAAGTTTCCCAAGGTGTCACATTCCATCATGTTTTTACAAACTAAACCCAGTATCACCGATAACTGTCCATGCTGTTTAGTTTGGTAAACAAAAGATAACCTGGCCTAATCCACCAAGTCATCCCCCATGGTAGACAGACTCTGGGAATACTGACAGCCGCTTCTACAATCCCTTGACATCTTATTTTAGGCAGCTCTCCCAGAGCCTGGAGGAGTCGGGGCCAGCATAGCAGATGCCCCAGGGCAGTGAGGCAGAGGCTGGGCCACGTGTCTACTGAGCTGGCTGCTGCGGGTGTCTTTAGCAGTGTTATCAGTTCTCATAGACTCTGAGAGCTTTTGCTTAGGAGGAGATGGTCGAGATTTAAAATAATTGGTTGTTTGGTGGCATCGTTACAGAATTCCATGCGAGTGATGGGAGCATGATGGGTCTAATTAGAAATTTCTCATTCGACAGACATACAAGACAGAATGCTTGATCCCAGTTAATTGTCATTAATTTGATGTTTGTCTGGCTGCTTAAGTCCTGAAGGTCCTGTGTCGTGGTTTACAATACAAGACAGATTACCAAAATAGCCAGACTAACGTGTCCAGAACAATATTTTGAGTGAATACTAATATATATTTTTTATGGGTTTCACACAAAGCAATCAAATACCTTAAGTTTTTTTTTGCATAATTTAAAATGATTTAATTCAATTAAATTTTTTTTTAGTATATATATATATTTTTTTTTACAGCTATTCAATATAAAAAAACATATTTTAACCAAAGTACAGCAAAAACAGTACATATTAGAAATATTTGTACTATTTAAAATAACTCTTTTCTGTGTTAATATATTTTAAAATGTAATTTATTTTGTGATTTAAAAACTGATTTTTTAGCATTGTTACTGCAGCTACATGATCCTTTAGAAATCATTCTAATATTCTGATTTGCTGCTCAAAAACAATTATTATTATTATTACAAACCACAGAGTAGATTAGTTTTCAGGTTTCTCTGATGAATAGAATGTTTAGAAGGACAGCATTTATTTGAAATAGAAATCTTTTACAACATTTTAAATGTCTTTATCCTCACTTTTAACAATTTAAAGCATTCTTGCTAAATAAAAGTATTTATTCTAGTTATTTAAAGATATTAATCATAAAATGTACTGCACTATTGACGTGGTTTATGTGACTGGTATTGTGCAATTTTTTAAACCAAACTTCTGGAGAACAGACATGACTTCAAAAACAAGATACCAACCGCAATCAGAGCACGACGCTCTATGCTAACTTCAACTTCTCTCGTGTTTACTGTCTGCAAAACAATTAGTTTTGCAACACTTGTCTTTTTGAATGCGGTACAGATGGCTGTGATGAGCGTCTTGTGCTGGCCCATCTTGAGCTGAGAGCTGCGGTTGGGTAAAACTGTTTACCGTTGCAGCAGGAGATCTGTCAAAACTGGCTCACTATTCAGCCTCATGACATGAGAAAGAAAGAATCTCAGCACAGACCCATCACAAAACCACATGTGCCTTCCTTTTCCCATCATACTGAGGCAAATTCAGCAGTGGAATCTGATGCTGCCCTTCCTTCTGGACGGCTCAGCTTCTGTCTAACCGTAGCAGGGAACAAAACATAGGGAATGTGTGTGAGGGACAGAGAAAGAGAGAGACAATAGTGAGAGCAAAACAAATTAATTTACCCCATTTAACCATCAGATGTCAGTATGTAGCTGGTGCGGAGCTCGCTAAGTGAAGCATTGTGTGGCATCGGTTTAAAGTAATTATGTGACAAGAGACAAAAAGAACATCCAAAGGGATGCTCATTTCTGATGAGAGCTGACTAAAGAGGACATGAGAACATGATTTTACAAACCACAACTAATGGAGCCACTTGGATGAGCGGTGAAATGTTTTAAACACATTCAGCTGAACAGGAAAATCTAGTAGAATATGATTCACTTATCTCTGTTAAAGGGATAGTTCACCTAAAAATTGCCTCATGATTTACTCACCCTCAAACCATCCCGTCTTTCTTCTTCCAGACAAATACAGTAGGAGTTATATAAACAAAAATCCTGGGTCTTCCACGATTTACAATGGCTGAAAATGGAGGTTGTGATTTTGCCCAAAAAAGGACATCTATCCATCATAAAGGACACTCCATACAGTTCTGGGAGGGTTAATATAGACTTTCTGAATTTGAATTGAAGTTGATGAGGTAGATATTAGGATACTGGAGGTCAAGAAATCTATCCTGTTCCTTTATCGATACACTTAAAAAAAAACCCAGGGGCATTTGTAGGGATCTGTTATGTTTAATCTATTAAGTTTTGCTATATACAGGGGCAACTCTTTTGCCTTAAAACTCAAGCTGGCTCCATTCATTTCATATACGCTCCCGGCTGTTCTTGCCTGCCAGCATGGAGGAGTAAACAGAATGGCTCATGTGACTGCCAGATGTAATATGCACAGACATTATGTCACTGTTTTCACAAATTATTTTTTTTTTTCACATTAAAATTGTGTACACTTTTAAAAGTTTGTGTTTCAGTCCCCATAACACCATTCAAGCATGTATTTTTTTTAAAACAGTATAATGTAAACGACATGTAAATACGATTAATTAGCCACCAGTTCTAAAATAAATAAAATGATTTACCATGTGATTGTGTTGATTCATCCAATTATTGTTACGAACCTCATAAATATGGGATTTATAAGTGTACAACTCCCATTACTAACCACAGGTAAAGATTAAACAGACTGAAAAAAAACACAAGATAACTCAGTGTTTACAGTGACACTGGGTTAACATTTGCAAACATGCCAAAAGCTCATGTAGTTCTTAACACTATCAGTCCATCTTGCCCTGAGCAAATTTGTAAACATGAATTTATAGACTCAGTGCTTTATGCAGTTGAATTTCCTTCGAATCCTTCAACATGACACTCTATTGTTCCTCAAATTCCAGTGTCAGGGCGTCTATAGTTGGGGTTAGGCTTAATGGATTACTCCACTGACTGGCTGATCATATCTGCTGATGACCATATGCATCAAAACTCTCTAGAGCCCCCCTAACTTTCCCATCATGCCCTTGATAAGTGTGGTCTGTTTTATCCTCGCTAGCAGCTTCACAGAAGGCTGAAGCTTATCTCCTGCAACCTGAGCTCCCAACATTAATCACTCTCCTAGCTAAGACAGAAATTAGTCACAGCGTTATCTACCCGGCAATCTCACAATGATTAACGTAAACCTCCCACCCCTCCGACATCTGCTTGACATTGCCCAGCACTGTATGATCTGGCTTTAAAACAGAGAGAGCCATACAGTGATCATAAGAACAGAGGAATAATCCACACCAGACAGGAACATTAGGTGTTAAGCTATTTATCTGGCCAAAGTTTATAAGATTTATCTTTATTTTCTCTAAAGGTGAAGTGTGTAATTTTTGTGCCTGCAGTATCACCAAACAGAATTGAAAATATAATGATAAAAGGTTTGCTGAAATAAAAGGTAATGATAAAATACTCCCCTGTGTGCTGTTGGTCAGCCAAACAGATTATCCCCCCAAAAAACTCACACCATCCAATGTGCTAGTCTGGATGCTTAAATATACTGGAAATAAAACAAATATAATAATGTTTAATGTGTTTACAGATTTCTGGAAATTATATGGAAATCTAATTTGGTAAATCACAATTATGAGATAAGAGGTATTAAATAAATCAAAATTATAACAAGGTCATTATAGAAAAAAAAATAATATTGTAATAATAATTTTGTCATAACTTTTGACATGTTGTCACAACTTTTATTGAATAATTAAGACATGATGAGGTATCTTGTGATTTCAGCTTTCGTCTCATAAATATAAATTTGTATGTTTAGTATGTCATATGACTTTGCCATAAAGTCAACATTTTATAATTTGGGCTTTTTAGGTCATAGTTACAATATTTATCAAAACATGTTTTTTTTCATGTTTTTCTTTTGTGTCAAAAATGGGCATGCGTAAAAGCATGAAATTAAGCCTATACTATTTTTAAATAAATAAATAAAATAAAAACTTTACTATGAAAATATTTGTTTGTGAATGTGTAAATAAAAAATGATCAGTTTGCCAGTTTTATTACATTATCAAATTGAAAATTACTTTTAATATATTTGCTTAATACATAAAAAAAATTTTAATGGAAAATTCTAACTTGTTCAGTTTTAGATTAAAATTGCATTAAATGTGTATTAAATTGGCAGATACAAATTACATTAATAAATTAGAATTTTCATATTTTGTGCAATATCATTGTATTTAGGTTTTCATGTGACAGGTTTATCTTTCCTTCTTTCTTTCTTTCTTTCTTTTTCTTTTAAAATGATATGCACAGTGCACATTGTTACGCCATCAGCTAATCAACACTGTCTTGCTGTAACTGTGCTGCAACTATAATTATCCTCAACATATTTTAAAGCTATAAAAATACCCCATGAACAAAAACGTCAGATTTCAAATCAGACACTTCCTGAGGGTCCAGCGTCAGCTGACCAGCTGCCATTGAGATGAATGAACATGCTAACAGATAGGTCCCAGGTATTATAGACCCCCCCTAGGCCATAGTGGTAATGTTCTTATTCCAGTATTATCATGTCATCATAAAAATCCCAATTTAGTTCAGCTCATCCATTCGGAGACAGCTCCCGCTAACAGTGACAAGACCAGCTGCACAAGGAGTATTTGAGCTCCTGTTTAACACATTCCTCCTCCTCCTCACCCACTACTGCACTCGTTCACCTCCTCTGAACACACACTATCTCTCTCCACTTCTCTCCTCATCTGGCTTCAGCTCCTTCATGATGGATGTGTGAGTGGGTGTCCTTGTGACCCCTCTGCCACTACAAACAGTGGTGTGGATAAACTCCTCTGCCAAGCAGAATATTGATTTCATGTTTAAGCGCGCTCTCTCTCTTACACACCCCACATCTTTTAAAATATATTTATTAAGTTTAGTACAGACATTGTTGCCAAGGAGACAACCAACAGGATAGCATGACCCAGTGTTTCAGAGTCAAACCAGAATGACTGAAAGGAGGTTGATTCCCACACACACTCGTGTACACACACACACGGAGCTCCTGAGACGTGGCAAGATATTTGAGATCGGATAAGCAAATATCAAATGACCCACCATTTTTCTCCCTGTTGATTTTTATCAATACAATCTTGCTTCCAGTTCAGATCAGCTTTGAGTTTCTCAAAACATGACATTATTGATCAGATATGCCATTTGGCTCTCTTTATGGTTGTATTAAAATTAGGGAAGAACAAAAAGTTCAGTAACTGAAATAGAGCTGATAAAAAATAAATTATTAATAAATAAAATAAGTTAAAACTAAAGTATTAAAACTGAAATAAAAATAAAATAAATAAAAGCTAAAAAGTAAGAACACACCACAAGCACACAACAAAATTACTAAAAACTAAAAGATCAAATAATCTCTAAAATGTTAAAAGCTTATTCAAAAGATTAATAAATATGACATAATACTAAAATAGCAATGGAACAAGTTGGAACAGTTTGATTTTATCCATAAGAATATGATTAGATTATGAAAACCAGGTTATTATTTTGGTAGCTAATATTTTTCATGCCTGTGTGGCTTCGTTTGTGTCGTTGGGAATAAATTTGTTAGAAAAACTTCTTGTTAAAAAAAAAAAAGCCACAGATTATTTCTTGAGTAATTACAGTACAGTTACAGTACAATAGTGCTTTAATTTGCCATCATGAAATTATCTTGAACTCACGTATGCATTAAGACTTGGAAGCCGTGTGTTTCACTCTCTGTGTAAAGTGGGAAGTAAGTGTATGTTTGTAAGGCATTCACATAAACCTTTTAGTCATATCTGTTTGCTCTAATGAGACCCTCTAGAGAAATAAGGCATAGAGATCCACCAAAGTAATGCATGCTTCATGAATATGGTAAACCACTCCAACTATTATGAAGTATTTATGTGGAAATCAGCAAAGCTTGTCAGCCTCCCCCAGTTGAGTAGTCATAACTCTGGCACACGTACGCAAACACACACACTTTCGTATGTTTACTAAAGAAAGATTAAAAATGTCCCTTCTGTATTTCTGTTGTTGTCTGTCCAAACATTTGTAGAACAGTGTGTACTCAGTCTAGCTCCATGCATGGTTGTGACCAAAGAGGCCTATAACCTTTTGAGACCCTGCAAATAGAAGAAGAAGAAGAAGAAGAAAATTCAGGTTTTTACTAGTTCATAACAAATATATACACATAGATAGAGAAATATTATATTTTAATGTAATAATATTAATTAAAGACATTTATAATGTTAAGAATATTCCTTTTTCAAATAAATGCTGTTTTTCTTTCTACTCATCAAAGTATATTAAGCAGCACAACTGTTTTCAACATTGATAATAATACAAATTTATTCTTGAGCACCAAATCAGTCTATCAGCAAGTATAATGTGAAACTGAATACACTATAGGCCTATTTTAAATTATAACACATTTTCACAGTTTTAGCATTTTTATTTTATTTAATGTTATTTAATTTAATTTTATATTATATTATTTTATCAAATAAATGCCAACATTGTGAGCATAAAAGATGTTCCAAACTTTAAAAACATTAAACATCTCACCAAACCCTAATTTTTCAATCCTATAATACTTAAATCTCATACTAAATATAAAACATATTGTTAATTATATACTGTACTATATTAAAATATTAAATAGAGGCCATTTGTTGATCATTATGTACTATAATAAAATATTTTAACTTGCATAATGTATTTTTTATTATTATTATTATTTTTTGGTTTGTTTGTTTAAATACATTGTTACTGGAAAATTATGCTTTTTGCTTAATAATTCTGCACTTAATAATTCTACCAGCAGGGGTAATAAGACCAGCCAAATCTTGCTTATTTGACCCCTTGGTTGGGACAAAGCTCCACTGCATGCTGTTGTAGTCTATGTTTGTCTCTGTGTGCTTGTGTGGGAGTTTAAGCCTAGATTATGATGATGGAAAACAAGGCCTGTAGGGAAGTTGCATCCCAGCGCACACACACACACACACACACACACACTAACACAATGCCATCCATTTGCTCTCTGAAACACATAAAAACACACACAAACAGACATCAGCCTACACACACAAATACACGCTGAGTCCCTAAACACATTTATCATGACCTAGTGTCTCTAGGTCCCCATGGTTACACAGTTTGAGGTCTCTTCACCACCCATAAACACCAAGCCCTGGCCAGCAGGGGCACCGTCACAAAGAGCCACACAACTATTCATCAACTCCTTCCTGAGCCAGTCGGCTTGATGATATCTCGTCTGTAAACATGACCCTGGCATCTCTGAGCAGGAACAGATGTGTGGAGTACCCAGGGACAACTGTAGGGGGTGCTGTCACAGACATCGTTCTAACCATTAATCACGCTCTTCAAAACGGCAACATTCTCCTCATCCTTGAAACCGACCTGGCTGTCACCTGCAAGAGACTGACAGTGACCTCTATTAGGAAAGATGAAAAAAAAAATAAAATAAATACAGCTGAACATTAAGTGCCACTGTGTGGGCAATGGAAATCTCACTGCATGGAACTCATTGGATGTGAGTAAATGCATGGTGTGCTGGCTCTGAAAACCTTTTTCATGCAGAACTGTTGGATATTCTGTATGAAGATCAGTTTACTTTCTTGTTGACCAAGTTATAGCCGCTATTTGAATTAATAAATCTAGATGGGTGCCTTAATTGTCACAAACATTTTAGAGTTTATATACCATTAGTGTTTAATAATATTTTAAAGGAGCTTTCATTTTTTAATTACTTTTTTTAATTTAAATTGTGCTGTGTACATTTTGTTGTTGTGGAGATTTTGTTGTGTTGTGTCCTACTGGGAATCCATATGTTCTGGTAACTGAGACACAATATGGCCTTAGTTGGGTTTTCTCTAAAACCAAAGAGAGTGTGTTTGTTGTGTGACATTAAATATACTTGAAAGTAGAATCATTTTAACTTAGATTATATACATCACTGCCATGATAGCAAATAGGAAATATCAGACTACTGGATGCCTTGATTGACCAATCAGAATAAAGCATCTGTGATAAAATTGTTCCTTCCAAGACCTGTCTGCACCACAGTCCTGTAGGCATTCGTAAATTCCTGCCTATCAATCCCCTTTCATCCTCCAATGAGAATTGACAGAATGTGAACAGGTATCTGTCCATGGGTGGAAGCCAGCTGCGTGCGCTTATTCTCAGAAGGGAACTGAGTGATGTCCTGAAGAAAGAGTTTTCTCCTTTTGATTTACATGTATTGATTTCTCAGATATGGGCCATTAATCAACGGGTGGAATAACCTTTTCTCCCCTCTGCACTGCTGCCGTCAGCTGTAAATTTACATGGCCAAACATGTGAGGAGCTGTGCAGTATACCATCCCATCATCCCACTGCAGGAAGAAAGAACCTGATTTATTCTCAGTTCTTTGTGAAGAAACTGACCTATTGTCTCAAATCTCTAGGAAAAAAGTTATGTGTTGCCCTATGAGAAAACACAACAAATAGCTTCTAAAATTGGAAAATTATTACTTGCCCTTAAAATCACTTCCTGCAACCCTCCCTGAGCTAGCAAGCAGGACTGTAACATAACTGAAATATTTTTAAACAATATATTTTGAGGCTGTGTGGTAGCTTTATCTTTCTATGTTGATAATCAGCCTCAAAATATGGATATTTAAATTTATATTCAATTTAATTTTCAGATGCAATTGTACAAAAGTTAGTTACAAACCAGATCTGGTTTGGGTTTTTTATTAACTGAACCACTTTGACAAACAAATCAGGCGACCATTGTATGAGTCAGTGAATCATTGACCGAACTGATCCATTAACAAGCACAATTCATTCTGAAACAAAACTATTGCTTTTGAGTCAGTCACTGAGTCACTTATATGTTTTATTTAAAACACTGATTTATTTGGAATGCAACATGTGACTGCCTTTTGGAGTCAATCATGGAACCAGTTCATTCAAAAATGCTGATTCTTTCATGAAAAAAGTAATTAAAATAACTGAGTCATTAAATCATTCACTTAACAATTTAGTTGAAAATGCTCTTTCATTTAGAAACAAATCAAATGAGTCACTGAATCATTAACATAGCTGACTCATTTAACACACTTTATGTGAGTCACTGATTTATTCACTCAACCAGTTTATTAAAAAAAATGCTATTCAAGTTAATATCTTTGTATAAAATGTTACTTAATAATTTAAACAATGAGCTGTTGTAATGTAGTATTCTACTTACAAAAATGCTGTTTGTCTGCACATATATATACAGTGAGGTCAATAAGTATTTGATCACCCTGTGATTTTGCAAGTTCTCTTACTTGGAGTCATGGAATCATGGAATCATGGAGGGGTCTACAATTTTCAGCATAGGTGCATTTCCACTGTGAGAGACAGAATCTAAAAAGAAAAATCCGG
>JAUMHE010000075.1:10219316-10234009 GCA_032359235.1 Enteromius mattozi
TTTGTACCATACTGTGTTTTGGGACCCCCTTGAAAATGAGATGGTACATCTCAAGGGGTTAATCCTAATAATAATAATAATAAAGAATTGGATTTAGATTTTCCTTATTTTACATGCAATGGTGTTATAATTTGATTTGCTTGTAATCCCGTCTTTGTGAAACTAGCATCATATCTGTGTTACCGAAAAAAAAATATATTTTAATAAGCAAAAACAAAAAGATTAAAAAAAGACAAATCTGTTCATACTTACAATATAATTTTTATATTACCAATGTTACTGCCCAATTTTATCATGTGTGTTCTGAAAAAGCTGTAGATTAAGGGAAATAATGAGTGAGAGATTTACAGGGATGTTTCATCATATTTTTGTTGCATCATGTTGGGATTTCACACGTCACACTGATTCTGTACGTGAGAAGAGATGGAAGAGCTCTGGGATTTGACAGAGACCATGTGTGGGAAAGTAAAGGAAGAAGGAACCACAGAGGTAGAAAGACAGCATAGAACCTTCCCTGGGTCAAAAGGTCATGATGACGAGACAGAAGATGGGAAGCTGTCACAAGTGACATGTTCAAAGACAGTATCTGGAACCAAAAGTCTTCTAAAATATATATTTATTTGACATTTTGCCCTTAAAAACAGTCATTTCAATATCATTGCATTTTTGCTATAGCTGTTGAGTTAAAGATATTAACTAAAAGGTTGAACAGTGTTTTCAGGCCAAGAGTGCTTTTCATAATTGCCATTTTTAATTTTAAAATTTGTTGATCAAAGCAAAGCTTTGATACCTTTGTGTGTTACCCATTGCATTTTCAATGTTTCATGAGGGTTTTAAAACTCGACAATATATAAATATCTATATGTCTATGGATCTACCCATCCCTAGCGATTAGTCTTCAATCAAAACCAAGCCATGCTGTTCAGAACAGTGTACCTGCGACCCCAAAAAACTCAAACATTTAGCTAAAAACTCTATAAGAGGATGTTCAGGTTCTTTTGTGACATGCACTGCTATATTGGCCAACATATCTTTTTTCCCTGAGCAGTATTGGTAGAAATGTTCAACTTTTTTGCAGCCCAGACTTTATCTATATAAAAACTGTCTTTCAAAAACAAACCTACACTGAGAAATATACACTGGAGAAAAAAAGATGACAACAATCCCTTATCTCCCCTTATATACAGTATAAGGTTTAAGATGATTTGTGAGTGTGTGCGTAGTTTGTATATGAGTTTAAAGTTGTTTAAAGATAAATAAGGTTTAAGATGATTTGTTAAAAGACAAAAAAGAGATTGCAAAGAGAGAGGAAAACCAGAAAGGGAGGGGTGGAAGAGAAAGAGAGCTGTCAGGAAAGGATGAGCAGTGTCCTTCGGCAAAGTGGGAGCTATTTTACGACTCACTTGACAGTTTGACTGCTTGTTTCATTCCCTCCGACCATATTCCACCTTCTCTCTCTCTGTCTGTCTCTCCCTCTCTGGCTCGCCCTCTTCCAGTGCATCTTCAATCAGAGGCTTTTCAGTACTGTCAGAGGAGCTGCCAGGCCTGTGATCGTGTCTCTCAGAAGGCCCAGGGCAGACGATGATGATGACCCCGGCCTCCACCCTCTCTTCTCCTCCAAGGCCAGACAGCACAGAACCGGCATTCAGTTCCAGACTCATCTCTGCCGTCAGAAGCGAAGCTCGCTTTACTGCGAGGTCACAGGATGTTCAAACCGTCACAAGTACAGTGTAATAGACTCTGGTAAATGCATTATCTTTCTGTGCTCTGTCTTTCAAAACTGTCGGAAAAAAAATCACATATAGTATCAGTGAAACCTGCAACGTTTCAGATAAGATCGTCTCAGGCCTGCTTTATGTAAACCGAACAAACCAGACCTTTGGCTATCAGTATGAGGTCTGCTACATGTTACAACTTCTACTATGACATTTTTGGAAATGAGTCTAGACCTTGTGGTCAGAATTTCCTTTCACTCAAAATTAATATGAGCTGGCATGCACATCAAACAAACCCCAAACCCCTAAATGCAAATGATGGATTTTTTGGTAATAGAAACATAAATGTTTACAAGAACATTAATGGCACTCTTTTGTGGTTTAAATTGAGTGTGAAATGATCTATTTTCCCCAAACTGTGACGAAGGCATGTTGCCCTTCAATGACCCGTGCCTTAATGAGCACAAATGGAACACTGTAAGTCAACTGATTTAAGTGGCAAGCAGTAAACTCTCCCTTGAGCCATACAAACCAACAATAACAAGATTCAGTAATGGGAATCAATGGGTGGCTTATGTGACCTGATAAGTAGCTGTTCAGCCGCAGGACAGAAGGCCGATACCGTGGCGCTCAATGGCTTAGTCTCAGTTGTTCTATCTCTTCCTGTACACTGAATACACAGACAACACAAATAACAAATTCATTATGCTACAGCTTACTCTGAGTGGGATCTGTCTTTTTGTAAAAGGTTAAACATGTTTTCTCCACAAAATATGTATAAAGGTTTTCACTAAGGTCCTTAATAATGGATATAGTTCTGTTCAGTGGATTGAACTGCTTCTTATAATTTTGTAAAAGGTAGAATAGAGAATTATTTTACTTTACATTTTATTAGGGTGTCTTTATTAATTGAATTGAATTTTTTTTTTCATTGCGTTCAAAGCCAAAGTAAATAATATTTAATTAAAAACTGCTAAAATACTAGTATTATCAATTTAAATTTCATATTCATTTGTTTTTAAATTTTAAGAGAAAAAATAACAAATTAAACTGAAGACATCTGAAAATAAGCTTTATCTGTTTCTAAAGTTCACTGAGGCTTAGCCATCTATCAAGCTTAAGTATAGTAAAGACAGAACCAAACAGGATTAATAAATGCTGCTAATTTATAAAATAAAATATGAGTTCAGCTGTTTTATAAGCAGTTTTAAAGTAGGTGACAAACTAATTTTCTGACAAATAGCCATGTAGTGTGACCAGTAGTTATTTGTGACTAATGAAATGCACTCATCTGTCTCTCAAACAGACAGAACATCTGATTCATTCTTTCTAGAATTAATTCAGACAGTCCATTCACTGTATCTGTAGATGTAGCATTGAAACGGTCAATTGACCATTAGCAAAAGATTGATTGACAGGTGACCTGACCAGTCATAATGCTAAATCTGCCATTTTGCCCAACAAACAACTAAGACAGGAGAGTAGATAACTTCCATGGACTTAAACTTGGTTGAAATAAAATATATTATGATGTTTATTCATGTTTATTTTTTCTTTATGTGAATATGAAGGTGATTGTTTTATGTGTGCTACTTGAACTGAGGCAATACAGTAATCTTTCCCAACACATTAAAGAGCCATAAAATGGTATTTATTGTTAGAATTTCTTAAAAAATGAAACATTTAAAGCTGAAACCTTGTTTCATACCAGAAGTAACCTGCTCTTTTCTGTCTATCGGCATGTCATCACTTTTTTCTTTGTTCTGCGATGTATTTTTTACTGCGTGAGAACATGGTGTGTAGTGTGAGAGAGGCATGGCGGTCTCTCACATGTAACATTGGAAATCCAATTCTTCGTGGTGAATCAGTTCATCCTAAATAGTTGTCCCTCTTATAGGGTTGTATCGAAAAGCTCAGTTCGTTCTGTTGGATTGGTTAATTCTAAATGGTTCACTTTCACAGCACTGGAAATGTATACATTTTAGTAAACTGGTTCATCCAAAATGGTTCTCCCTCACATGTCCTGATTTTGCTGAGTTAGATGTGGTCTGGAACAAATTTCTAATAAAAAAATTTAGCCTTGACCATATCATCACACATAAACCTAACCATAACCTTGAGTAATCCCTAAAATCAGAGGAAATGATAGATGAATGTCCAATTCATTTCTATTGAGGCCTTCACTGCAGTTTCCAAAAGAAATTAACACTAGAAGTGGTAAAACTCTGACATCTTTAATTCCTTTTTACACAAATTTACAGAGTTTCGAAAAATAAAGTGTAATTTTTGCACAATTACTTGAAGAATATCATGTGATTTATGTATCATGTTGCATCACACATATCCAGCTTCATATCTACAGTATAGGTTTTCAAAGACAGTAGGTTTTTTCGGTAGCTCAGAAAGTACGGAGATGTACTGTACTTGGGAGGCGAGGAGCTCTGGTTTGAATCCTGTGTAACTATGGTTTGACAAAACAGTTCAAATCTGTGTAAAAGGAAGTTGAAATGACATGGTTGCATTAAAGCAATATGCAATATGTACCTATATCAACGTAATACAAATTGAACCAGTGTTTTAGCACTTCTCAAAGGACATTTCTCTTTGAAACTGCGGTGAAAAGTGCAGTTATTAGGCATGTAAAAATGGCATTGCACAAAAAGTGCACAGAGGTACATATTTTTATGAGACCAGTTTGACAATTGACTTTTTTTTAATTTTAGAAGTGTGTTCATGTCAAATTTGAAAGCATACTTGTTACTTTTCAGCTCTATGTCTTATTATAGACTTTCTATAGATTAAAAAAAAAAAAAAAAAGATGGACAAAACATCTCAATTTCTTGCCAAATGATCTCAATATGGCCCCTGCCATCTTGCGTCACCTAGAGGGTCTTGAGGTGGAGTCACAGTATCACAGAAACAATCGCAAGATCACAATCGCGACACCACACCCCATTTTTATAGCATCCAATAACTAAAGCAAACGTAATAGAAAACAAACACTTAAACAAAAAGCAGCATGATATGAACTACCTCAAACCATCTTTGGAAAAATTTTTTTGAAGTGTAATATGATTGTTTAGTTTATCTCAGGTTCCATTACATTACATGGAGAGGGCGGAGTTTATGACCTATATTGCATTCACCCGGCATTGCAGATGCTTTAGCTTCACTTTCCAGTACTCATGTGGCACACTTGGTCTTTTTCTATTAAGTTATTTTATGTGCAATGTAACTATATCAAAAAGTTGAGCAAATCTGACATTTGACCTTCGTATTCAGATTTAAAATGAAGGAGATGTTTGAACGGAGGCCCAGAGAGAGCAAAATGTGCGATGCATTAATGATGATGGCCAGACTAATACAGCTGTGGGAGATTCAGACTGATACGACACTAATGCTAAACCATCCTGCCGTGAGATGCTCGTTCCTCCAACGCTTTCTCTGATATGTATAAACAAAGATGCTTCCAGCCACGACATCCTCTGGTTGAACAATATTTATAGCACATCTAGGAAACACCGGCTGATTTCTTTCCTTTCCCTCATAATTTCTTCTTGCACCCCCACCCCCACCCTACCTCACCCCCCATTTGAATAACGAATCTTTCCCGTTGGAACATTCCTCTGGTGGAGAAATGAAGACATCTTGAGCTCAACTTCAAACACTCTCTTTGGTAAACAGACACTGTGGAGAGAGAGCGTTTCATCCGTGCCTCTGGGATATTATTAAGCCTCTCTAGCTCAGACTGCGGGAAAAAAAGGGAGACTGCGGAAAAAAGAGAGTGAAACGGGAAGATAAGGAGGTAACTCCTGTTTTCTCAGCTACAACACTGAGAAATACGGGCATCTGCTGAACCAACGTGGTTCTGGGAATATAACCGAAGCATGCCATTTCATTAAACTGGGGCTGTATTCAATCACACACATTGTAAGGTGAATTGAAACACTGGGAACAAGACTGACTCCTGGGAGGAATACCAAGTGTATATAATACAGAAATGAATTTACTTTTTATGACAATGACAAAAGGCTCACTATTTAGGAGAGACAGTATACCTGTTGTATAAGGGCAACATCACACTCATGCCTCTTATACCTTCACATCCCAAGGACATATATGAGCTTTCTATGTGTTCAATAAGAGTTAAAGTGCCCTCAGCTCCCGCTCACCTTCTTCTAACCTCTGTCTCATACTTGGACTCCATGAGCTTTGACATCCATTAAAATACTCACAATTCCTCCATTCATCAGCAGCATATTTGGGTTCTTGGTTCATTCTCCGAATGCGGATAATGACAGCGCATTCCAACAAAATTAATGCAGTAGTACCACAGGAAGGATGATGGAAATGAGCCATGAAGACAGACCTAATGGGATAAAGTAATGTTTACCGGTGAACACTTATTTAATCTTTAAAAGGACTTCTAGCACTTAGTGAATCGGAATGAATGGCGTCGGTGTGCTTACTTGAGGCGAAAGTTGAAATGGAGAAGCTAAACAGAGAAATGTGATGCAATTCTGGTCCTTCTGCTTTATTGTTAATATGAAAATATGCTGATATGAATTCCTAATTTGTACAAATGCAGTGTCAAATCACCATTTTTGCTAAAACCCCTCAAAAACCGGCACACAGCTTTCAAGAATAGAAAATAGACACATTTATACTTCTTTCAATGGATCTTTGTACTATAAATAAAATGTAACATCTACTGTAAATAAACTGATTTTCTGTCCAAAATGTTATTTAATATCACTAAATCAACCTAAACACATTACTTTGCTTACAGGTTAAATGAGGTAGAAGTTCATTTTACAGTGCAGTGATTTTTTACGCCCGTATGTTTTCATATAAATGCATCTTTCTAATGGGCTTCAAAGTTCATTTGGACAACTTTTGACCACTCACCCTGCAGAAGGAAGTTTTGTCACAGTGTTGCACACTCAGTGGTAGATTATACAAACCAAATCAGCATCTTCTACTGCTTTCCCCTGCTCTTCATGCCTGCCATTTGAAATTTACCTTCCCTGTGTTGCATTTTACACAGTTGAGGCCATTAGATGACAGACTTAGAGCAACTGCACGCTATTTGAGTAGACTGCAGCAGTTCTGTGATAAGGAGTGGAACATTTATGCCTCTGTAACAGAAATCAAGGGGCTTGATTAACCATTTTTTCCAGTGACATTAAAGACAGCGATTGTCTCAGTTACACTAGATTATAGATGTGAACACGTCATGCACATGCAAATACACACATTCACCCACTCCTTCTTACACTCTCCTTTTCACCTCCTCTCACATACACATGTCCACACTAACACTTACATTCTGTCATACACGTACACCCACCAGCCCTTTGTAAATTACAATTAAACAATAAATCAACACACATCAACTCTAAACAAAAACGTAGTGCTTACAAGGAAAAAAAAGTGCCACTTCTCTATGCAAACAGATTGGGGTTAGTCACTGACTGAATACAGAATTGCATTACTCTTGTTACTAAACATAATTAAGTCATTAAAATATAATTTACCTTAAAAATGGCAACGCAAATGAGGCCTGCAGTGGTTTCTGCCTGTTTTTGAAACAGAATGGAAATGCAGCTGATGACTTTTTAATCAAAAAAGAATGAGATTCTTGACACAACACATTGTCGGTTATTCATAAAACAGCATGTAGGATTTAATGTAGGGAGAAAAAAACATAAATATTTCTCTATTAAAATGCAACCTTCTGATGCCACAGTCCAATGCAGAAATGTGCTCATAAATGCTGTAATATGGCTTAATAATCCACTGGATTTTATAGGACACTCTGATGGCCTCTCTTATTATCCATTTCCCATGGTGACAGTCCTGTACGTGCAAACAATTTAATGAATATGCCAGAATCTAGTGTTTTATTAAACTCTGGTGATGGGAATACCAAGGTCATGGGTTCTATTTCCAGGAAATAAATAAATAAATAAGTGTTAAATGTTCAAATGATTTTTCACGGTTAATCACATTCGAAATAAATGTTTTTCTTTTTGTTGTTTTCTTTTCATAATATAATGTGTGTGTAGTGTGTTAATTTATTAGGTATAGATAAATACACACACACAGTAAATATTTTGAAAATATTTATATGTATATGAATTCTCACACCCGTGCTGTGATTGTTGGCCTTCCCACCTGTAAAGAAGTTTGGTCCACAAGCCAGCTGTGTTCATTTTATGCTCAAAACGTCTTGACCAAAGAACCCAACTCTATATGTGCATACAAACCCACCCGCTAAATACATGTGCTGTTTATTTACTAGAATTGACGAGGAACTGATGCTCGTCTATAAATAATGTCACGTACTTGAAATAAACCACCTATGTTGAAACGTACCACTAGTTTTTCATCAAGGTTTTGGTTATGGGAGAGAGTTCTTGTTCAGCCTTTGCAACGGAGATTAATGCATGTTTTGACAGGTTTACATAAAACGCTGTCTCTTAACTTGGGAGTAAAATAGGCCTATCGGCAGTAGACATGTTTTTAAGACTTTTGAAATGCAGTTGTTCATATGATGTGTTATGGCAATAAATCTTTCTGTGACGTATGTGCCGGAAGATGTGATATGAAGCAGACTACATGTCTGTCCATAGCCTTAGACTACTTTAATGTGACACAGGATGATTCATGAGACAAACTAATTTTCATAAAGATCATGCATAATAACAAACTGTTTAAAGCCAATTTAATATACAGTATTTGATGTTTAATGCAGTAGATCACATTTTGATCTGAATTTGAGTTGGACTTTTACACTGTTTCCTGTTTCATTTGTTAGCTTTTGTTACTATAGTTATTCATTGTTTCATTAGTTGACTACACCTGTTTCTCATTGTTTTGATTGGTTTGTGTTTGTATATATTGAGCCTGTTTTCTGTTAGACTTTATCCTATTTTGATGGTTGTTCTATTCATGTTTTTTTTTGTTTGAAGGTCCTGAGCAGTGTTGCCATTTTAGCTACTTTGTAACTAGATTAGTGACTTCCCTGCCCTCTTTTTTTTAAGTTTAGGGACAAATTTAGCAACTTCTTGGACAAACCTTATCTAAGTTCTCATCTGCCCACTGATCTATATTCATCTTTATATAGATCAGTGAATTTGCTAGTATGATGTCATCTAGTTACATTTAGTTACCCGTTTTAGCTACTTTCAGTTGAAAGCAGTGGGCAACACTGGTCCTGAGTATCTCTGATTTTAGAATTTCAGAGTTTGAATACATTGATAGTTTTATTCCTGCTGCAACCGCGCTGTAATGTGCAGTTATGTACTGTGTGTAGTGTGGCCTGAAACTTTGTTTTAGATAAGCATTGCCGATCTATTACTTGCCAAACTGGTTAAGTTGACTAGTGTTACAGGTAGACCAGAGGGCTGTTTTATAAAACAAGTTTACCAAATAAGCCAGGCTTACTTCACTTAGTCTGACTCATTGTCAAATGATTTGGATCCATAAATCAAATATTAGATCAAGCTCAGTCACTTATGCTTGGAAACTGATCTGGTCTGAGTCAGGCTAACTGACCAATAAGAATGCAATGACATTACCACTGACTCTCACATTTATATGACTTTATTATCAGTCTAAAAATATATATGGAAAATGCAACTTAAATAATAAATAAAAGAAATATGGGCTACAACTGAGTCTAATTAATGTATTGTGCCCAAGATTTAATTATATTGTTTTAATAAATATATATATATATATATATATATATAAACATTTTAACATGCATTGAGTTGATTGGCATAAAGTTTCCATAAAGCCTTTCTCACTAGTTTGTATGGTTAGTAGTAGAACACTAAAATTGGAACACTTTAATTGGAAATCGGTATTTAAAACAATTAAATCACTAAATCAAAAGTTCAAATTAAAATAAATAAATAAAGCACATTTAATGTCTGACAACAAATATTTTAGCAAAATGTATATTTTACTCATGCATACAATTATAATAATTAAAATAATAATTACATTATACAGTATAATTTTAGAATTATTGTAATCCTATTCTAAGCAGCGCTCCTTCGCTCATGTAAGCCTTGTCCACTTCAGACATCAAAATGGGTATATTTGCATGGTTTTCTGATATTTTCAGATGAAGAATATGTGACTTGTCAAAAAATAAAATATCTTAAATGCATTAAACAGCACAGATACATTCGCTGTTTGCCATGGTGGATCGATTAGATCTATGATTGACATTAAGGGCTGCTTAAGAATAAGCATGCACATCAAATTATCTTGACTCATTGACCTGGACCAAATTAGTGCGATTGCGTTAACTTAAATTTACATTAATGGAACTGCTTTACCCCCGATTGGTTTGTTAGGTTAGGTTTTGGACCTTAATGCCCACTCTTTTTTTGTGTCTTTTATGAAACAGGACCCAGTGGATGATGTGTGATTATTTTGACCAATATTACATTTCCCAAAACATATCTCATTCATAACCAGCAATATGGCCATGTTGCACCACTAGCAGTAAACAAGCTGCACATCATCTCAAAATCTACATACAAACCAAATGTAAACGTGACACCACCAGTGAGAATTAAATGTTTAAAATTAATAAAAATAATAATTATAAAACAATCAAAAGAATAACTACCTGCAACTGTGTATATATCTGCAAAAGATTGGGAAATCCAAGCTGGCTGTTATATAAAGAGTCCCTTATATGCATAACAAATAAAAATTCATAGCAAAAAAAACAACATTTAGTTTCAGGTGGGTGAGGAAATGAAGTGACTGAACTAGTTGTGTAGCATGGCAAAAATAGAAACGGGGCGTCTGCCAACTGACGTGCCACAATGGACGTTTCAGTGTAGACAGCTTCATTAACCGTAATAGGAGTGATTTTGTTTTAATGCACCGCAATGCACCAAAGTGTTCGTTTTTTAGCAATCAGTTTATCTAAATGTAATCTTTTTTGTTGTTATCCTGTTAAGGATGCATAGATTTGTATACACTTTTCTTAGCTAATTTACACATCACTTTTTTCTTCAGGTTTAAAGTCGTCTGAGGTTTTACCCAAGATCAACCTTAGATGCTGATTTACACACAGCTGTAAATCGAAAAGGTTTGACCAATGCTGTAAAGCTAATGCCAGCCTTTCAGAAGAATAACCCCTATATTTGTCTGAGTGTGTACCTGTGTGTATTTTCTGTATCCCCTGTGCTGGGGACGCTTGTAAAGCTTTCGTTTCCACATGCCTTTTAAAAATGCTACATGTGGGCTACAGATGCCACTCTGTGCGGGCTGCTGTCAGCAGAAGATCTTCATTAGGGGTTTCAAAGGCAGAGCCCTCTGGCTCTATACAAGCCGCCCTCAGCACTTCCAGAGGAAAAGCTACTGCTGCAGAGAAAAAAGCCTCTCTCTTTCTCTCTCTCAGCCTCACACTCTCACCCAAATAACGTTCCTTTGCCATTTCATGTTTTATTCATCAGCCCTCAGCTCCAAGAAATTTTGTTACTTTTCAATTGTTTTCAAAGACTGAATCCTCTTCACACAAAAAGTGGCTGTCATTATATAAAATATTATCTGAGGCTTGGGCTGAACAGAAGAACTATTGTTTGATGTGATACTGGACAAAGAAAAAAAAAAGATAATGGTCAGATAAACAGCATGAAGCAAATGACAAATGACCGCAGAAATTCCTCTCCAGCCCACAGAGACTTACTGTATGCTAGCGGTTTACAATATGGTTTTATACGTTAATATTAATTAGTTTTTGTTAAATGGAGTTTGCTATAATTTCTCATAGACACCCTCTGGACATAAAGGTGAGCAATTACTCAAGATCTGCTAGGAAAATGACAATAAAAGATAAAAACAAAACACTATACCACAGTCCAATGCAGAAATGTGCTCATAAATGCTGTAATATGGCTTAATAATCCACTGGATTTTATAGGACACTCTGATGGCCTCTCTTATTATCCATTTCCCATGGTGACAGTCCTGTACGTGCAAACAATTTAATGAATATGCCAGAATCTAGTGTTTTATTAAACTCTGGTGATGAGAATACCAAGGTCATGGGTTCTATTTCCAGGAAATAAATAAATAAATAAGTGTTAAATGTTCAAACGATTTTTCACAGTTAATCACATTCGAAATAAATGTTTTTTTGTTGTTGTTGTTTTCTTGTCATAATATAATGTGTGTGTAGTGTGTTAATTTATTAGGTATAGATAAATACACACACGCAGTAAATATTTTGAAAATATTTATATGTATATAAATTCTCACACCCGTGCTGTGATTGTTGGCCTTCCCACCTGTAAAGAAGTTTGGTCCACAAGCCAGCTGTGTTCATTTTATGCTCAAAAACGTCTTGAGCATACATCTACTATACTATAATGAAAAATACTTTATATAAGCTACTTTTTCAATGTTTATGGTTTGGTGAGATTTTGTTTTGCTTGTTTGTTTTTGTAGTTTCTTATTCTCACCAAAACTGTGTTTATTTGATCAAAAATGCAATGACATCATTAAAATTATTATTATTTAAAATGGATGTTGTCAAAGGTGAAATTTTAGCGGTCATTACTTCAGTCTTCAGTGTCACATGATCCTTCAGAAATCATTTTAATATGCTAATTTGCCACTCTAGAAACATTTTTTATTATCAATTATTATAATTATGAAACAGTTGTGCTGCTTAATACGTGGAAGCGCTACATTTTTTTCAGGATTTTTCAGAAAACCAAAAATTGTCAAATGAAGAATTTTTTTAAAAGAGAATTTGTAATGGAGTGGTCAGATAAAACATTTCCCTTTCTTTGTGTTTTCAGCAAGCTTTCTTTTAGCATGCTAAGAAATTTGCACACAATGTTAGCATAGTGCTAGCGGCTTAAGAAAATCTCTTGATTAGCTGTAACAAGGCAGAGCCTGTAGTTGCTGTATGGTATTAACCAGCAGGGGCTCACTTGTCCATGCTAACTGGCTAAACCCTATACCACACTTCCTCCACTGGACAGAGATAGAAATGAACAGACTGCAGCAGGTGTCTGACTGCAGATGCTTTAGCTCTTCATTCTTTTGTTTGGCACACTTTGGACGTGTCACCCCAGAGCTAATACGTCTGCTAAATTAGCCCCCATCGTTAGCATGGACAGTCTGTGTCCTGCCAGCACCAATTAGACGGTGGCGTGTTACAGAAGAACCAGGCTGAGGTCAAAGAGACTGTTACTCTCACAGAGAGAAAATGAGAGAGCGCAAGCGAGAGAGAGAGAGAGAGAGAGAGAGAGAGAGAGATACTCCTGCAGTACTTAATCAACATTTCCTGAGGTCTGCTCTGGAAATGCCTAAATAGACGAATACACAAACAGGGGAAGAAACATTAATCACTGTATCCCAGACTTTGTGTGTGTGTGTGTCTGGTGCTACTGCACACTGAGTCTAGCATACGCAAATCCATCATCTGATTAGCATGAGGTAATGACAGGTCTGTGTAGAACACAGTTATTAATGAGGTAAACAAAGCTTGGTTTAATGCCATGGTTAGTCTTGTACTAAACAAGAACTAGTATTTAATTTTTTATGCAAATTGTAAGAAAATCTTCATTAATTAACTGATTGATAGCAGTGTATGTGGCGGATTTGATCGTTCTTTTACATTTAAGCCACATAATTTCTTTTATTGAAGTTTATTCAGTCAAATAAGCTCTTTTTAGAAAATAATACAACCAACTGTCAGCACTGTGTAACACATAAAGATGGCCTAGGGCTACAGACTGCATTCAGGCCCCAAGTCTCCTCTGTCTCTGGCTCGCTTTATTCTCCCGCCCTTTTTGTTTTTTACTGAGCACACAGAAGTTACTGCCAAAACCCCTGTGTTCTTGCTTATAGTTAGGATGATAACAATAAGAAGCATCTGCTTTGGGCTCCACTGAGTGGCTACTAATGGCTTTTCTCACTGGTAAACTGGGTCAGCAGAGTTGAAATTGTGAAATCAGACCACAGAGGTTTCAATGATGGCCGATTTCCTTCTGATCTCCAGTCTTGATTTAAGCATTACATCGGGATGGTACCCATAAATCACACTGAGAACACAGTCGTAAGGAGGTCCAAAAAGCTACACAAGTATAATATCATCCTGTGTTGTCATTTGTCTAACAGTTATTTCCGCTGTCTGTCACAATAGACTAGTTCAACTTAGCAAAAATGTATAAATGTATATTTGTTTATTTGGAAATTTTCTGAGTTTAAAGCTGTGAAGGTCGCCTCAAACATATTTGACATATTGGCGGTAATTATCTGTGGTAATTAAATTCATTACTTCAACATGAACTCTGTAGAAGTACAGTACACAGAGGCCAGAAACCTGTACAATCTGTTATTACTACAAGACACATCCTCAAACATAAAACAGTATTCAGAATTAGTCTGACATAAAACTATAGGCAAAATCAATGTTTTAGAATACTTTTAATAAACTCGTAAATACGCATAAAAGAGGTGATATTTTAATGCATTACAGCATGACATAGCTGCCAAATCAGATTCAAAAATGTGAAAACATGTTGAGATAATGGTTTAACATGACATACTGTATTCTTCTGAATTTCCAATCATCAATAAGTATCTTGGTTTTAACCAAAATATTTTAAGATTTATTAAACAACTTCTGTTTAACCTTGATTATAATATGAAATGTTGTTTGAGCATCAAATCAGCATTAGAATGATTTCAAAATGATTAAATTCAGGTTTGCCATCACAAGAATAAATACAATTTTTAAATATATATAAAAAAAACAAAACAAAACCAAAAAAAAACAGTTCACGAGTTCGTTCTTGCCGGTAACAAATGATGAGATAATAATAAGCGAGGCGAGTTTTGGCGTGCTGTCCGTGGAGAAACACAGGGTTCGGCGGGCTGCCGAGCCCTAGGGTTAACAACCCTCGCGGGCTCGGGGAGGAAAGGAAGGGA
>JAUMHE010000075.1:10234109-10270244 GCA_032359235.1 Enteromius mattozi
TGATTAGTTGATTAATGGCGAGCGGGCCATAGTTACCTGCGCGACCTCCTCCCGAAATTAGTTTGAAAACATCATTTATAATAATATTTCACAAAATTACTGTTTTTTTTTTTTTTTTTTTTTTTAAATAAACAGACTGCCTTACCAGTTTGGAGTTGGTAATTTTTTTGTGGCAGTGAGCATGGACTAAATGAAACTGAGATCTAACATAACTTTGACAAAGCATCTCAGCCTCATCCACTAAGGAGTGTCACACACAAAATATTTTCAGTTGCTCTTTAGGCAATTATTTTGGCCTATGGAAACCTAGCTGTTGAGGACTGCTCAGAACTCTATTGTTCTCTACCTAAAGGTGAGGAACTATGAGAATCGATGGGTGCCAACAAGGTCCCCGCTCTTCTGTATAGTGCATTCTGGGAGAGGCAGATGGGAAGAGGATACCCTCCATTCCTTCACCATGACAAAAGAGAGCCTGAGACCGGGTTGCCTCTCAAATGCCTCGATGAGAGAAACCAATATCATTAGCGACACTGGAGGAGCAGACAGGATGAAAAGATCCCGGCAATGAATGGACTACCGGGTGTTTTGTTGGGTTTTTTTTTCTTCAGGGGTCGAGAGGGGCCGCGGGCACAGAGTAGCTTCTCAGACTGCAGATGGCAGCTTCTCATTGTTTTTAATGGGAAAGTGTCACAGAGCACCGCAGACACCCACCCGCCAATGCTTTCGAAATGCTCAGGCTGTAACATCGGCCAGACAAATGGGTTGTTTTACAGTTCACCATTTTTTTTTATTTTTGTGCGGTGTTGTGAATGTCACCACAGATTAAGCGACACAGACTCGCCGAGCTCTGAACACACAGTGTGTCAGTGTATTTGCCCGTCAGAGTTTTAATGAAACATATACCCTATAATCTTATTGGAACATGAGACGTGCTCATTGTATCGTCATGCTTGGCGACGAGAGGAGATTACTGTACTGTTTGTGTTTGATAATACAGTCAAGCTGTCAGCTTACTGCTTCCTGTTTACTCATGCAAGCGCATGGCATTGTTTACGTTACTGACAGATAGCAAAAACCACAAATAAAAGTCTAATTATTTTATAATATATAGTGTTGTCAAACGTTTAATCATGATTAATCGCATCCCAAATAAACATTTTTGTTTATGTAATATATGTATGTATATGTATATATTTATTTATTTATTTATGAAAAATATGTTGTTTACATATTAAATATATTTGTATGTTTACGTACTATATACTGTATGAGTGTGTACTGTGTATATTTAAGTGTGTGTGTATATATATATATATATATATATATATATATATATATATATATATACACACACACATTTGCATGTATATATTTCATAAAAATATGTTTATATATAAAATATGTATTTACATATTAAATAAAATATAAGAATATAAATATATAAATGTATATACAGTACATGTAAATATTTTCAAAATATATACTGTATTTGTGTGCATTTATGTATTTATGTGCACATAATAAATATGTATATAAAAACTTTTATTTTGCATGCGATTAATCATTTGACAGCACTAGAAATACATGAAAATATTTTCAAAATATATACAGTTTGTGGGTGTTTGTATATATACATAATAAATATACACAGTACACACACATATATTATGTAAACAAAAGCTTTATTTAGGATGTGATTAATCGTTTGACAGTGCTAGTAAATACATAAAAACATTTTCAAAATATATACTTGTGTGTGCATTTATGTATACATAATACATGTATCATGTACACAAAAACTTTAATGAATTGTTGATGAATTGTTTGACAGCACTAATATACACATTCAAGCTTATTGTTGTACTGCGGTCATGTGGCTAATATATTCACTGCTGAACTGCAGCGTGGGCGCTAATGCAGGTGTCTGCCGCTCTTCTCGCATCCCTGCGAGCAACGGGGCTCTGCGGCTCGTCTAAAACAAACAGGTCGCTGCGGCAAATCTACAGTGAGTCACGGGACGTCTCTGGCAGGGCCACAGACAGCCACCTCTTTGAAACGAGGATCAAAGGCTTGTCTATAGTGCCAGGCTCGCTGCCTCTGCGCCGAATATTCATGAATAACACGACATCTGTCAACAACTAGACGCACTGAAGTAGACAGAGCACAAGAAAGGTGATGTTTGTTGCCAGAAAGCGAAGGAGGGGCTTCAAAATGCTGGAGAACAAACAGTTGGGCATTATGCAGGCCCATCACTGTTTAAACCCTTTCAGAAGAAACTGAGCCAACTCATGTCACGGAAATGTGTGATCATAAACAATAATGAAAATATTACACTGTAATGAAGAATGATTGACTTTATTACTATTCCTTATTTTTGAGGCTGATGTTATTAAATCACTCAAAAACACACCTTAAATCAATAGCAATATCTCAATATTGAATGCAGGTGTTTTTATTTCAGCGTCTGCTGTTAAATTATCAGTTTAGTAAAGACTTACAGACACATTGTTGAAATGGAAAATAAAGGCTGCTACGAATCTGCTGTAAACTGCACTAGAGTGTGTTATAACTATACATTAGCATACTTTAAAAATAAAAGTACTTACAACCAAAATAATGCAGTAAATAACAATAATAAACAATACACTTAAGTGCAACATAAATGTAATAAATTGCATATTGATTAAATAATAATGTATTATAGCTTAAGTTAATATTAAATGTAATTTTTGACCCATTATGTAATTTCATAATTACATTTATAAAATTTGCTTAAAGTGTAATGCTACATTTACTGACAAGCATTTATGGTAAACTAAAATATACTTTAATATCCCTTCTGTCGAAACTTGTATGTGATGTATTTAATAATTGCACGTGTGTAAATATGAAATTTCAATTTGGTATAAATATATATATATATAAGGATAAGTTTTAAGTTTTAATAATACTATGTTAAATATACTTTATTATGCTGGTAAAAAATCGACACATTTAAAGCTCATGGCAAATATGAATAAATAAATGTAACACTATAATTTACAAAAAAAATTACTTTAAAGTAAAACTTTCAATATGACAATTAAAAAAATAACTGTATGAAGTGTACTGAAGTATGTTAATAAATATACAGTAGTCACAAACATAAACTCTTTAGGTACACACTTATTTCAGTAATATATAATCCATTTAATATTTGAAGTACACTACAAGTGCACAGTCAATACAATTAAGTACACTTCTTTTTCACAAGGAGAGGGCGCAGATGTAGGTTGTTTTTAGTGCTAAGGTCAAATGTCACTCTACAAGATGGCACCTGTTGCCTGGCTTGAATGTCTGATTAAATAACGAGGTGTGAGAGGTCTGGGAGGTCGAAGGTCTTCACCTGGGCCGTTTGGGAAGAGTGTGTGACACATGATCAGAGAGATAACAAGCCAAATGACAGTTCAAAGACACAGCTATTACCTTCAAATGGAGGAAAGCTGCTCTCTTTTATATTCTGTGCTCTTTCTGTGGGCGTTGAGGTGAAGCATCAAGTGCTATTTCACTCTTAGTTTTGCCGTGTTTGGCAGATCAAAGGTATGCACATGAACCCAAACATCACTGTTAAGTAAGTAACCTTCAGTGAGGACGAAATCTAAGAGAAAATGACGCTAATTAAGACACTAAATCTCTTTGAATATGGTGAAAGAGACTTAGTTATTATGAGAGGGAGAAAGAAAAAAACAGCGATCAATGAGCACTGTGGAAATAAATAAATATACAACTCAGGGAAAAACAAGAGACATGAAGAAAGATGATTAGTTAAGGTTATTATAGTCACAAAACTAACTTTTGACCTGATGTTCCCAATAAAGCAACTTTAGGATAAGGAACAAACTAGGTCTAAATCAATATATATACTATACAGTATGTTATTCAGGTTGCTGTACTGTTGTTTGCTAAATCATCTTTTTAACTGTTTAAAACCTGGTCTCATAGCATAAATGTAACTTGGTGCACTTTTTAGTGAGACAGGAAATATGTACCAACAAGTACATATAACTGCAGTTTCCAAAAGATATGAACAATAGAGGCAGTAAAACTCTGACATGAGTTTTGATTAACAGTTAACAGTAACAGTTCACATTATGAAAAAGTTTTGTAACATTTATTTTGCAGTTATACTTAAGGACAATTGATAAATATAATAAAATAAAATAAAATATAATATAATATAATAGTGGATTATATTAGCTTTGACTCCATCCAGATCCTTATCAGTGTTAAATAAATAAATAAATAAATAAATAAAACCACAATGCTGCCATTCTTTCCGTCCACGTGTGTCAACATCTCTTTAAAGGTTTGCATTAGTATAGGTTTCATGTGGAACACTTTCCCTCGTGTTGTTTGGTTTGTGCTAGTAACCAAATCGATGTGAAAGCTAATACACACGCAAAAGACAAACAAAAGAAACTTGGTTGCAAAACCCTGTTAAAGACCCTGTCTTTCATCATAACATCATCTATATGAAATCTAAGACATTACAAGTCTTTCTTACAAGTCTTTCTGACGAGCATATGTGTTTTCAGCTGTCAGCCATCAGAGTCTTAGAAATAGCGTGATATTGTATTTCCTCCTTGAAACGGAATAGGATCAAATTGTATTTTGATCTATGCAAATGACAACTGCACCATGCAAAGTAAAGCGAAGCGAAGCCGAGGAAGTCCAATTCCGCCTTGTGTTATCAGCGTGCCCGGCCCTTTGGTTATTGTTGATATGATGTGTATGCATGAGGGGAGCAGGTATCAAAAGCTGTGGCGAAATCCCTGTAAACGACTTGGGTTAGGTAAAGCAGGTCACAGTTGCATTTGTATTCATGAGAGAGCCAATGAGCAGATTAATGAATAAATGTATGACAAGAGGATCCCAGATTGTTGCATAAATGTCAAAGGATGGACCGTTTTTGCTAAAGATGAAACGATTTAATCGGCAGAAAGATGGCTGATCGGGTCAGCAGAGAAGTGAGCAATAACTTAAAGATCCGATCTTACACACAGGTCATTCCCAGAAAGACTTAATAAAGTTATTTCCAAAAGATAAATGGTCAAGTTGATGGTCTGAATGTCTAGAGTTGGTATACGCCACAAGATACTCAGAAAACGAGACCCAAGTTCTGACCCGCTGTCTTTTTGATGGGACCAGAGAAGACAAAAAGAGAGATGGAAGGCAGGGGAAGATCTGAGGACAATCTGCCAGAACAAGACTGAGGCTTCATAAACACAGCGCGCAATGAGAGTTCATCATTATTATTTAATGCTACAGCACCTCTTTGATCCTTTGATCCGGTCTGCTTGTCTTTGAGGCAGATGTCTCATTCTTATTGGGGGTAAAGAGTCAAACCTGTCGCTTGCCAGAACTAGGCCTAAGTTTAGGCCATAACTTCATCCTGTCAAGAACCCGGAGCCTATGGTGCTGATGTCTTTGAAGAACAAAATAATCAAACAGATGTATAATTTTCTTCTATTTTGAAAACTGACAATTTCTTCTATGATTGCAGTTCCTTAGTCTTCCAAAAAGTTTCCTGGTACTATAATATTTGATTTTTGTTTAATAAAACTGATAACCGATATCACATAGGCACATCAGTCAGTGAAATAATTCTCTAGTGCAAAGTTATTTATAAACAGTCATATTCCATTTGATCTGTTCGGCCAAATGCCTAATTCTTTCACGAAACTGAAAGAATGTTGCAGACTGACAGATTGTTAACGTAAAGGATGATATTCATCCATTCATTCATAAGTCATATGACTTGACACATGCTGATTGGTTCATGTTGCATATACAGCCAATGAGCTTTTGCAGCATGCTTTCAGAGTTCTTCTGAAACTTTCTGCCTTCCCCAGCTTCATCTGTATAGATCTGCTATGGGTTATTTTATATGTTATTTATACCTGTATGTCTTCAATACAGCACTGTGTCGCCATATGCATTGGCAGTATGCAAGTTCCTCTACTTGTTTGCAGCAGCAGAAATGTACAACTGTACAATAACAAATAACCATTCTGCCAGGACCAAATACATTAAAACTATCATATCCATTACAATACTAAAATCTTGATAGAGTTGTCATGATAGAGATCCTTTTTGGATCCATAAAGTACATCGGACTAAGACCTGTCATGTTATAAGGCCGTTTACGTGTGTTAGAGCTCATATCCTCTTCATGTAACTACCACATCATTTGGATGCTGGAACAGAAGAGGTCTTGAGAATTTCTCTGGATGTCTGTTGGGGAGATTTATGAATTGTTTAAGTGCCCCAGGGTTATCCGTATCAGGTGAGGTGTGATAGGAATGTTTTCTGTCCAGATAACAGTCCGTCACATGCCTCTGTCTGACTTCCTCCCATGACCCCTTAATGAGGTCAAGCAAGTATGTGTGTGAGGGGGTGTAACTGTGAGTTAGAAAGGCTGAAGGATGTAGGAAGGGAGTCACTCAATAATCAATAGAAGTTAAACTAAAATATCAGAAAGTGCATGATCCCGTCTGAGAACTTCAACAGTGCTACTGTATAACAACCACATATCTCTGGTATAAATGTTTAAGTGAACATTTAAATCTTATGAAAACAACAAAGACACTGTAAAAATAGAGCTTAAAAAAGTTAAATTCTCAAATTATTTTAAGTAACGTACTTAGTAATGTTTTATGGTGACAAATTGCAATATATAATTTAATAGCACTTTTTAAAATCAATAAAAAAAACAGTAAGTTACAAATATCATAACCAAAAGCTATTTTAACTGCATTATTTACAAAATCTAAGAATATTTTTTTATATTTTAGCCTCTTACCTAATATTACAAATATTGCTGAATTATTGCTATATAACCTCTTAACCAAAAATAGGTAATATATATATATATATATATATATGTATATAAAATAGTGTTGTGCAAACATGCTTCGCTGTGCGGAAGTGCATTCATTCATTACTCTAAGCTAGATTAGGCTATTAGAAAAAGTAATAACAAATACAGTGTTTGCCAATAAAATGAAAGCAAGCTTTCAAACATCACTCAGCTATTGATCTTCCTGAATTAATATGCAGCGCCTCTGAATAACGAGATCTGCTGTCTGTGTTTCTGAAAGGCATATTTTTGAAAAAGCTCAGTTGCATTATTCTTAGAAATGATGGACTGTGACAGCATATATTATGACATCTAACCTCTTTACACTCTACACTGCAGTTTTCATACAGTAGAGCTCTTAGAACAAAATTGTATCTTGTGTCTACTGAGACTGCAAACATCACTAGTTAAATATGAAAAGATTGTTTTTCGTCTTTGATATTAAAGCTCTGTGATGAATTTGTGAAGGTTGGTGATTTTTGAAATCACTTCGCTTTCGATGATCCGTGTTTTGCTACACCGAGCCAAGTTTCCCAGCAACCACGTTCTTGTATGGTGATGATCTCTGAATTCAACAGTGCCTTCGGGAAATTCAGCTACTATACCAGAGGCACTCCTCTCTGGATTTGTATATTCCAGTATGTTTTCCCTGCATCCCCTTTGACTTCCTCTGGTGGCCTGTCTCTCTTCACGGAGAGCAGATGTGGCACTTCTCTCGTGTGTCTTATGTTGACAAACCTTTCCCCATCACGCTTTCTTCATTCTCTTTTCCTGTCTGTCTCTCTCCTCCTGTCCCTCTCTGCAGCTCCCGGTTGGATCAAAGACGCATACACACACACACATACACATGCACACATGTTGCACACACACACTCAGTAAATAAACACATCAAAATGCCCAACAAAACAGCCCTTAACAGCTCAGGAGGGAGGGAGGGAGGACGAAAGAGAAGGATGAATAGGAAAGCAAGGCCTGTTGGCCATCAGATCAGAAGGCAAAGCAGAGGAAGAAAAACAGGGCTGTTCAGAGGAGTGCATGTAAACAAGTTTGAGAAAAGCCCCTTAATGATGTCACTTCACAGTCAGCGGCAAAGCGGCGATGCAAAGCACGCTGACATTGAGCCGCAGCATGCACTATTGTGCTCTTAAGATGTTTATCAATGAACAAACTTTTGCATATTTTAGATTTTTTGCATATTAATAAGAAAAACTAGCCTATATTGTTATCTTATGGTCTCATGGTTTTTTCACATAAGGGACATTCACAGTCTACATGGAGTGTAATGGGCCTTGCACACCTAGAAAACACGAAATTTGTTTGTTTTTGTTCTTCATTTATTCATTATCCTTTCCTATCGAAATGCTTGCTACTGATGCAAAAATGTGGAAAATCCAACATGGTCCGATTGTTTGTTTATTATTATTATTTTTATGATGGACAAAATTTTATGAGACAGTGTGTAAATGTGATTTACACATTAGGCCATATTTATTTTTTTTAACATGCAAAAATCTTAATAACAAATTAAAGCTAAAAAAGCATTAATGATTATATTAATGAATTAATAAATAAATGAAATTATGCTTAAAAATAATGGAAAATTATTCTTAAAACAAACAAAAAACAATGTAATTCCACATTGTTGTTTTTTTTATATTACTTTTCCCTAATAACTGTGTACTTACATAGTAACTAGATTGTGTACGTATTATGTAGCCTTAGTGTAAGTACACATTGGTACAAAGTGTCTACAGCTGTAATATTTATTTTACGTAACAACCCTCAGAATTGTATGTGTAATACGAATGTGTAACAGGTTATATGTAGCTACATTTTGTAACAACTTAAGAGTAATTGGAACAGTTTGATCCAGGGGGTGGAGAGGGGTATATTTAGGGAGTTGGTGTAGTTGGTGCACCACTGTAATACCAGTGTACTTACATGGTAACCCCCTCAGGAATTGTCTACTTAAAGGTTTAGTTCACCCAAAAATGTATATTTGGTCATTAATTACTCAGCCTCATGTTGTTCCAAACCCATAAGACCTCTGTTCATCTTTGGAACACAAATTAAGATATTTTTGATGATATCAGAGAGCCATCCGACCCTCCATAGACAGTAATACAACTAAAATGATCCCAGATTCAGAAACGTAGCAAAAAAGGGGTTATGCTAACTATGTAAAAGTCCGTACCTCTGGAGGTTCACAGATTCAGTACAGATCCAGTAATTACTTGCAATAAGAAAGAAAACTAAGCAGTGACAAGGAGAAATCTGCTGCCAAACGAACAATGTTTCAAGGCTCATGCACTCATTTTGCGTTTCCCTTGGATTCCTCTGCAGGTTTCCAATATGCCCGCTAAATCAGGTTGATGTGATTCTGACATGGCCTCCTGCTGGTGCTCTGTGGGTCTCCAGAGTGGGCTTTAATAGCTTCTGACAGGCGAATCAAAGCAAGATGGAGAGGCACGATAAATGGCAGGTCTTTATTAATTACAGGGCAGGTGGACAGCAGCGAGGCGGAAGTAAAGACAAGGCTCTGAGCCACGTGTGATTCGCTCATAACTAATGAAGCTTGTGAGAATGTGACGGATTCGGAGCCAGACGCACATGCAGAGAGAGGAAATGAAAACACCATTACCAGCACTTAATTAGCACCTCCGTTCATCATTACATCTTGAACAATATATGAACATAAGGATGCCGCAAAAGTTTGGAAGAGTGTTATTGTGCTGTGGGAAGATTTATGCTCCACTTTGGATCTGTGCTAATTCTAAATAAGGCGAGTTTTGCTTCCTGTGCCTTATGATGAACATCACTGCATTGGTGTACAGTACCTCAAATCCAACATATTGCTAAGCTGTCAGCAGATAACACATGCCTTTGTTTCTCACAGTTTTCTTCAAATCATTTAGTGAAAATGCAAAGCAAAAGACAGTCAGAGCCTCTGTGGAATTTTAGCATGGCTGAAATTAAACTGGAGATGATTTTTCAAGTCACTCATAAAAGTGAATTAAAATAGTCCCACTGGTGGGAGAGACGCCCAGTTAACTGGATTTTAGTCTCGGATTTGACCTGATTTTGAGTATGACCTTGACCTCAAAACATATTTTCTATTTACAGTATTATCTATAGCATACTGTGTACATTTGCAGAAATGTAGATTTGTGACCACATGTCTTGCTGCAGCTGGCAGTCTGGTAGTTGTGTTATAGAAGCAAAAGCCTTCAAAACAACAACACAACTTACATGTGCTTCCAGAAAGCCACTACCTACTGGCCACAAAGTAATGTTTGGTTCCAATTATATCTGGCTCTATTCTTGTTGTACACCAAAACAAGGTTTTCCCATAAGGGGAAAATCACTTTTTATCCGTGTACAGTATGCTTCCTTGTAGAACTTTAATAATGTGTTTTATGATCCTTAGAGTTATGGTTACACAAAAAAAATACATAAAAATATATATCTGTGTTCTTTTCTTTTCTTTCCTCAGATCAGTGATTTTCTACATGGCCTTCATCTATCTATCTATCCATTTCTTCTATTAAGACGTTTGAAGATCTGGAAAGCTGTCTTGTACGCTCAACAAAAAAACAGTAGTATTATAAAATACTATTAAAATGTAAAATTATATTTTTAAATTCCTGTAATGGCAAAGACAACTGTAAAATCAGTTTGTGAAAATTATCATCCTTCTGATCCTGATTTATTTATTTATTTTTCAGGATTCTTTATAGAGTTCAAATGAATCATTATTATTATTATTTATTTATTTATTTATTTACACAAATATTTTGTAATATCATGTGAAATGACTTTACTGACAATTGTGAGCAATAATGTTTCCTTGCTGAATAAAAGTTTTAATATCTTAACAAAACTGTAACACTGTAACACTTTAACTGTAACACTTTAGGACCAATTAATTAGGTGCTTATTAGCATGGTTATTATTAACATATTGGCTGTTTATAAGTACTTACAAAGCACATATATTGCATTATCATATTTTACCTCCCTAATCCTAAATTAGCAACCTTACTCTTGATAAACAGCAAATTTGAAGTTTATTGAGGCAAAGTAGTTAATTTTTTGGTAGTATATTAGACCTTAAAATAAACTGTGACCAAAAAAGTCTAACTGACCCCAACATTTTAAATGGTAGTGTAATATAGCAATATATCTGTCTCGGAACCTTCTGAAACATATACTACACAGTCTCACAACCAATTCGTACATATTTTATGAGGTGGCTAATTTGTAAAATAAGTATGGTTTAGCAAAAAACATATGAATTTTTATGAGCAAGGTCTTACAATTTCGTATGAATTAGCCACCTCGTAAAATATACATGAATTGCTGTGAGAATGGGTTGAAATATAGCAAAACATTTCTCTCGTATAGTAGAAGTATATATGAAGACACACAATCTTTAGGGATAAGCTGTAGAAACTTTGTTATCTTTGATTCTTTACTGATACGCTGTGTGCTAAAATGTTATATCCAAGCTATAAGAAATCATGCTCTACAAAAACAGGTAAAGCTGATATTATTCCTTTGTAAGAACAGATAAACGAGAGCTTGTCTGAGTGCCATGTTAAATGGGGTGGTCAATCAGAAATGACAGGTCGGCAACACATCGATATAGTTACAAGTCTCCCTCTTTCTTTCTCTCAGCTTTCCTCCTTACTCCCTACTTCCCTGTGCTAAGTGCAGTAGATGACTCTTGCTCTGCAGCAGCAGAAGTGTGTGTTTATCTGGGAGGAAGCTGTCAGGGCTATGAAGGATGTGAGAGTGACTTTATATTTCCTGTATATTTCCTGACATTTAGTGAGCCAGAAGATCGCCATTTAGCTCACTGCAGAGGTCTAATGCACACAGCAAGCGCTGCGCTCCTCCAAAACAACACTTGGCACCCCATTCGCACTGATGACTCCGAGAAACTTTAGGGCCACATGAAAGTCATGAAAAGCGAACTAAACTTTTGATCCAAAGTCAATAACAATCTCTTTTTCATTTACACATCTGTTTGTGGGTAGCTGACATGAAGTGCTTTTGGGAAGTTGACACGTCCCGTGGTGTGACATGCAATACTTCATCAAAAACTATTTTTTACAAAAATTCTAATTGTTTTTTAATTATTATGCATGTGGCTTTTATGACCTCATTAATTGAGAAACGGCATGGAATATTAACCATTTTAAAAATCATTTGTCATATGGCAGGACCATTTCAAATAAACTACTGCAGACAAAAAGGTGCCTTTAAATCACAAATATTTTTAGCCTAAAATTCAAATTAATAGCTAAATAAAAAAAAATGATGTTGAGACTGGAGAGACATTCATATATGTAATAAATAAAAATATCATTTGATTTATTTATTTATTTAAAAAAGGCCGGAATAATTCATGCCAAATGTACAGTCAAGGAAAATATTTTTGATGATCTCATTTCCTAATATGTGGCAGCAACCTGCTGGGTCGCTTTTGGCCATGTTGAGCAAAGTGATCTGTGAGACAAATGTGTAACACTTCCTTTGGCTCCAGCGGGACTAGAAGATATATAATTTAATGTGTTTTTCCCACCCCTTTCCACAGAACTGAAAAATCTGCTAGCCAACCAGGATTTTAGATGATACAGTTAGGAGCATCATGCACTTTTTTTTGAAAAGGGACACCAGCAGCACTAATGACTGACTAATATATAATATAATATATATATATACACATTATTATTTCAGATCGTTTTTTAAAACAAATTGCACTCATTCAGTTTACAGCGAGTGATCTACAGAACATGCTATCAAACATGCAAAAAAATTTAGAAATGTAAAAAGTCTGATTAATATATATATATATATATATTCTGAATCTGAATAAGCTTAATGCCTCTCCTTGTACTGTAACATTTACTATTCACTGAGCTATAACTCTGAACGTTTAGACTCTTAGGCACAGCAGTAATACATCACACTATACATATATGATCAGAGCCGCACCGCTAGTGCCTTCTGTAAGCAACACTTAATTTCAGCCCTATTTACCAAACCAGTGGATTCTGCAGTTTATTACACTGAGAACAACACAGTCATATTATTAATAGGGCTTTAGATTGTAGGATACAAAAAAAAAGATGTTTTAAAAGTTCATGTATAACAACTTGAAAAATATAACTAATGGATGATTTCATAGTTGCTGTTTATATAGCAAGAGCAGGAGACTATATATTACCACTTCCCAGGAGTATTTTAATGCCTTGGTGTCTCAGCGAACAAGACAAGTGGAGATTGATGGTTTGTTTCCAATGACTGTTAACACTCAAATGAATGAGGGTGTTTAATTGCTCAAGCTGACATTTCCAAAGAAAATGGAAAACTAACATATATATTATGTTTGCACATATATCTTTATCATGGACTGAGACAATGCTCTTTATGAGTTGTCATTAAATGGGTGCTTTTAAACCTTTGCATTTAATTGAATGTGCAGAGATGAAATTGAAATCCTTGTTCAAACACTGTGATGTGTAAGTATGTATTTGAACTGCAAAGATACTGTCATGTTTTGAGTCACCAGCATGATGTAAATTTAATAGGATGTATAATTAAAACCAGTATGACACTATATGTGAAAATAAAATGTTTAAACACATTCTCTCAAACTCATGTAGAACATAAATGTCATGTAACCAACAGGGAACAATGGCCTAAAAAAGGAGAAAGAAGCAATGCGAGTGAGCACAGGACAGCTGAACAAATTTTTATTGAGTGGATTTCCAGGGCAAAGCTACTGTAAATTTCCATTCCATTTTTATTTTAGAGGTTCCCTTTAAAGCGCCTTTAAAGACACTATTTAAATACTAATAGTGAGAACTGCCTAAGCAAGCAAATTCAGCAGTGGACTAGATAAATGCTTTTGTTCAAGGAACAAGCAAAGAGGTTTGATTGAAGCATCATGCAGTGAATCCTTAACATTTACCCCAATTTCCCTCTGGACTATTTTCCCTTAAATTTTACAACCAAGGCTCATTGAAAATCACGGATGTATGTTTCTGCAAAATAATATTACGTTGTTTCTAGTATGATTTGCATTACTTTTAAAGTGAAATGTCCAGTGAGTGTTTGGTTTTATCTGAATAAAAGAAAAATGTGAATCTCGCAATGTTTTACCTTGGTTTTTATACACACTAAAAAAATTAGTTCAGCTTGTCATTTTATTGGGTTATTTGTTTGATGCAAATGCTGAGTTTGTGGCAAAAGACTTATAGGCTTACAAGTTCTCACTAAATCCTTTTCATTCTACCTGTAAACAAAAATGAGACACACTGGAGAGGAGAGAAGCTTTTTTACTGACCTGCTACAAGACAGAAATGTCACATTGTGTTATAGCTGATACATCAGAGTGAATCCAGTAACACCACAGTCTGTCCAGCACCAGCTTTTCATAGTGGAACAGTCTGTTCTTTCTTTAAAGTGTCCTTGCTGCCTTGAGGAGGCCAGGGACTTGGTATCAGTGGAATTTCCTTCAATACATACAACTTACTGCCAGCAATTCCAAATATGTGCAACAATATAGAGAGGATATCTGCAAACACTATCAAAGATGTTTGTGTTCTTACTGGCATGTCTGTGCGATTCCTTGAACTAATGAGTCATTGTCTCAAATACTGTTTATGAGCTCTGTTATTTTCTGTTTAAAACAGACTATTGTTTTCTATATTTATAAATGTCTATATATAATTGCTGCTTGCTTGACGATTAATTTTCATTTGTTTTAGCCAATAAATGTAAAGAAACCCAAACCATAGTAAAGGCAGAAAACAAATTAAAATGCACACATTAAATCTGATGCAAATTTTATATATTTGATCTCAAATCATGCATTGGTCCTCAAAGTTTACACGTTCACTATGTGCATTACTTAAGGGTGATCATTTTGACATGAGCATCAATAACAACTTATAAAGAAAATAATGGCCTTGTGGATTTGATTTAAAAGTAAATTATCCATTAAAATGGTATTTCTCCCAACATGTCTTAGTAAACAGAGGACTGTTCACTTTGTGTGTGTGTGTGTGTGTGTTGATTTACTTTCTTATTCACTATCAGTTTAATCAACTAACAGGAACAATCTGGTCTCATAAAAATATGTACCTCTGTGCACTTTTTGTGCAACACTGTTTTTATGTGCCTTACTGCACAATTTGCCGCAGTTCCATTTGATTTGCGCTAAAACACAGGTTCAAATACAGGAACCCTGACACATTTTTATTATGTTGCTTTAGGTATGTATTATGGTGGTTCAGAATTGAAATTTCACTAAATTTGGATTTGCTCTGGACCTGCTTGCCTCTCAAGTACATCTCTGTACTCTGTGAGCTACCAAACAAAACATCTATGAAAATCCATGTTTTGCTAAAAAAAAGTGCACCACGGTACGTTCATACCATGAGACCAGGTAGCAACAGGAATTTATTTTTTTTGCACACAAACTGGGTTTTAAATGTATCTTTAATTTAAACGTTGAAGGTTTATGTAGCCATTTTACCTTGCTTATAATGGTGAAATCTAGCAACTATCCAAGGTCCAAGTCCAAGTCTATCCAAGGAGACTATTTACGCTGAGCTCTAAATGAGACTAAATGGGGAAATGAGTTTGGAGTTCCAGCACTTTCTTGAACAAAGAAGAGCTTTTCTATCTTAGTACCGCTTGCTTGTTTGTTTCTCTTGCATGTAAACCAATTCAGGCACATTGAAGCTGGTGAAGAGCTCCTCAATATTCCACGCAGAATTACCAGCGTGAACACTTCATGTTTGCCGCATGTACCTTGGACACGATTAACCGTCTCACCCATATTAAAGCAGACCCGCACAGCCATCTGCCAAGTGCGATTGTGTTCAACCTGAGAGGCCATTTCATGAGAAAACTCATTTTCAGCCTCCTAATTATTTTTCATTACATCGGTGCTTTGGTGAAGTAAATTGGAATTGGACAGTAATTGTCCGGCCAGAGGGATGCTGGTAGTCGTGGTGTATCAGGCTAGATGAGGTATGACAGGCAGACACCTTACCACTACGCAGCGCCTATTAGAAAGCTTTCCTCCCTTGATAGCTGAGCTAAACTGGTCGGTCCGACCAGGCAAGGTCATCCAGAGACCGTTAAAGAGAGAGGATTTCCACTGAGAGGAGAACAGCCATCGTCCACGGCTCCAGCGTTCCGAGTCGCTTTGCCGTCCCCGGTGGAACTAACCGGGTCGGCGCACCTACGGCTTTAAGGCGGATGTGTTGAGCACAGTCAGGGAGCCTGCTGTTCGGATTATGATTTTTTTCTCTCCCCTCTTTCTTTATCTGAACGATGACAGAAAATCCTCTCCAAATGCAGTGTGGTTTTCTGCCGCGCCAATCAATAAAGCTCCATCAGACCCGACGGGGGGAAGAGGGAACTGAAAAAAGACAAGGTCTTCTCTATCTGCCAATCTGTTCATTCTCACTGGGCGTTTTATGATCTCGGATATGTTTGTGTAGTGAGAGCTCGGGGTTAGGAAAATGAGGGAGAGATTTGTCGGCCTGCCCTCACCTGTGGAGCACCGTGAACTACCTGTAAATCACACTTTATTTCAGAAAAATGAGAATTTGGGGGCATGCCAGCTTTCTGACATATCCCTATAATAACTTGTAGGTCTCATGGTGAATGTAACATTGTATTAATTTTGAATTTATAATTCACACAATTATTTTGGTAACACTTTAGTGTACAGACAAATTCTCACTATAAAAGTTGCTTATTAACATATTACTAAGATATTGGCTGTGCGTGTCATTATAAAAGCACATATTCTGTATCTCTAATCCTACCCAATAGCTAAACTTAACTACCTTACTAACTATTAATAAGCAGCCAATTAGAAGTTTATTGTGACAGAAGTTGTACGATGTATTATATCTATATTTTGATATATTTTTAAATGCAATCACACTGTCACTGTGGTATTTATTACGGTGGTGACAGAAGGAGGAAGGATTTTCAAAGCAGGGTTTAACGGCGGGGTTTATATGCAGCTGATATTAGTCTCCCTGCTCGGGCTTAAAAATGCGTCCTGTGACAGACCACTGAACTCAAACAGTTTCCTGCCAGGTCATTTTATCTGCACAGTTAGCGAGTGATCGTTAGCAAAAGCTCAGATTAACTCACCATCTGAAGTAACACTGCCTAATTACTTAGCATTACAAGACAGACATCATGACAGTTTAATTTCTTAACTATTTTTACTGTCGATAATGAATTTTTCAAAAGGCAGCCTTAAAGCTGACATGACTTAATGGCTTGGCAGCCTCTCCATGTTCTAATATCTAATGAAGATGACAAGTACTTTTGCCATTTTTCTCTCTCCCGCCATAAAGTACCATGAAAACATTGATTAGATAAGGAATGGCTAAACAAAGCCAGTCCAACATCATATATCAGTGCTGAGATTGTGCTGGCATTACTGCAGTGTCTGCAGTGCTTCAGGTTTTATGGAGGGCTCATCAAACTCAAGCTGATTCAAAGGTTGAATATCAATCCAGTGCAGTCAATCATCAACAAACAGCTAATCGGCTGACAGATCATAATACAGACATATCATGTGATTCATAATATACTGTCGACTTCATAAATTAGCCACAACAGCTACTGAAGATGCAGAGAGTAAGCACTACATCAAGAAACTGGGTCAGTTTTGCCTTTCCCACACAACTTTAGCCGTGAGAGCTTTTAAAAAATAAGCCAAATCTGCATTACTTTAGCACACGTAATCAGAATCTTACCATAAATACTTATTTAATAATATGTTACATTTTTCAAATATTTAATTTACTGTGAAACACAACTGTTTTAGGTAAACTCCAATAAAGGTTATAATACTCACTAATAATATTAAAATTCTATTCTGTTTTATTTCAATAAAATAAATAATTCCTAAAACAACACAAAAGCTAAATTAAATTTCATTTGAACGGTTAACTATTACAATAATTAGTGCTTTTAGATATTACATTTAAGTGAGTGTGTGTGAAAAAAAGGTAATCTAAATGAAAATAAAAAGGATATACGTATGTATTATTCATTAAGTATGAAATAATCCAATAATCAATAGCAAAAATAAACTGTGCATCCTTAAACTTGTTTCAAAGGTAACGCTAAAGTATCCCCAGTGCTGCTAATAACATGTGATTGGATCAAGGGCTTAGGAAACATGGCAAAAGTTCATTGTCACTTGTGACTGATTAAATTATAGAGCGCTGGCCCTTTTGGGAGATGTGTCCCTTGTTTATTCCTGTTGTTGTTAATCACGATTGTGCCGTGGGAGTGTTTGTTTGGAGATTTAATGAACTCTGATGGGAAGAACTGAAGTCCATGTCATTAGTTAATTAGTCTCCCTCTGATGCAGTAGGGAAGGAGTGTTGGACACCAACAGGAGCTGACGTGGGATCAGACAGGTCCACCTGAACAAGCTTCTTTTTTTTTTTTTTCCTCGAAACAAGACGCTGAGATACTAATGAAAAAAGACAAGTTATGGACTCACAGTAGTTGCAGGTAATGCCTTCTCAAAATAAATCTGATCCTCTTTATAATTAACTTGATTTTATATGACATTACCATACTCAAACATCAATCATATTTGTCTATAATATATTGTCCATGAAAACATTGGCTAATCCATGTTGCCCAAATACATTCAAACAACACGAGACACTCTGACTTTCGTATATTTTCTATGTTATTCTACAGATCAATCCATTATATAATGCAACAAGTGTTGCATTACATCACTTGTTCTCTTGTGAATCCTCTAAAGTGAATAGGTGCCGTCAGAATGAGAGTCCAAACAGGTGACAAAAACATTTGGCAGCAACAATTTACACAACTCTAGTTCACTAATTAACATCTTGTGAAATGAAAAGTGGTGTGTAATAACTTTAAACCATTGCTTTTGACAAAATACAAGTCATCCATAATCCTATCCATAATATTGCTTCCTCTGGTGAAAAGGTAATCTTGTTTGATTCAGAAGACAAATATGCACAGATCAAACATCATTCACAAGTGAAAACAGTCGAAAACAGTTTTAAACATGTTGTTGGATTGTGAGAGGGCAACAGGGGATGAGCTTTTTCACTGAAGGAAGTGTTATTGTGAAATATAGACTGGTATTTTGGCCAGAAGTGATGGTTTAAAATCCAATAACGAGGGATTTGTTTCTTACAAACAGGCAGATTTACACTTCACAAGACATTAATTTATCATTTGGAGCCATGTGGATTACTTTTGGATTACTGTGATGTTTTTATCAGCTGTCTGTACTCTCATGCTAACGGCACCCATTCATTGCAGAGAATCCAGTGGTGAGCATTTCTCTAAATGAATGAAGAAACAAACGCATCTACATTTTGGATGGCCTGAGGGCGAGTGCTTTTAACAAAAGGCATATTCAAATCACAACAAAAATGCAACCAGGGTTTCAAATCTATTCACATCACACATTAATAAATAAATAAACAAATAAAAAGAAGAGCCATTCACAGTGTTTGTTTATTTATTTGTTGAAGGCACATTTAACTTAAATTAACTCGAAGGGTTAATTATACTCATACCGCCGCACACACATACTGTACACACACAGACACAAAGGCCCCAAGACATTGTATTCGTGAGGTGAGTGGGTTGCTGACCAATGCATTATTAATATTGCTGCATTGCACCGCATGTTGCCTTCTGAGGAGTCACGTAGGCTGCAATCACTCCCAAAACAAACGACTCTGTTGTTTGTGCGTGCATAACATCTACAGTACTGTCCTGCATTGCTCAAATCATGGGTTTCCATTGTTCGTGACTTTCAAAAATAAAAGAGATATTCCAACCCCCAGCACTATGGAGAACACACTCAAACAGCTTTCTGCTTCTAATGGACCAATAAATTATTAAGCAAACTATACTGTCATTTAAAGTTCTCTTTAATTCTTTTTAAGACTTTTATTTACAGCACTGTTTCCAGCCCACTGCCTCCTGCCACAACTGGAAGTGCGATGCATACTGAAAACTGAACGCTGAAAGTCTGTTGTTTGGGATTTCTCACAGGCCACAAGGGTGCTGGTGTTATTATGCTTTATGATCAGAACAGCTGTGTTTTACTAGATCTTTCTAATGGAGGAGGGCCCACATGGAGACAAATCATTTTAACAAGGGCAAAATCCGGTGTAACAGATTGGTTACTCGTGTTCTTGAAGCCATGAATTAAACAAAGGATTCATTTCACTTTACATCATTAACATCCCGCGTGTCTTTCCCACGCGCTCTATTTCAGTTGTGCTAAACGAATGAGAACGATGGGACTAAGATATGTTTTCACTCATTTCAAATATCTAGGCCTGACACAGACAATCCATAATAATACTGGGGTGTCAAAAAGGATTTTAGGGAGATTTTATTCTCATAAAATTAATCTTTCTGTGATCATGTCTCGACTGCAGCCTCATTAATACTCACTGTAAAATTTTAGAAAAAAACAACAACAAAAAATATATATATTTACTCCAAGGATCTATTTCTGCCTGAGGTAAACCTTAAAATTACCATCAAATATAGTTCTCATGGGAGGGACCCCCTTATTAAAATATAAAGGCAGTTTATTTTCATGTAGAAAGACCTATTTACTGTACACTGTATGTGGATATGTGTACTGTAAATACACAATGTTTTTATTTAATGTATAAGTAAATATACAAATTTAATTAATCTTTCTGTTAAAAATTGTGTAATGGCTTTAATTTTATTAAAAAGTCCTTATACTAAAACAAATAATAAAATATGTACATTGAGCACATAAAAAAATAATCATATTAGGAAATATATTAAATTTCTTGAAACAATATTTCCATAAACACATTTAATTCTCATCTTAATTAAACATATATATATATATATATATATATATATATATATATATTTAGTTAAAATGCTTGTCAGATTTGAAAATATTGACCTTTTTTTGCCTCTAAAACATGATTTCATTTAATGTTCATAAAACGTGCAGAAGGTTGCTCTGAGCACAACAAATATCAGATGAAGTGAGTCATACTTTTACTTTTTTATTCACTTTTAACTTTAGTATTTGGTATGTCTACATTTTGCAGCAATTACAGCAGTATATCTCTGTGGCATAGTTTTAATACATTTCCTGAGAACTTTAACACTAATGTTATCCCATGCCTTCAGCAACTCAAGCCGAAGGCTTTCCTTTGAGTAGTCAACATTTGAAGTGTATCAAAAACAAGTTTACTGAAGTTGTCCTAACATAAGAACACATATTGGTTTTAGGATTTAGGACAACTTTTTGATGAAAGGTTTTGATCCACTTCAAATGTTGACTACTGTAGATCTGTCCAGTTTATTTTCCAACTCACCTCAAATTTTCTCGATGTGGTTGAGGTCTGGAGGGGGCCAGTCCATCATTTTCAGAGTTCTTCAAGCATATTCCTTCCACAATAGTTCAATAATTAGTTCAGTGGCTATTTTAATAACTGAAACTGTTTAAATATGGCAAATGTTCTGATAGTTTTGGCCACCACTATAAATTGAAAACCTCTGATTTCATGTATTCAGTTGACTTAGATATTGTAGTTTAAATGAAATCAGTTTGTTAAGAAGTGAGGTGACCTGACAAATCATATATGACAAATCAACCAATACCACAATCACAATGTTGTACTTAGTATCAGCATGGCATATCAGCAAAACAGATTTAGGCAAATAAAAGTCACAAAAGAATCAGTCAAGAGTATATACTACTTATCCCAAGCTGGCATTCAAAGCAGCAAATGACAGCCAGCACTTTGTAGTTTCACACAGCATAAAGCCTGGAATATTTGCCACCCTTAAGAGATGTGTGGAGAGATGATAGGTTGAATAACAGGGCATGATGAAAAAGAAGAGAGAGAGAGATGAAGAGAGTATGAGACCCTTGTGTACAGATGGGATCAGAGCCCATGGTGCGCTGAATAATCAGACTCGTCGCATTTCATGCTTGACCTTTCCATGCGACGGGAGAGGATAATGTGAGACCCAGATGTGGCAGGGAGAGAGATAGCGCTCCGACTGACCGTCGGCGTTGTGACCGTGCCCTCCATTCCTGCGCCGTCTGCCCTGTGAGACAGCCAATCTCCATGACATTTTCATACTTCAACGAGAGGTTGCACAATTTAGTAATGATTGTATCAGTTAGTGGCCATGGGACATGCCACTCAAAAGACGAAAACAGAGGGGGAAAAAAAAGTAGGTTTTATGATCCAGCAAATGCTAAAAATGCTGCAGGTAATTGTGCACCTGTCATATTTTGGGTGGAAGGATAATAAAACCAGGCTTTAGGAAGGTTAAATGCTAGTTATTAAAGATTTTTTATGAAGTTTTATGAAGTAACTTACAGACTTAAGTAAGGTTAAAAATATCTTGTTGTGACAGCTCAGTCAGGGATCCTTTTCATCTTTTTTTTTTATTTCTTCTATTCTTTAAAGGCACATCAATAATAATAAAAATACATTATATCTAGTGATGGATAACGATTAATCACATCCAAAATAAACGTTTTTGTGTACATAATATATGTGTGTATACTGTGTATATTTATTATGTATATATAAATGTATATGTTCGTAGAATATAAATACATATATATATATATAAATTCCAAATAAGAATACATTTGGAATATATATATTTAAATGATTTAAAATCGTTATGCTACAGCCATAATGGAATTCCTTTTTCATTAAGTTAATTGACAATGTGTTTTTTGTTTTGTTTTGTTTTTTTGACAAAGTACAGTAATGAAGTCATATTCAGGGTGACGTGATACAAAAATTATGTTGATTTTATGAATTGAAATAACTTGTGGACTTGTTATAAATGCTTGTCTTGTCGTGACAACTCAATTGAGGAACATTTTCATCTCTTTCTTCCCCTCTGGGATGAAAGGCACATCATGTTGGGACAGGTAGCTTCACAGACTATAACAGGGTGACTCATAAAAAGATGTCACAGAGAAAAGGAGAGTGAGGGGGGGAGACGAAGAGCATGAAATTGGGGTAAACTCAATCCCCTCGGCCCTCTCTAAGTGATGGATGTGCTATGATGGGCCGGCACCTGCCCATAAACATGTCACTTACTCAAAGACAAAAGAAACATCATTTTACTGCCCTTGTCCGGGCATCTTTCACGAGCATGCACACAGCTCTCTCTCTGTCTGTCTCTTTTTCTCTGCTTCATTCTCTCCTTAACGGCAAATGACAGATGGAGATTGTGCAGATCAAGTAAAGTCATCCAGGATCACAGTGGCTTCTTTGCTACTAAAGAGCCATGTTTTCTTGTATTTGACACATTTTTTTTTCTGCATGACTCTCTTTTGAGTGCATATTCTAACCTGGTCTGTACCTCTGTGCTCGGTGCATTTATGCCGTGAGACCATGTAGGCATATTCTCAATGTATATACTCTTACTGTCTCTGTTAAAATGATCACTCAAAAAGGACAGTTCTGCCATTATTTACTCATGCCATTTCAAACCGGGTTAGAACAAAAATAGAATGAAAATGATTATTTTAAAAAAAGGGTAATATTCAATATATATTGTAAATGTACATTTAAATGATACATTTAGATTACCTTTGCTGTCGTCTAATGCTTGCTTAAAATTAACGTTTAAAAACAGTAAACTTAACAAGATTTCTAAGTATAATCTTTAGCAAATCTAAAAATATACATTTTCATGTTGTACGTAATAATGCTGTGATATACAGATTAACATTTTAGACTTTATTTAGACAAAAAAGTTTTTAATTTTAATAATCAAGATTTAATTGTTATTCAGCCATACTATTTCCATGTTTTACAATTATTTACAATTTATTATATATTATACAGTATATTTTAAAGAATAGACATCTTTAAATTATATGTATGCAGTTTTTAAAAGAATATTATATATCAGATCTTTTTAAAGAATTAATAAAGAATATTTATGCAGCTGCATAAAAAAAATCTTTAATTTTTTGTTCAACAAAATATAATAACAGCATATGGTTTTGGCACAACAACAAGGTAAGTTAATAGTAATCAACATTATTTTAATAATATGTCTATACAGCATTAAATTGTGTTTTGCATGTTCCTATGATAAAGATCCCATCCAACATCATTGACTTTTTTTATCCATCTTAGGCCAATAATCTAGAAGTCAAGCACAGAGCCTAAAACTGTGCTCACTATGTATATTATTAAACTGAGTATTTGACTATGACAAAAACACGCTTTAACTCCAGCGCACTGATGCAACAGTTGCAATTAAGGTGAAAGATTTTTTTTTTCTTTTCTGGTATTGTTATTGAGTCTAAACTCTCCATAAAATCCACTGATTTATGTTGTAAATTTACCGAAAGAAAAGACATAAACCTGTTAAGAGAAAAAATAAACACATACACACATACATTTGTCCATTACATATTCTCTCTCTCTCTCTCTCTCTCTCTTCCTACATGCTCCAATAGAAACATTCAGCTTTGAGATTTTGCAATCAAGATATCATGCCTTCCCAGCCCAGACGGCCGGTCTTTGATGACCTTCTCGCTTTTCGTTTCTCCGACACAAGCTCTTTAAACCCCCTGCTTACCTGAGAGAGCTGAAGCCCCACTTCGTCCTGCGTGATAGCGATCGATAGCCGGGCTGGGTGAAGTACTGGGTCCTTTGGAGCCACTGAACCCCAGCTGGAAGGGTTAAAGGACAGAAAGACTGACGAGGAAGGCAAGGGCAGCCCACACTAATGCCGAATCCCTGATGAAGAGAAGAGGGCCTTGGAATCACTACAAAGACTCTACATCCAAGGCCATCCTCAGTGTCTCCATCCTCCTCCTTGAAATGCGTTTGGTGGAAGAAGAGAGAAACATATCAAAACCACACAGTAGACAGATTGAGTGGGAGAGAAATAGAACAATGACTCCTTAGAAGGTTTAGAAGATGCTTTTGAAAGCATCTGTGAAGAACAGAAAGGATGAGAAATGTTTCAGAGGGCTGAGAGGAAAGTTGAATTAGCATTCTGCCATCTTTGAGCGGCGAGGAAGCCATCGAGGTTACGCGGGTGAAATTAAAAACGGAGCCGGCGTTCCAGTTTAAAGGTCCAAATGTGGGACGTGTGAGTTAAAAGCCTGCTTTTCTGCCTTTATTTTCTTCACAGCTCTTTTCTATCAAGACACTAGAAACTTGAAAGCTGGAGTCTGCATGTTGTGGCTTTATTTCATGGGTTTGACAGCTGTTTATTATCCAACACCTTTGAGTTACATTATAAAATCCTACTAAACCAACGCAGAATCTACTCAAACTTGTGAGACTCACATTGGGATCACCCGTCCCAAAGCAATAAGGCTGCATTCTTGAATTATGGGCCTCCAGGGTTTGCTCAGTTTTTTTTGGGCTGTGTTCTACGCAGTCGGGACCGCGGCCCTCTGACATTTTGGGTCGCCTGTGGGTGTTTTGGAAAGCCCAGTGGCTGTGAGCCATGTGCGGTTAAGCCTGGGCTTCTGGAAAAGCTGAATCAGAAAGAAGAGGGGAAGAAAGCTCTCCGCTGATGGATTCGAAAAGCCGCTGTTATTGCACGCTAGCCTGCAGATTTCCACCTAAAACAATGGCTATCATTAAGAGGTCACACACAGCTGTAAATAAAACAAGACGACGAAAGTGGGGTGGATGAACTGAAAGATTTTTGCTTTCTCCTGGAGTCCATTAGTCTTATAAAAAATGGAGACATGAATTGCGGGTCAGGGCTGGAGTTTGAAAGACAATGGACGATCAGAGATATTCTGTACAAATTCACTCGAGTCCCAGCACGCAAACCTGCAGCCAGTAAAACCTCATTGAACCCAGCAGAACTGAACAAATGCTACGACGTTTCTCAGATTGGTGGAAGTAGTTTTCTAATCACATTGGGTAGATTACAAATTGCACCGATAACAAAATCAGCATCAGGAGAGAAATGCACTTCAAAAGAAACATTTCTGCACTACTGATCAAATTGTTTTCACCAAAAATGACAAATTTGGTTCTAGCTCATTTAAGATATTTTGAGTCCAATCAAGTCCAGGCAACATTGCTACACAGTCTTTTCATCACCGACTGATCAGACAGACTCATGGGAACAGGCGACAGAAACCTTTTGCTAAATGATGAGCCTTGTTTAGCAATGGATGATCGGAACAATAATGGAATGTTCCTTCCGGTAGTGATTAGACAATTGGAAGTTGTTCTCTGTGCTGTTGATTGCTAAAAGGCTTTCCTGTTCAATCAGTTGTCAGATCACTGTGTGCAAAAGAAATGGAAACAAAATGATAGTTCACCCACAAATGAACATTCTGTCATTAATTACTCACCCTTATGTCGGAACACAAATTAAGATATTTTTGATGAAATTCGAGAGCTTTCTGACCCTCCATAGACAGCAATGCAACTACCACATTCAAGGCCTAGAAAGGTAGTAAGGACATTGATAAAATAGTCCAAGTCCATGTGATATCAATAGTTAAACCTATATTTTATGAAGCTACAAGAATATTTTTTGTGTGTAGTATAAATGTAATCCCAAAATACTACACTTGTAAAGTTGTTACTCATGAGACTTGACAGTTAAAGTAAAGTGTACATCAGATACGCACCTCAGAATCTTGCTGGATGTACAGTAGTAAGTCATTGTTTTGTTTTGTTTTTACCTACTGTATGCTGTTTCATGACTACTGTGAATTCAGACTGATTTTGACTAAATATTGCCTTAAAAATCTTGACTCGAACTCCCCCTGAATCAGGGACTTGTGAACATGTCTGGTCTACAACCACTGCACCATGACGCTAATCATTTTCTCCAAATTTCTGTCTATATGCCTTTTAAGATTATTAAAAAAATGCTTGGCAACCACCTCCAACATGCTTTCTACCATCAGTCTTCTTCTAGACTCGTGAGACATTTAATGAAACAAGCACTGAACTGTGCTGCAGAGATATTATGCCACCATTTCTCAACCCCAAATTTTCCCGGCCTAGAATGTTGACTACATTGATCCACTTTCAAGTCGACCATGACCTGTGCTCTGATGGTAATAGATCTCTGCCATTTAAATTGAATAAATTGGATAATGACAGGTTGCTGGAGTTCAAACTCAAAGAGATCACAAACTTTATACGGCTTTGTTTAAAGGCCGTATAAATATATTTTTAGAGTAATGCAAATCAGACTTGCAGAATGTGTTTATACGCTGACTAATCTGTGCAACAAAATGCTTTGACTAGGAAATTTTTAAACAGTTGGAAAGATTATGAAAGCATTCCAGATGGGCTTGTATGATTTGTCCTTTGACAGTAACTAGCAGAACTAAACGCACAGGAAAATTCCTGCTTTTTCTAAGCTCTGGTAGAAAATGAAAGCAAACAGATGGAATAGATGTAAACTCAAAGATGTGGACTCAGTCGAAATTCAGTCGAAATCATACGCTTGCTGAAGTAGTGTTATTTTATCTATAATAATAATTTTTTTTAAAAAAGTGCATGATTTCAACTCTGAAAATTTCATATGCACTGTATATGTATAATTTTTTCGTTATTTATATTTTGTGACCTTTCTATGAGTATCCTGACTACAGCAAGTGTAACACACATGCTGAGTTGGACAAAGAACATAGAAGAATTTTAATCAAACTGGGATTTGCACAATAAAAAAAAGATACCGTGTTCTTTTCATGCTGTAAGGGAACATTATTATCCAGGATGTAGTACTGCCTCTATGTTTTCACATTCTGCAAATGCATTTTTTTCTCATTAATATTTTGCAATATCCATTCATTCGTTCATTCATTCTTCTGAGGAGAAGTTTGCCTTTTCTGTACTATTATTCAAAAATCTGTGTTAGATTAAACTAGTGTTTCCAATAATTACATTTCACCAAATGCGGGTCTCAGGCAACGTAAGTGGGTGGACGATTTATGGAATTCACTCCTAAACAGTCAGAGCGGCAGCAGGTATGTGTTTATTTACATTCTCTGATGTTACATGACCTCAGCTTCCTATTGTTTAATTTGAAAAGATTATTTACTTAAGCAGGAAGGCCAACTGCTTCATTTCATGGCCTTCACACAATGTGGAGTGACTGATGGAAGCTGCAGGGAGAGTTTACCGAGGGCCAGACTGGTGGAGGTGCTTGTGTGTCCAGATTTCTGGCTTGATGTATATTCATGAAAAGTGAGGGAATTTGTTGGCTTGAGATAAGCACATGCCAGACTGATCTATTCACGAATAACAAACCATAACAGTCATTTCACGGACAAATTCAACATGCTTTACACAAAACCCAGACACACAATTTATACCCAAATACTTATCTCTGAAGACTGTCCCAAAAGCTCACAGCTAAAATATGTCGACCCGTTTGACTAAACTGGTGAAAGTCTACAAAACAGAGACTGAGAAACCTTTTCTTTCTGCTTTAATGAGTTATTTCACATGGCACTAAGGGTTTGGAGGGCCATAAATAAAACACAGCTGGACATGCCACCCTGTTTATGTCACTGGTGTTTTTTTTTCTGAACATACTTTGTATGTATTGTTTGCATTCGTCCCAGTACGTTTTTATTATTTTATTTTGGTTTGTGTTAGCATTCAAAGATTGAATTGCATTCTGCCAGTAATCCTGTAGTTTAGTTTAAAACCACTTTCTAAAAAAAACACTAATTGTGCAAGAATGTTTCTTTCATTGTGCTGGAGCTGAACAAAACTCTGGTGAGATTTGAACACTGAGAGAACCAGAGCCAAAATCACATCCACTTCTCGTCAAAATGAGTAGAAACTGTGATTTTACACATGCACATGAATCTGTAACCTGTGCCTGTTTTCTTATCTTCAAAATGCCACATTACTTTCACTCTTTTGTGTTCAGAATTGCTTTTTCCACAAAAGAAGTAGCTTATCCCACCTATTAATTCCTTTTTAAACCTCAGCAATTTCTAAGTGAAAGCACCACATATCCAAATTGACTTCAAGCCAAGAAAACACACAATGGCTCTTAGTGGACTACCCTAATGAGTGCAACACAGAGAATTTGCATTTGAGCCAAAATACTTGCTGAGAAAATAATTAACAATAATAATTGTTATTTGGTTTAGTATATTACAAACTTTGTCATGGACTACATTAGTGCCCTTGTTGTAATTAATTAATATTAAGTCTTTCGAATATAATTTTGTTGGGGTTTAGCAGTTATTGTTGTTGCTGATGATTCAATATATTAATAGGACAAGTAATGTAGAGTGTCCTGGAAATAAATAAATAAATAAATACGTACATTGTTTTTAATGTAATAAAATAGCATATAAACAACACTTTTTAAGGTCTAATTCACTAAGGGTAAGATATACTTTGGTAAGGCATATAGTGGCAGTAAATTTGAAGACATTATTCATACTGCAGTGCTTTAGAAGGCAAAATGACATCTCTCCCTTGACACATTCACACATGGTCACAAATATATACTGCATTTGACAGTTAATAATCCAGCATAGCGAGCTGGTGGCAAAATATCTGTTCAGTATACAGAGCACAATGCTCAGTAAAGCCAGTGCTATTACCAACCAATCGGATCGCAAAAACTCTTCATTAAACCACATTCTTCCCCGCCATTGTGTAATGACATATCGATGAGTGTATTCAGTACATGGAGGATCCGTCACTAAACACTTCTCTCTGTCTCTATAGCCTTGTAGCAAAGACTCTGAAGCGTCACTTCATCCAGTGCACCAATCTACTGCTACTGCCGTTCAAGGAATATAATTTTTCAAAATCAAATTTGCTGAAAATGTATTCAGCCTCAGGCCATCTATGATGTACAGTAGATGAGTTTTATTCTTCATCTTTAACAAATTTGGAGAAATGAACACTAGGCAGTAAAACTCAGTGACCTTTTATTCCTTTTTACACAAATTTACAGAGTTTTGAGTAATAAAGTATAATTTTTGCACAATTACTACAATAATATTATGTTATGACTTTAGAACAATATTTATATGCTGAGAGATTTGAAAACTGATGCTTTTGAATGTTAGCATCACACATATCCAGCCTTATATCTATGGGTTTACTATGGAGTAGGCCTATTTAAGAAACGAGGAGCTCCGGATTGAATCCAGTGTAACTACAGTTTGACAAAAGTTCAAATCTGTGTAAAAGGAAGTTGAAATGACATGGTTGCATTAACAAATGTGTTTTTATATCAGTTTTGCATTTATTAACATTATCGGGTAAGTTAAGGGTTGGATTTGGTGTAGGACATATTTTCAACATGATAGAGCATTAACTTTTCAACGGATATTTCAATTCTGAGCCACCACAATACATACCTATCACCGTAATAAAAATGGGCCTGTGTTGAACTTGGGTTTTACTCCTGAAACTCCTGTGAAACGTGCAGTAAGGTACATAAAAACAGTGTTGCGCAAAAAGTGCACAGAGGTACTTTTATAAGACCAGGTTGGAAAAAGTGTATCCTCTGTTCGTCTCTCAGACAAACACCTTTTTTTCTAGAAAAAGCATAGTGCTGTATCGCACTGGATATAGCTGGAAACAGTGGTTTGAAGTTAAAATATGAATTTCTGTATTACAGACATGCAGCTTTTCCCTTCACAAGACATTAAATGATGAACTGGAACTTTCATTCTGATGGAAAATCATGTAATGCTTAATTTCCAGCAAACTTCCATTTTTGGGTGCACTATTCCATTAAAAGCAGGCAGGGCATCCAATAATAGTTATTATCATAAGGATAAAGTCCAGATAAATATTTAATGGTTTACAAATGGATCAACAACTTTTCATTCCACCAACTTTCATCTGGAAATTTGAAAATGTATCTGCAAATAAATTATTAATTTTGGCCCTATGAGTCATTCCCAGTATTTTTAGATAAAAAGACGCTAAGAAAATGAAAGTACTTTGTCTCAAAGCACTTTGCCAGACTGGAAAGTCTGCATCAGTAAAACCCAAATCCACTTAAATTGAAGCAAAGTTTTAAATGAAGTCTGTCCAGCCTAATTCTTTGAAATAATTAAAAAGAGACGGAGATAAGAATGGTGAGAGCAGGGAAACACGGACAGCCTCGCTTGCATTCTGTCTAAAGGCAAAAGGTTATAAATGACATGTTCAGTCCTAGACAGGCTGTTGCTTTTAGTGACAGTGAATGTTTATATGGTAACAATATAATATGACTTCTAGTTATCATTGCTGCAAAGGCACAGCTTCATTGTCGCAGTCTCCAAATATGTCTGCCGGTTCAGATATGTCATCCCCTGTGTCCAAAAAACTAGTGTTCATTAATTCAGCTGACAGGAGTGCCTATGCTAGCCTTCACTAACCTGTCTATTATTACATGTTTTGGGCATGGGGTTCAAAACAATACTAATGGCCTGTGGGATAGTGCTGAGAGATGTGGGTTGTATAGGTATCACTTACACACACAAACACACTCCACTGTCCTTCAGACTTCTGCATGCTTTGCTGATTGAAATGCTGCCGTGATCGCACCCCTGGGGGCCACGCTTGGGTCAAGAGAGGTCACTCTGGGGCCTTTGAAGCAAAGCCTGTCCAAGCCAACAAATCAAATTCCCAAAACATACCTCACACAACGAAGTCAGCATGAACTTCCTGCGCAGAGAGGGTCATAAGCAGTGCTGGGTCATAAGTGGGACGGTACGTACTGGTACAGAATTACAGTAATTCTGTGCTATTTCGCTCACAGTACTGGGAATTATTCTTGTTTACTCTCACACAAAGACTGTTAGTCTATAAATCAAACTTTTGATTGGTATTACATTTATATAGCTATCTGAGTAATAACTATTTATTCACATATAAAGGGCAAATGGCAGTCTGACAGACATGTTAAACCGGCAATCACCTTTTACAGAGAGGCAATAAATCATGCATAACAAATGATAATTTGCTTGGATATCTTATTGTACTTCTCCCAAAATTAAATTATATATGAACAGTATTATTTAAATGTTTTTTTTTAAGATCACCATTTCCATTCGCAAGAAAAAAAACTACAAAAAAAAACAAACACAAAAAAAAAAAATAAAAAAATAAATGTGCATTATTTTTGAAAATTAAAGGAAATGTATGATGTAAATTACTGATGATTATTTGTACATGCTAATTATTCCAATTAATATTGTTACTAGAAATTATAATATAAAATAAAAAATTTTAAAAGTTGTATGCGAATCAGAATTGAATTAATAATTTTTGTTTACACTTTTCAATAAGGTTAATGAACCAACAATGAAAAATGCTCCTAAATAAAATAAAATATTAATTTCACCATTTACTAATACATCACTAAATAAAAGTTGTATATCTATATTATGAAAAATATATTGCTGAATTTAGTTAATATTAGTTAATGTTCTAACTACTGGTAACTAATAGGACCTTAATGTAAAGTGTTAGAATTTGTGTTAAATCCTAATTCAGCTCCTAAATTGGAATTAAATTTGAACTAAAAAGTAAAACTTCTAATTCAAATAAATTCTTATAATGTACATTTTTAACTGGAAATTTATATTTTGTCAATTCAAAATAAAGGTAAAAAAATTGTACACAGAGTCTGATATCTTCATATGCATTTTTTGGGGGTTTTTTTCGATTCGTCATCTTTTCCCATCAAAATGTGAAACAGATGCGAAATGCAGAAAATCAAACCTGATCTATTTTTTTTTTGGATGAAAGTTTTGGAGGCAGACACAACGAGGCTATATTTATTTTTCATATGATGTAACTGAAATGTCATCTATAGAAATTTGTACTAATGTTTAACTCAGATGCATTTAATTCAAAACAATTATCTGCCTTACTACAGGGACAGTGAAGTTACTGATCAAAATGCATACGGACAAGCCAGTGCTCCTCATTCCCACCTGTGTGCTGCTGGCTGTGACAGTGGTCACCTGTGCTGGCCTGACCCCAGCTAAGACCTCTCTTATCCCCCTTACAGTCCTCCAGCTGTAGCTACGGTGCCGGCCTCATCATTAACACACACAGGATCCATCAGCCTGCAGGCCTGTGGGGCTGGAAGGCAGGAGGCCACGGTGCACAGATGCTGCAGTGTTAAGAGCTGCCCTACAGCAGGTGACACAGAGGACCTGGGTTCTACGGCACGATGCCAAAGCTCAGAAACCTACAAAATGTGTTTTAAATGAGCTGGGCAGCAGAAGTATTTTCTAGGAGCTGAGCCTAAGGATTCAAAACGGATTTAAAATGTGTTGAAATGCCAAACTTGTATGGTTGTTTTGCAAGAAAACAGACGGAGAAGCAGGGATGAAATTGCCAGACAGTCTGATACTGGCTATCTGTAAAGCTCTCTCTCTCTCCACAAGCTGCTCGTGATCAGTACTTAGGGGTTCTCGTTGGTGTAGGAGGGATCGTGTGCTCCAGGGCAATCCAGCAATCAGAGAGTGAGCCCTTCTCTGACTGCAAGACACACCCACAATGCTCTCTCTCCGTCCCTAACCTAATCAGGCCAGCAGTAGTGTGTATTTAGTGCATTTTAGAAGGGGAGGCCATTGTAACACGAGCTGAATAATATCCTCGCTTTAACCGCTTAAGCACAGAAATATATGGAGCCCTGTACATGACATGCAGACAAAAATATATTTATTGTGACCATGAATTGAACTCATTCCCTGTTTTAGTAAACTGTTGTCATATAGTTCTTAATTTGTTGCCATGACATATAAATATATTTTTTTAATCTGAATAAGCAGGCTCCTCTTCATGTTCAGTAACATGACTTTCCCCATTAACTTTAACCCCATTAACTGAACAAAATGGTAGAGTGACAAGATAGGGTTTAAAATTAAAATTGAAATATAAAGTGCATATTCAGTTGAAATATTGCTTAGCGAGCAACTAATAAATGACTAAAATTAAAATAAAAAAATAAAAAAGCTATAGAATTAATCAAAAAGCTAATTAAATGTTTGTTTGTTTTTAATTGTTTACATAAAACTACTAAAACCTAATAATTACATACAAATATTAATAAATTGCTAATAAATAATAATATCAATAAGCATAAATAATGGTATAGAAATAACACTAAATAACATGTTTTACAACAAAATGCTTCTTATTCTATATCTTTTTTTTCTCTATTAAAATGACCAAACCAAATAGGAAGGAATAAGGGGGATAGATTAACTGAAGATGTTATAAAAATGAAATGAATAGTTCACACAGAATGAAAATTATGTTATCATTTACTCCTTGGTAACCCAAAAGAAGACATTTTATATATATAAATAAATAAATAATAAGTTCATGATCCCCGCTGACTTCCATAGTATTTTTTTTCCATACTATGACTATGACTTTGACTTGGAACCATGAACTATTTGGTTACCCATATTCTTCAAAATATCTTTTTTTGAGTTCAACAGGGAAAAAAAGAAAAGAAACTCACTCAGGTTTGAAACAAGTTGAGGGTGAGTAAATGTTGGTGAAATATCCCTTTAACCCTGTAATGACAGCAATAATGTACTTCACATTAAGCTTACAATGTAGGAAAATAAGCCATAACCAAAATGAGTTAAACTGACGTTAAAACAAAGTGTTGCAACTCTCTCAGATGGGCCACCGTTTAGTGTGGTAGTCACTCTTAGCTCATCTGTGAACAAGGTAAAAACATCAGGATGTATTCCTACAACGTAATATAAAAAGGTAATCAACCATTTATGCTGAACTGAAGCTGTGAAATATGTATGAGATAATTCAGCCATATGGTTTGAAATGATATATGTGATATTGGATGGGGATTAGCTTTTGTGTAAAACTGCAGGGATTGGAGATTAACTTTCATCCTCTCGTGGTGAAACACATGAACCTGATATTGAATAGGTTTCAAGCTCCTGTGATATTAATCTGATACCTGACCCAATCTTCTCTGTTCCTTTTCACTTTCTCAAAACAAACCGTCACTCAGCTTTATAGAGCTCACGGTCAAAAATTTTGATTCTCATAAACAAATAATGTCCAAAAACCGTAGGTCATTAATTCTCGCTGTCACTCTGTCTTCTCTGTTTTAAATCAAAGAAACATGTTCATATTTCCAGTAGTTGCTCAGTTTGTCAGACATATAACATCAATCATAACTGCAATGGCACTTTTGACGGAGACCAGTGAAAGGTTTCACAGAAGCAAACAAACATCTGTGTGCCAAAATTTAGTTGGGTCCGAGACCAACTCTCCCGCTTCTCTGAACAAAACTGGACACCTAGATTTCAAACTGACCTGAATCAGGGGTTAAAAAGATTCAGTAATGATAAATCATAGATGAGTGATCCCACTGGATGCATCCCAAGAATTTAGAAAATTGGCAAAACATTAAATAGGAATTAAATGTCCCCAGCTGCAGGAATTCGACTCGTGGTGAATTTCCCTTCTTCAAGTTTCAGAGCGAGTTAGTTGCAGCAGCCAGCTCTTAACAAAGTCCAGTTGTGTTTATGAAATGGCAGACCCAAGCAGCAGGTCAGAGGACTTGAAGGCATGATGGATTGGATCCAATGAAGGAGGAAGCTCAGCATTGTCTTCAGGCCAAACTGAGTTCAGACTAGGCTTGGTGTGATTATACGGATGGCCAAACTACAGAGATGTGTTTATGTGACACAGTTTGGGTCATAGAGAACGAGACTTTGACAAGAATTCAACAAGCTTCACTTCAGTCTTATTATGGTTAATAGAAACCAAAAGAAAACATTTTTTGTTAAATAAAATAATAGCTACCATAACTGGGAAAAACTCAAAGTAAAGTTATATATCTAAGTAGTGTATATATATATATATATATATATATATATATATATATATATATCTTCAAGATGCCATGGGCTCATGAAAATAAAATAAAAAATGGTCACAATTTTTGATAAAACCTGCATTAGTTTAGCAATAACACTAAACTGAGAAATGTAACAATGTTACTTTCTATATGTACTATATATATATTTTATATACATGTATTTTATATTTACTTGTGTGTGTGTGTGTATATATAAATATTAGGGATGTAACGGTATCAAAATTTCACGGTTCGGTAATACCTCGGTATGAATGGCACGGTACGGTATTTATT
>JAUMHE010000075.1:10271035-10296002 GCA_032359235.1 Enteromius mattozi
ATATATATATATATATATATTTGTATGTTACTTAAATGTTTCTGGAAATGCTACACAAGACTGACCTCAATCTGAAATATTCAACATTTCTATCTTGCTAAATTGTGTAGAACTAAATATTAATATTATAATTACTAAAATTATAATTCTGTTTTTATTTAGTTTTTTTCATATTCTATTTTGAATTGATCTTTAGTTGTTTTTTGTATGTGTGTGTATACATAAATATACACTGCACTTAAATCTTCATTAATATAAAAGATAACACAAATGAAAAATCTCACCAGTTCCTAAATAACAACAAAAATAAATAAATAAATAAAATTTAAAATACTACACTGAAATTGTTTAAATTAAGAAATTAAGTTAAAAAAATAAACAAAAAAACCCAACAACAACTAAAGACACATTTAAAATAGAAAATAGAAAAATAAAAACTAAATAAAAAAAAATAAATAATTATAATATCTATAATAATATATAATTTCAGTTCAGCCCAAGCAAGAGAGAAATGTTGGATATTTCAGATCGAGGTCAGTCTTGTGTAGCGTTCCAGAAACTTCTAACTAACATAGTTTACAAATGTAGCCCCTAAATTCCCCATGAGCTTCACCGGAGATGTGCTGAATCGACTGTTCCTGCTTTTGCAAAGTCATGGAAATATGAAGGCAGAGGAGTTAATCAATGTCACACTAATCAAATGTATTGTCATTGCAGTATAAAATTTTAACAGATATGTTCTGACCGCCTGCCCTTTGTTTTTTTGTGTGCCACTTATGTGCAGTTATCCAGTGTAAATAAATCCAAAAAAGAGAAACACAAACCAGCTCAGCTCTGATTCTAAAAGAAAACCAGCCAGATCCTGTATCCGCAACGATGCTGATTTTATCAAGCCAGTCATTTCCTCTAAAACTTTCAGTAATTGAGGAAGAGCGATCCCTGTGGGACACCTCTTTGCTGCTAAAAAACATAATATACACAAATGCACACTTGATATTTGATTAGTCAGTGAGCTGTCGTTAATAGAATGAATTTATCTAATCTCATAGTCACATGCGCACACATCAGTTTCACAAATCAAATGCAATATGCTCATCTGCCATACGCAATTATTACTGTAGGCTACTGACAAGAAGAAAATATGTGTGTTTTGGTCTACAAATATAAAGGTGGGAAAGAACGGGGTATTCAAAGCTGCCTGTGGGTGTTTTGAGCAATGCTTTATTAAAACACTGAGCTAATGTTCTGGCGGTCAGGGGTTTGACAGGAAAGTGTGATTGGTTGATCTGCAGGTCAGCGGGTGAGGTAATTGAGCTCTCAGGTGATTGGTCACTTGCAAAGTTATTAAATGCGATGGAAAAAAAAGCACTGCTTGTTGTCCTTCAGCATGATTTTTTTTTTTAAGTACCATGAGGTTTCGCTTCTGTGTCTTTTTAGGTTCTCTTTTATTCGTTTGTGCATGTATAATATTATATTTCTACATGTTTATTCTTAGTGAGGATTGTGATGTGTTACGATACTTCAGACAGAACACAAACACAACAGTGCTAACCTGTGAGAGACGTGTTTGGCAACAGCCTCCTCTGATTTTCATATCATCTGGGCCTCTCCGAATCTGCTTGCGAGATCATTTGCAAATAATTACCATCAGCAGATTTATTTCACTCATGCACAGGTTTTAATTAAATAACATAGTGAAATTAATTAAGATTACATCCCTTAGCCATGCTGAATCAAATTACTGCATCTTCCCCAGCGTGCGTGTCCTGGAAGCGCAATTTTCTTAAAAAACAGAGGAGGCGGGGGTCACGGATGGGTTTCCGGATTCTCACCCTGAGCTAGGCAGATTTGCAGTCGGTGTGTGCGTGTGTGTAAGTGTGTGTGCTTGCATGCCTTACACTGCCCTTCCAGGCCACTCATGTTGTGCTGGTCATAATTTGCTTCTTAATCCTTCAGGAATGATAACGCAGCATGAAAGAGTTCAAATGCATTGGCCCTTGAACTGTATGAGATGGAGAATTGAGAGGGGTTTAATAATTTATCAATTCATTAAGGTCAACTAGAGTGTAGTAAAGATGTGTCATAAAAATACAAAATGTATCCCTGCTGAGACAACGAGAAAAAAAAAAAAGCTTATAAACTGGAGGCTTGGGTAGACTGGTAAACCAAACCAGAGAAGACCAGCAAACTTTTTCAGCCAAGATTTTGAAACTGTGTCAGTGTAAACATTTGTTCCTTTCATTAAATGAAGGAAACTAGTTCCCTTCAGTCGAAAACCAGCTTGCCCTAGCTAGTGATCTAAACTGGTAAGAACTAGTTTCCTTCATATAATGAAGATCACTAGCTTAGATCACTAGCTAGATCACTAGCTTAGATCACTAGCTAGGACAAGCTGAAAACCAGCTTGGCTAGGCAGACTGTGTAACTAGACTGGTTTAGCACAACTATGATGAACAGTAAAGCTATTTTGATGTTAGCTGGACCAGTTTAGGTCTAGCTGAAAACCTAGCTAGCTAGGAAAACAGGCAATAACAGTTTAAAGCAGCTAAGAACAGCAGAAAAGTAGTTTGGCCAAGCCAGGAGACTAGCTAGACAAGTTTAAAACCGTTAGGATCAGCTGAAAACCAGTTTGGTCAGAATGGGATACTAACTAGACCAGTTAATAATAGGTAAGAACAGCTGAATACCAGCTTGGCCAGGCTAGAAGAGCAGCTGAGAATAATTAAACAAAGCTAGGACCGACTGAAAACCAGGCTTAGAGATCAGCTATAGACCAGCAGAAAAGCAGGTTAACTGAGCTAAGCAAACTAGCTTGGCTGGACCGGTAGACCAGGTAAACTAGCTTAAATCAGCAAACTTTTTTTTAGCAGAAACTGGGAATTTTTGCAGAAAGATGGAAATGAAATTTGTAGCGAACCGTCCTAATATATATATTTTTTCCTCTCGTTAAATGAAGGAAACTAGTATTTAAAGTATGTGATGAATTTCAAAGGCATTTCATCACGATATTGCATTCTCACACCCCAATCACTGGAGACTGTGAAATGAAATAACCTTTAAGTATAATAGTACGCTGAATAGAGGGTCATCAGGCAGATTGTGGTTGAGAGGGTCTTCAGAGAGATGATTAATAAACTTTGGGTCTGGTTTCTGCTCATTAACATGTCTGCCTCTGATTTTGATGAAGGAGCAAATGAACTAGCCAAGTTTAAGCTGAACTTTTAAGTTAGTTGAGTGCATGTGGGTGGTGGTAAGGCCAAAAAAGAAAGAGAGACAACACATTGGGAGTGCGAGTGTGTTTATGGGTTTATGTGAGTGTGTGTGCGTGAAAGCTTGGGCATTGGCAGCTTTGCGCTCAGCGTTCAGCCTGTCTGTTAGTTTCACATGGCTGCTTGCACTTCATCTTTCATCACTGTGATATCCATCTAGAGACAAGCTTTGCTCCTGACGACTGCCACCATGCTGGCTCCCAGCCCCTCCGATGAGGCTCCCAACCTCCACTCCTCAACTTCCTGATCCTGGCAACAGCACATGAATATGCATTCACCTTCACCAGCGAGTGAGCGAGAGAGCGACTGCACTGCAGCTCTCTCAGTCTTGTCGTCCTAATGTGCACTCTGAGGCCTGCCTGTAACTGCTTGGCCTTGCCTGCTTCAGATGAAGCACTGAAGCGAGAGAGTCTATAGATGCCTGAAGAGTGATTTCCCAGGTGGTCAGAGGACTCACGTGCACTTCCCTGGCTCGTAGCGAAGCGACTGCTCACGTTTATGTCGGCTCATTGAATATTCTGTCCTCTCGGCCCTACAGTAGCTGAGGAGCTGAGTTTAAGAAAATGACAAAAATCAATAGTTATTTATTTGGCTTAAAATTAAAACCTACCAAGCCACAAAGCTAAAAGACTTCGGATGAGAGATTAAATAAAGAGGGTTTCTAATGTTTTTAATTTCAGATGTGCAGTGCAGGCACTTGTGAAAAAGCATTTTTCTTAAAAAGTGGACTTGCATACTATCAGATAAAAAAAAGTTCAAAAGCTGTCACTGAGGTGGTACCTTTTAAGAAGGAACATATTTTGGACCTTTTTTTTACCCCTAAAGGGTGCATATTAGTATCTTAAATGAACATATTATCAACTAAGTGTACATAAGTGTACACCTAAAAGGTACATATTAGTGCCTTTTAAATGAGTACCACCTTTTTGTACTTTTTTTTCTGAGAGTGCGGTTTTATGCAAATAATACTGTTTAAAAGAATATAAGTACACTGAACACAATGTTTCCAGATACTTAATTGAATGTTAACCACATTTAATTGTAAATGTTCAAAAGTTTACATTTATATTAAATGCATAAGGAAACTAATTAAGAATTGATTATGACATTGTATTCATTTGTTCCCTTAGACTTGTTCCCTTATTTTAATCAAATCAAAACAAGACAGACAATTAGTATATTTTGGCCATGATTTACAAATTATTACTTCATAAAGCAACAAAGTCTTAGTTTGTAAGTGCAATAAGTATGTTTGTGTCCATAAGTGCACTTCTTTAAAGTGATTATTAAAACATGAATTATTTCAAATGTAATGGTGAACTATTAAGCCATGTGACACACGTCCACCACATGCCGCATGTCTTTGCTTGTCCTGAACTGTGCAGTTGCATCAGCAGTCTGCTATAACTGGATCGATTTTATTTTTGGAGACAGATGCATTTGAGCCATGCTGGGATACTGACATCATGCTACATGGGAAGGAAAGGTTCCCTGCAGCTTCAGTTGGCAAAATGGGTCAAATCTGTGTCTGTCTTCAGTATATTGACTCCCAAAATGAGATGATGAAGGTTTATGAACATTAAAGCACAAACTTAAAGAATTATTTAGCTACAAATGAAAGTTCTGTCAGTATTTATTCACCCTTATGCCATTTAAAAACCACATGACTTCCTTTATCTTATGAAACCCACTGAATTGTTTTGGTTTCTCTTTTATAACATTTATGATAAATGGGCAATGCTTGACATTGAAATAAACCTAAAAGCAAGGAGTCTATATATAACTATATGAAGTCATGCAAAGGTATGCATTATTATTCAATGCCAATCTTAACCTCTAGTAAAGTGAACTCAAGAGCCGAATCTGTCCAAATCATCCAAATAAATTAGTAAATGAATTATTCACACTGGGTTTGCAAAGTGTTTCTAAAGAATGATTTGTTTATGAATCAGACTATTTCCGTAATAAATACAACAACTTTTTGAATGGAATCTGTCCCTGTCACAAAGCCAACATAACACGCGAAATAAAGCGCACAAATCATATGGATATTTATGGTCTACATGCTCCATTGTAAGCACTGAAAGTTTCTGACCCTGTCACATGTCTGGATGTGTTATAGTTTGAGGTGACATGTCAAGTCCTTCCCACGAGCTCTCAGATGATGACTCTTTTGATCCGAGTCATTTTCATGGTAATATGGTGTATCCGAGCTCACTGACCACATGTTCTCACATACTTGTGTGTATATGAGACTCAAGGGAGCAATTACAGTCAGTGAGAGATATGGATTACAGTACAATTGCTTTTTTACCACACCACAGAGTCTGACACATTTCCACTTTCCTCAGACAAAGGTTTATAACTGGAAGATGTTCTGTGAAATATATATAGGACAATGTATCTTTGTGAGCGCATTCAGTGAGCACATCTTTTTTTTGGAATAATTGCTAATAATTTTCACATTAAAGTGGATCATCATTCTTATTTGATTTAAGAAGAGTTTTGGACTGTCGGGCCTATTTTAGACGATCTGAATGGATTTGCTTTTGCAGTTTTTTTTTTTTTGTTCAGTAAAAAATAAAGTTCAGTCCACCTCAACTGGACTTTAAAACTGTGATTTCATCCATGCTGAAAGGTCAATAATTCTGTCTTTTAGCCCCCTGCCTTAATCAAGGCAAGGTTACCTTTGAGACAACAAATATTGTCATATGATAGCACTTCAAACAGCCATGGTTCCTCTGCCCCAGGGTGGTTAACCCATAGGCCTGCATGTGAATTATTTAAAGCTAAATTCATGTGCAATGTGACCCGGGGTTTCACCTGCCTTGCTTCCTGGAAAATGGAGAAAGAAAGAAAAAGAAACTGAGGGCAAATGGAGAAAGAAAGAAAGAAAACAAGCCAAGGCAAAGGTAATTGCTAGCTGTATTTCATTAAACAACCCTTGACAGACATAAAAAAAAAAAAAAATCAGAAATTCAGTGGGTAGGTTTAGGGTAAAAGTGGGGCTAGGTGCTACAATGACTGACATTGACTTACATTGGTATCTCTTCCATGAGCCCATCATGGAATTTTTGGCAATTCCGTGACACTAAAACAGGATTTTGAGTTAAGGGTCATTAAACAGAATTTTGTGAGATCAGGTTGGATCTTGTACTATTGTTGTATTTCTTGTACTATGAAGCTGGATAAACAATAGCATATATAGTAAAGTCAAAAAGAAATTAAAACATAAATAAAAATGTAAGTATTTTTTGAAAGAAGTCACTTTTGCACAAAAAAATAAATAATTTATTATTTCAATATATATATATATATATATATATATATATATATAATTATTCCTGTGATGGCTGGCAAAGCTTAAGTTTCAGCATCATCGCTCCAGTCTTCAGAGTCACATGGTCCTTCAGAAATCATTCTAATAGGCTAATTTGGTACTCAGGATATTTCTTACTATTAACAAAGCTGCATAATTTGGGAACCATAATACAGTTTTTTCAGGATTAATATTAAGTAAGTTTAAAAACATTATAGAACTATTTATGCAAGCTTGTTATGCACATGCTGGAATCTATTTTATAAACATTTAATTAAGAGCATTTGGACATTTGATTAAAATTATCTTTACTTCGCCCCCTCTCTCCCATACTAGAAAAGCAATTAAATTCCTTGGAATTAAAAGCTGTGTATGTTTAAATATAGATCACCCAGAACAGGTGGGCTTTCACAGCTAAATCTGGTTCCTCCTTTGGTTTGCAAGGCACATTTCATTGTATGGTTGCTGTGGAACAACATTGTTTAAAACACCACAAAAATAAACTAAATGTAATCAAACTGTAAGATGATATCACAATATATAAAATGAAAACAATATATGAGACATGTGACATCAACTGAGATTTTGACAGGATATAACATCTTTGAGGTTGCTGTAGGTATAATATATTATCTTTGATTAATATCTTTCATCCTGTAATATCTATATTAGCATCTGATAGTGCAAAATATTTTTTTGAACTTGCACAATACACAGATGTTCATGCACCTATTCTATCTATCAGTGAAAAAAAAGAAGAAGCCTTGTCACCAAGCAATGAAACATCTGGAACAGATGCTCCACACCAACTTTCAAGTAATCACTTCAAGAAACTCTTGGAACACTGCTCGACCAATCAAATTTGAAGAGCAAAACTAATTGCAATATAATATACAGTAGTCATGTGAGCTTTAGAATACCAGTCTAACTCAGCTCAAGCAAATCCAGTCAGTTTACATAACACATTCATCTTCAAGAGAATCATCTAGAGCCCTGCTCTGATCAAGTCAAAACCTTGTTAATCCTGTCTGCTGAGGTGTTGATTTGTTTACTGCCAGAATTCCCACCGACAAGATGTCACTTCCCTCGTGACAATCAGACGAGGACAAGCAGAGAAAACAATCTTTAATGGCTTTCCTGGAAAGGGGCCGACTGTAAATTGAATTTAAATAATTTCTTCTAAAATCACATATTAGCATCTTAGCTTGCTTTAATCAACTTCACTCACTCTCTCTCTCTATCTGGTAAAGTGCCTTTAAAGTGCTCAATGCTTTTAGAACATGGATTTTGTCTATTTTGTTCGTGTTGAGTCATAGACTTTGAATTAAAGATGCATTTGATAGTTGAGAGACGATGTAATTTAAGGTCAACGCAGCATTCCAGTTCTTTGTACGATGAAATTAGGCCCCTAAGAACATTTTTGACTGAACTCCAAAAAGTGTATTAAAGGACTAACAAGACTCACTCCCAGCAGCTACATCTATCCATCAAGCATGGTGCTTTATCGTGGCTCTGATTTATTCTAAATACATCCATTTTAGGAATATTTGATGAAAGGTTATTGTACTTTTTTTTTTTGGTAAGAGATAGAAGCTGATGTTTCACAAGGTGCTTTAAAATTTGATCAGAACATATAGTCCTCTGAAAACTGTAATTGTTTTACTGTTTGACAGCAACCATGTAAGGTCACAATGTTTTGTTTCTACCATGTCTGTCTTTTATTTCAGTACTGTATATTTGTATTTTGAACATTCTTTATGCCTTTTTCCTGCAAGTGGTCAATGGCTGCTTAGCTTTTGTGGTTGGCTCCTGCTGGAAGCTTGAATGTAATTTTCCTGCTGTTCCAAAATAATCAATCACATGACATTTAAGGCTCAGGTTTTAGAGAAACAAAATCTCTGTACAGTAAAATCACAACAGAGCCATTGAAAACAGCTCTGATTCCCTCTTGGAATATTCCATTTGAGCACCACTTGAAGTCGCACTTCCATTTCATTTTGTTTTGTGTTTTTCTTTTCTTTTTCTGAAAGACCAAGTAAATAAGAAAAATTTACATCCTCTTTAAAATCCTTAAAGACAGAGCATTTTTGGGCCACCTGACACACCTGCACTTTTCTGTTTTTTCAGACCTATTCTAGCAGTTAGCATCAAGTACCATATATCCTTATAAACATGAGAACTTTAAGATTAAGCCTAGATCATTTAAATTCTCAATTTCCCTTCTGTTTTTTCTAAAAATTAATGAATTTATAGAATTTTAAGAAAAACGCAAGCAACAATTTGGTGTTTTTTTACTATGTACTCAAACAGAAACTCCTGAAGTTTGGATTTTTTTCTCTAGAAAGTTGTTTCTGGACGTTTTACACTTCCAAATAAAATTTAGTCTAAATATAACATTTCTCAAGCAAGTTATAGCCATTTATTGCAATATCGTCATAGGCGCTTTCAGTGAAAAACAGGTCTATTTAGTTTACTAACAATATAGACATGTCCAAAATCATTTAGGGAGAAAGAAAATAGAAACGGTATTATATAATAACAAAACAAAGTAGAAAAGTCACAGTAAAAAGAGGGAAATATAATTTTTTGGGGGAAATATATTTTCTATCTGATTATGAACAATAAACACAAACCGTGCAGCTAATAATGAAAGCAACTGCACAAATTGTCTTCTGCAACAAAAATACAAACACACAAAATGAGTGAGAAATATACAGAGTGCAACATAAAAAATTGTGCAAATAATCTTTATGAACTATAGAAGTACATAATATAACCGCTGAATGGATGATCCACTGACTGTATCTGCTTCAGAATGATTTTACCGGGACATCGCCTCGAAATTCAAATTTCCATTGAAAACCCCTCAACTGTGTTTCAAAAGGCCAAAACCTATGTTTATTGGTTGAATGTAAGACAGTTTGAACCAATCTGTGCACAGGGGTGGGACTAAGTGTCAGTAATCGTTCCTGTTTGGTTCAGAGGAATGAAATGTATTGGATTTCTCTGACGAATCAATTTTGTCAAAATGCAATGATGTAATCACGTCCGCTACGGAGCCTCTGAGTGAGACACATGATATATCTCCGAAAGTGGAGAATCTCCGCTTCGTGCCACTTTTTAAAGCATTCAGATAGGATTAGCGGTTCAAAAGTTATTAAACATTTAAGAACAAAAGCTATTTTTAGCCAACGGGCGGCTATCTCGTTCTTTGAGGGTAAATGTGATGTTATTCACCAGGTAAAACACATACACCTACAAAATACGTTTATTCATCATTTCTTCATTGCAATATATCACGTTAGTTAAGTCAGGTCATGTGACTGAAGTTTAGATGGTTATTAGTCTGAATTGGATTGGTCTTGGCGTATTGACATTATGGGGGTTTGATTCCTCCACTGAGGTGTGTATTGTGGTTCATGTAAATAATGTCTTCAGTAATTGCCCTACTTGTGTGTGTGTCACAAGCTGCTTGAAGAGTTGGCGTTGCATTTTGGGAAATCTTCAGGTGACTTGCAATCTGTGTTTTACAAACCAAGTGCTGATGTGAGAATCCATGACATCCTAAAATGGATGTATTATTTTCCTGTGTGTTAGTGTAATAGGGTCTGGTATTCAATTAATACCAAAATACCAAAAATACATGAGTTCATATGTGACCTTGGAGCACAGTCATAATTATAGCACTGGTGTATTTGTAGCAATAGCAAACAATACATAATATTTGCCAAATTTTTGAATTTTCTTTGTCAAAAATCATAAGGATTTTAAGTAATGATCATATTCCAAGAAGATATGTTGTTAATTTATCTAAAAATGTATTTTTGATTAGTAATATTTATTGCTGAGGACTTAAGGTGATTTTTTTCTCAATATTTACATTTTGTTGCACCCTCGGATTCCAGATTTTCAAATACAGTAGTAGTATTTCAGCCAAATATTGTCCTTTCCTAACAAACCACATATCGATAGAAAGCTAATTTATTCAGCTTTCAGATGTATTTGTGGTCCAGGATCGCACATTATGACTGATAGTAAATAAACATCAAATAAAATAGTGACATTTTACAATAAGGTTTATTAGTTAACATTGGTTAACAACATTAGTTAATATGAACTCAGAACTTCTACAGAATTTATTAACATTAGTTAATGTTAATATCAGCATTTATTAATGCATTATTAAAATCACAAGCTTTGTTTGTTAACATTAGTTAACGCACTGTGAACTAACATGAACACACAATGAACAACTGTATTGTCATTAACAAAGATTAATAAAGAGTATAATAAATGCATTGTTCATTGTTTGTTCATGTTAGTTAATACATTTACTAATGTTAACAAATGACACCTTATGGTAAAGTGTTAGCAATCCAAAAAATATTTATTCATAATAGATCTCAAAACTCTGTAAATTTGTGTAAAAAGCTATTTTACTGCCTCTAGTGGTCATTCCTTTTGAAAACGGCATATTTACTTGTTGGTACGTATTTTGTGTCTTGCTATAAAGTGCACCAAGGTACGTTCATACCATGCGACCAGGTAGTTTAAAACACAATGCATCTCCCCTGAAAGAGAGCAGGGAAGGCTCCTGTGTGTGGAGAATAGGAGGGGCTTAAGGTTGTTCTCCATTAGCACCAATCCTCTGTTAAGCTGCCTCCCCTGGTGTGTCTGTTACCACAGGAAGAGATTACAGCACTTTGTTTATCTCACATCCTTTAATATTAAAGTACAATTAAAGTGCTGCACTGAAAGTTGAATCTCCCTCCTCAGGAGATTGTGGGCGCTCACCCACGCGTACACACATTTACATATGCACACACTTGCTGACACACACAGGCATTCATAACAACATGTTCTTGTACAAAACTACAATTCATTGATTGACAGAGGTTGACTGTTGATATGACTTGTTCATATAAAATTCTGATTATTAATATCAAGTGTGTAATATATTTTCATTATACAATAAATGAGACTTAATTGACATTTAATGCCACCTTTTTGTAATCAACTTATTATTGTCTTTCAAATTTAAACAAAAAAAAAAATGCTCAAAAGTGACATTTACTGTATGTTGTAAAATAATTCTGTTTTTAAATAAATGCTGTTTTTGTTCATCAAATAATCCTGAATAAAGTACATTTCAATCTAAATTCAATTTAAATTTAAATAGAAAATAATTTTTAATTCACAGTGATATTTCAGAATATTACTGAATTTTACTGTATGTTTGATCAAATAAATGCAGGAGGTGTTCATTTTTATTTATTTTTTTTTCCCCAAAACAATACAATATTGTACAAACCCCAAACTTTTGAAGAGTAATGCACATATGAAAGGGGTTATATTTTAGATTCTGCCAATACGTTGTATGGTTCTGATTTTTTTTTTTTAATAACCATATACAATCACTTCAGTATAATTCCATCTCTTTTATTCTCTAGCTCACACATAAACACTGTGCCACCACTGTCAGTTTGATTTAGTCGTGTCTGGACCTTTGTGGCCATAAGTCCACACAAATCTCAAGTGAAAGATTAATGAGACATGGCAGCCATTTGCTATATTTTACATGACCTACAACCTGTGTTCCTTGTGAAAAGAGTGTGAAAGTAATGCTTCTTTTCAATATCCTCTCTGATCCTTTCACGTCCACTGAGCAGATCTGCTTAAACTGACAGGAAAGCCCAGACACATGCTGTCAAGCATCCAGTGTTACACCACATCTACACTGGAAGCGACCAATATCTCTGTTGTGCTATGATGGCTGTTGTTCACAAACTATTTCAATCAACTGTTGTTTTTCAATGGAAATTCATTAGTATAAAATATGTTTTTTGTCTGTCTTTCTGCCAGAAATCATTTAAATAATACAATTCTTGCCAGTCTATTTACACGCATGGTATTTGTAAGCAAAATAAATTTGTTTTTAGATGAATGAGAATGAATGAGTGGCTGGAGTAGCTCTGTAGTACATCAAAATAGTGAGTGTGTTTGCCAGATGAAGTGTATGCATCTAGCGCTTGCGGTGTAGACAGTGTCATTGAATATAGAGTAATGAGAATGATTTAGGTTTTACATGTTGTGATGCTCCACTCTCATCCAATGTAGACATAGTGTTGGAAATTTCAAGTTTGATCTCAAATATTGTACATTAGGATTACCAATGCATAAACACACACACACTCTCTCTCTCTCTCTCACTCTCTCTTACCCACACACCAACACACAATCTTACAGCATTTTATCATATCAGTCCCAACTCCATTTCCAAGCTCTTCTTCTTGACTGATTGAACTATTTGTTTATTTATTTATTTTCTTCTGTGCTGTAAAGTCCTGAACTCTTGTAATGTGGCATTGGGTGTGTGTGTGTGTGTGGAGTAGCTCAGACTCTAATCACAGCTGACCATGAGTCTCTTCCCCAACTCTCCACACAGATCTGGAGTGGGCCAGTGAAATTAGGATGAGATGAATGCTGATAGCAGGACCTGTGTGAGACACTTCAAACCTTGCTATCTGTCCACTGCTTTCCTGCTCCAGCGCGAAGTAAACAGTATTTACTGATACTGCACTACACACACACATCCTATAGACTAATACATATTAGAATTATTATGGATGTTATTTGACACTGACATTACTGTATATACAAAAGAGGTCCCACGTAACGTATTAAATGTATGTTTTTTCTGTTTTAAATTGTGTTTATTATATTAGATTAGATTAGATTATAGTGAAATGTGTATTATATTACATTACAGTTAAATATTCAAATTAAATGTACAGTACTTAACAAAAACTGTTAAAACAATTTGTACAAAAACTGAGTCACATGGATCAGAAGTGGCATAAGTAGTTGTTGTCTACTGTAGACTACAGCAGTCCACATCAATAAAACACAGTTTACATGTTTTTCCAATCGATCTTAATTCAGGTATTGACTCTTTCTGTATAGGAGAATTGCTGTTATAAAGCCTCAATCTTAGAAAGCTAAAAGAAGGGCCCATAAGTCATATTTCTTTTCATCTGACCGATGGAGGTGTTTCATTGAAGAGTAGTAAATGCTTTTCAGACTGTATCAATCTGTGCAGTTTTCACAGGCTTACAGTAGGTCATTAGCATAAAGGTCCACAGAGCTTCAACATAGCTGTTTCACCTCCTGTCAAATACACTGTGCGTTTATATTCCACTCAGCACTTCAGGTCTTTGTTGCCCGCATAAAGTCATTCAGTTTCAATTCAGTTTTTTGATCTGCTCTTGTTTCTGTTTCACAATGTAAAATTAATAATTAATGCTGTAATGCCCCTCTGATTCACTTATCAATTTAAAAGCACAAACAATGGCCTTGAATGCAGGGAGAATGCAAGACTTCCTCAGGGAATGGCGGCGGTGAGGGGTTTCGTGTAACAGGAAGACATTAAAGGATCTGCTCGAAAATGATTTCATGTCTAACAAAAGAGGAGCTTTTGCTCTTTTTTTTTCAGGTAACTTGTTTATTTTCTCTATTTTGAACATGAGGCCGGAGAGAATTCCACTGAGAAAATATAGTTATATCTGACTGGTTGGCTAAAGACGGAAGTGGGATGTGGCATTTATCAAATGGCTGGTTTGACAGGACATGACAAATGCTGGTTTGATTGTGGCAGGATGGAGATCTCAAGATGGCCTCCAGCTCATTGCACAGGCATGTCAAAATGGGACTTGTCAGTAAGCCATCCAAGAATGGACAGATGCACCTGGTCCTAAAGGGCTCTGTCACAGAGAAAGAAATGCAATATAGCTAGATATTTACAAGATAAAAACCTTATCACAATAACCGTAGAGGGTGTGCCGCATTGAGTCTATCTACTGTATCTGTCCCCTTGTCCAAATACCCACAGTTGTCGTCTTTTCACTTGACCACTTGACTATACTTATATGACGTATTTCCTGTATTTGGCCAAGTGTCCGAGTGCTGATGAAAACCACCAGTTTGTGTAGAACTTTTCATTACCTGATGGGACGCTATGTGTTTACATCGCCTAGCTTTATTTTTACTTGAAATGCTTTGCATTTTAAAATCAACTTCTAGATGTCTGTTCAGTAGTTCACAATTTAATTTGTAGTGCTTCTAAATAAGTGATGAAAAGCAGTTGCAAATGTTGTACAAAATAAATATCACCACTATCCATGCATCTAAAGTAAATAAATAAATGAAGTATTACCCTGTCTTTAAGTAGTTGGAACTACTTGAAGGCAGGGTAAGTGATTTTTAAAAAATGCTTTAGGAAACACAGCAGGGGCCGAGTACCCAAAGAAACTTGTAGCCAATCAGCACTAAGGGGTGTGTCTACTAATGATGTGGAGGAGAGTGCATTTGGTGAACAGCTGAGCAGAGCGACATAAAGAGGAAAATGTCTGTGGAACGATAGGGCAAAAACTAGGACCCGTGTAAATATCGGATCAGCTTTCCAACACTGGAAAGAACTGAAGGAGCAGAAGGCCTGCAATCAGACGCTGAGGTTGCTTTGGTTCTTCTCCACAGGTGAGTGTCCCAGACACTGCGCCACGACAGCTAAAAAGTCTGCCTACACTGGACGAGATTTGTCATGCCGCTCGTGTCTGGTGTAGACAGCATCACTGATTGAAATGACTATAGTACTTTGTCGCGCCGCACGATCCTGTGTAGACCGTAGACATGTTTTTTTTTTCTTTGACCATAGACATGTCTTTCAGTATCGCCTGGCTTACATATCGCGGCCCATAGAAACGGCCGATCTATAGTGTAGACGGCATAGCATTGGTTCTGCTTAGTTTCACAGAACCAATCATTGCCTGGTTTGCAAAGGCTACGTATGTGTGGGGCGGAGCTATTAAAATAAGGGCGAGACCCTTTTGGTGTAGGGGCGTGTTTGTTTTGGTGATTTCAAATATCAACACTGGCTTCCAGAAATCGCTTACCCTGCCGTATGCGATTTTTCAAAAATGCTTTCGAAAAGGATTCGAGTCCGTTTAGCAAAACAAACTTGTAGCCAATCAGCAGTAATGGGCGTGTCTATTCGTGACGTGGTGGAGACAGTGTTCAGTCGAGCAGAGTGACAGAAAGATAAAAAGCAAAAGAGTAAAATGTCTGCAGAACGATAAGGCAAGAAGTATGACCCGTGCAAATATCAGCTGTCCTGTGCTGGAGAGAACTCAAGGAGTGGAAGGCCTGCAATCAGATGCCGAGGTTGTTTTGGTTCTTCCTGATAGGTGTTACACTGGTACTCAGGATAAAGCGACCATTGAAAATAATTTGAAATTCATGTAAGCGCGTCATAAATTGAACACGGCAGCAGTTTTCGGTCTCGCTGCTTGCATCCCATGTAAGTTACATTAGCATCACTGATTATAATGACTTCTATAGTTGACTTCTATTTTGTCACGCCACTCATGTCCCTTGTAGACGGTGTAACACTGGTACTGCTTTGTTTCACAGAACTCGTTGACTGGGTTGTTTAAGTTACGTATATGTGGGGCGGAGCTATCAAAGGGGCAAGACCCTTTTGGTGTAGGGGCGTGTTTGTTTTGGTGATTTCAAATATCAACATTGGCTTTCAGAAATCGTATACCCTGCCTTTAAGTACTACTTTGAAGTATCCTAAAAGTGCACATTCAGTGCAATTAAGCACACTTCTTTTGCACAAGGAATAGCTACAAAACTCTTTGGTTTGCAGATTCTTTCTAATGTTCAGCACAATGCCTCGGGAAAACATGTTTTGGGTGACTTTAACAAATAGATTCTCTTTCACATATTACATTTTGACTACCACCAGTTCCTTCCAGGCATGATACAGGGAACAATAATAGATTCTACAAACGGCAGTAGAACTAGCTTTTGCATTTTTCATTCAAGCCAAACACAGTTAATTATGTCCAAATATCCAACAGTGACCGTCACTTAACTGAAAAATTATGTAATTAAACCATAATGATGCCATTTCCCTAAAGTGTATCTGACATTCAAATGAGCTAAACGAGGAAGTGTAACATAAATCCTATTAGGTTTGCTTAATCCATGAAGCCAAGCACTTATCAAAGTTCAAACATTCACTGGTCTGAACGAAAGTGCACAAGTAACAGGATTAAAAATGCTAAAATACATTCCACTCGATTTATTCTCAGTGAATGAGGCAAAATAAAGCAGATTAGAACAAATTCAAAAATGTACAGTGCGATGGTAAAGTATAATGCTGCTTAAATAATAAGAGATGAGACTGCTATGGACATAGATATAGCTGCCTTTATTTTTGTTGTAATTAAAACATCTTCTAGCTAACTATGGGCATTTTTATTGCTGAAAGTATAGGACATCATGTCTCTTTATTCATCATGCATCACTACTAAAGGCGGTGAACATGCATTGAGCAGGCAGGAACAGGAAATAAACAAGTTCGTTTTTCATCATACTCGCCTCTTCTCCTTGTATCACAAGGCCTAACATCAATCTTTCTGAATTTTTTTGAAGGGGTGGCAGTATATGAAAGCAAACATGCTTGGTGATGAAAAGGTATATCAGGCACGTAATCATGTCAGTACTGTTGTAAAAGCTTTCTTGGCCTTTGTTTTCATTTTTCTTCTTCTCTGTTTGGCTTATATGTGCTCTCATACATTTTTCATCTGCTGATTCACTGGCATTAAAGGATCAAAAGCAGAATGATTTCCTGCAATGCTACGTGTTCTCGTATATATCTCACTAGTTGCATTTCCAGAATCATTACATGCAACATCTAGTGCATGCGCATAATGTTTGCTGCTTTTACATTTTGCATAGGAGTCTCCAGTGGTCATCCTCGCTCAGATGCCTTTCATCTGCCCAGCTTTGAACTGAACTAAATCTCCTATGGAGCTTCTAGAAGTAAATGCTTTTTTTGATTCTGTGCATTGAAGAGACAAACTTCAGAAAGACAGGCACTGAGAAACTCAAGGATGAAATCTCTTCATTTTTTAGTTTTATTATGTTTTAGAATTTGTATCATGGAATCATAGGTATCGTAGTTAGTTGGATATATGGATGTGCTGGCTCATTATGTGAAAATAAACATGAACCAGAGACATATCACGTAAAATACTGTATGTTTTAAGGAATGTGAGAATGCTGTATTATCGATTGCATCTTCTCTGAGGATTGCTTTTATGGATCGTGGAAAGCATTTTGAATGAGTCTGGCTAAGAATGATGATGAGAAATAATAATGACCTCCTCCTTGGCTTAGTTTTAGCAAATACATTGAAAACGATCACATTCTCAAGTGCCTCCTACTTGAGTTTTCTTCTTTCTGAAAAAATAGACTAGTAAACAGCAGCTGGGGGTTTCAATATATGATATTGCCAGGCGATGAATATGTAATTTAGAATAAAGAGTAAATGTCACGAAATCACTGTGTTCCACTGAAATGCAGTAGAATGCTGCAATTCGATTCCTTTGTGTATTGTATTCTCCTCTAATGTTATATTGTAAACATGACTGATCAGATTTTAGCTGTGGGAAGAGTTTGCTGACGATCAATATATATTGAGTCTCCAACATCTGCAACTCGTCTTCTATGCTCGTCTTCTTTGGTCTTTGATTTGGTTTCCCCTACCTAAAACATGACCCCAGTGCCCGTGTTGAGTTGCTGACATTTATTTACAGTATGTCACCTGACTCGAAAAACCAAGCAATGGAATGCAGAGGTAGTTTATATATTGCATATGTTTGACATACCTGTTTAAGACCTGGCCGGTACTACTGTTGTTGTTGTTGTTGTTTTTTTGTAAGTGATGCTTGACAGTGCTTGGGCTCTCCTGAGGCCTAGACATGCCCAAGGCAAAGCTCGAAGTGATAATTCACACTGAAAACCATTTTAGGGCATACATTACTGGACTGCAAAGATTGCTATGTCTGTCTTTGGGTCCAGTGCACCAAGACAATTACAAAAGTAAGCCATGCATATCAGTCATGCATTGGTCTGGAATAAAACTCAGTCCTCACCTTCGAAACATGCTACCTATAACCTTCGTTGGCTTGTTTCTTTGTACTCATTTTTTGTTCGCTACTTTAGGTGTACACAAAACATTGCCTGTACCCTCAAGCCCACTTTACATTTACTTGAGAAAACAGTGCATATTTATTTTGATACCTGTATTAACCGGTAACTGCATCATATCGGCTTTTTAAACAAGCGTGGCATGCTGAACTTGTGGGAAATACAGTGAATGTACTTTAAACCTTTTTAAAAACAATCTTTTGAAAAACAGGCTTTTATGAAGCAACAAAATAATGGAGATGATGCAACTCGAAGTTCCATACTCCACAATCATCTGCCTGAATACAGATGATTTAGGAACTTCATAGCTGCAGTTTGGGTTTAGTCTTAGGTTAAGCCTGATAAATATGAGGATTTATAAAATTGTATACTGTAGTTGTAAGAAAACAATTCTTGTCTTACTTTATTTACAGAAAGAAAACGACATTTGCAAGTCATTTGTTAATGATTCTAGATATGGAGGATGCATAGTGATCTTATAAAACTTTCTGTATAATGTTATTGTTGTATATAAACTTGTGTTCCGACCCTGATTAATTTGAGTGAATAGAAGTAATTGTTGTCCACACACATTTACAGAACAAAACACAAGTGGATTAAACCTAATTATCACGAATTATGATGAGGAAATCAAAGTCTTTAAAACCCCTTGTCACTGGTCATAAACAATTTATGTGAGCTCCACCAGGCAAATTCAGCACAGTTGGAGTGCTGCTTTGAATTTCCTCCGAAAAAAGGGAAAGGGAGGGGGTTTAAAATTTGATTTATCTGACTTTTGAATTACTTGGGCAATTAAGGACCCAAACTCTGTCCAGATACATGACTTAATTTAAGGAATGCATTAATCCACAACCGCAAAAATAGTTGACATGCTTTACTTTGATTCAAAGGCTACAACCTTTTTAAATCAAATTACTCTAATTAAATAACTTTCTGATGAGTAACTGATGTTGAAATGAATCCTGCTTTAACTATAAGCCAGTACATGTACTCTTATTGCACTGATTCATTTCAGTGAGAGCTTACTTTTAGACATGTATTCAGATAAAATCAGCTTAGACGTTTCTGTGAAAGCACAAATGTCTACACATTAAAGATTTTATTTATAAAATGACCTTAAATTGACAAATTGCATATTTGCGCAATCAAAAATGGTTGTTCGGGAGCACTTTAAATTATTACAAGTGCTGTGATGAATGGCCATTTTAATAGAGCATGTGCAACAATTTTTATCAAAAGAAATCAAAAGTTGATATCAAGAATATCAAAGCTTTAGACGGACAGAAATTTCTTACATTTTATTAAAAGTATCTTATATATCATATCTTGTTATAATGACGAACGAAAGTATTATGGTAATGATGACCCAATTTTCATTTTGGGTGAACTATAATATATTTGAGTTGTGAATATTACTCAGTTTTACGGATGGTCGCAAACTTTGTATTTTTTGACATTTTATTTCAAGAAAGACACTAAATAAATGCTCTTTCTGTTTCCTAATGAAGTCCGTCTACAGACATCTTTTCTCAGAATATTCCCCATAGATCCAAATGGGCTGCAAGATCATTCACAACGCTGGACAAGTGGGAATATCCTCTAGTCTAGTAGCAAGAATGGAATGGTCAATTGGGACATAAGTACCACCTAATTAGGATTAATATCTCACTCCATGCGAGCTCACAATAAAAATATCAGCTCTCAGGGGACATGAACCAAATCCGACAGGACCAAAGGCATTTCAGCTCTTCCATGTTGACCCAGAAGTATCAAGACAATTGCAAGGTTGTCATTTTTTTTGCCCTACTGCACATCCCATCGAACAGAAACTTGAGGTCTAAGTTGGGACAGTGGCGCACACTATTAACTAACCTAATGAGTGATCACAGTGACCTCCATGACAAACATCTGTGCTTTCTTTGGACCTGCTTTGGTTGGGGCAGAATTTTAGCTCTAGCCCATCTCAATATGTCTTGTTTGAGTCGCTCATTCCCAGGGACTTTGCCATGAGCGCTTGGCATGCTGAGAGAGGAGCTGGCAGGGCCCCGGCTGAGGGCAAATAGCAATGACGAGACAGGTTGGTCTTTATCGTCTGTCTAGATCTTCACACACATTTCCAGCACCCATTTGTATTGACCTAGAAGAGATATGGGGGTTTGTTGCTTCGGGGGTTGGTCCACAACCACAGGGAAGAATGCCAGGGCTTGGACACCAAGACCCGCTGGTCCCATTTGACCTACTGGTGTGTCCCAGACTTGTTCCTCACTGCCTTTTTGAGAAGCCCCAACAGCACCACTATTGAGCAGACATGCAGTCAGACAGAGCTTTAACTCTGTCCCTCTCTTTCTTTTACTGCCTATGCCACTTGCCTTGCAGGTGAGCTGTCACGAATAGAACAAGGTTTCATTTTGACAAAGGCAAACTGCCAAGAAAGGAGGTGTTGGGACCATCACGCTGAGAAGGTCTGAACAAACAGGAGGGAGGAACACCCGATTAAAGCCTGTTAGATAAAAGCCCAATGCTTTCCCCGTAGGTTCTGCCACGAGCAGCGTGTGAACGTTAGCGGAACTGTCACAAACACCGTAGTGCATTAATTGTGAACCCATCACTGAGAAAGTTAATTACAAGCACCCGGGACGAGTCGGCGGTTGAGCATGCCCCTTTTTCTCGAACTCTAAAGTGTCACCTCTCATTTCGCTCTCCCAAACATTTAAATAGCACACCGTGCTTGTTGTCTTTGCAGCTCTGCGTCAATGTCAATGCACGGCACAAACATTACAAGTGCTCGGCTTTCCCCCAATGTTCAGCCCAGACCTGGCTGTGCATCACATCGCCGCAAACTTAATTATGGTCTGTAATTACAAGGATCTTGGGGAGTTTGACTGAAAGTCAAATTACAAAGGCAACAAAACACAGGCTGAATTGCGGGAGGACTTGACAGGGGTCATTAAACCGTCATTCACATTCAAATGTCCGGAGTGTTTCGAAATCGTTGTTTGGGTTTCGGCACTTTGCCTCCCTCTTCTTGGGATGTTTGCTCAAGGCCTTTGTGGTAGGATTGAACAAATGCTTTGTGGCCTTTTCTCTGCAGGTCATGAGAAAAACAGAAGTTCAGCCAGCTTCTCCCAATCTCTTCCACCCACCTGCAAGGGCAATTACCATATTGTTTTATTTGTGAGAATTGCTATTTAAATAGTATCACACACTTTTTCGGCAGGGTTGGCCTGCGCAGAACTAGCAAGATCCTTCCAAGAAAAAGACAGAAACTGAGTGTTGATACAATATATTTACATTACAGAGCTCAACAATTAAAGCGATAATTCACCCAAAAATTAAAATTCAGTCATTATTACTCACCTTCATGTCATTCCAAAACCTTACGACCTTCGTTCATCTTCAGAACACAAATGAAGATATTTTTGACGCAATACAAGTCTCTGTATAGATAGCAACACAACTACCATGTTAAAGGCCTAGAAAGCTAGTAAGAGCATCTTTAAAATAGTAGATGTGACATCAGTGGTTCAACCTTAATTATATGAAGCAACAAGAATGCAAACAAAACAAAACAATGACTTTATTCAATAATATCGTCTCTACCGAGTCAGTCTCTGCTGCGCAATCACAAACCATGATGCTTGTTCTTTTTGACAAGCTTTGCTTGCATTGGTCTTAGACTTCAATTTTCAGTGGTTTTCAGTGTTGTTTCAATGTCTACTAACTGAATAGCATAAATGACAAACAAGGTTTGTTGAATTAGATTAGATTAGATTCAACTTTATTGTCATTACACATGTACAAGTACAAGGCAACAAAATGCAGTTTAGGTCTAACCAGGAGTGCAATTAGCAGCAAGTGCAGGATATAGGTATAAGTTATAAGTGTGCTTATAGCAGATATGTACAAGAAGAAACTGGATAATATTTACAGATGGATGTACAGTAATATGAACATAATAAACAGTCTGTATTAACTATAATCGGGAATTACAAGTAGATGAATATAATGTACAGGTTGCTATAGTAATCATGAATATGCAATATATATGAACATTATTTACAGGTTGTTATTTACTATATCAGGGATTGACATATGTTTAAAAATGTATATTCAGAAATGTACAAATGTACATGTGCAATGGATATGTACAGTTACAAGTGGGTATGTACAGTGTAGTGCAATGATTATGTGCAACATTAAATGTGCAAAATTAAATAGTGCAATGGTTATGGAGATAGTCTTGAGAAGCAGAAAAGTCTTGAAAGCATCACTAAGATTTTTGAAAATTATGAACCAATCAGTAATGTTTAGCATCATTGCTTTCCAGCAGGTATTATTGTTAATTATGGAAGACAGCAGCTATAAATTAGCGAGGAATATGTATAACTCATGGTTAATTTCTTAAAAACATATCACAAATGAGCGTCTGCATTATTAGTGTGGCTTCCCACCATTTCTTTCTCAACTCTTCAGGCATTTTAACAGATATATTACGGTTTATCTTAAAACAAGCATAATAAAAAGCATAGAGAAATTGATTGTTTATTTATACGTGTGCTTTTTGACAAGACACTTTTATTCAAAGCAGCTTATGTGCATTTTATTAGTACATGAATTCCACTGGAATCAAACCCCTGGCCCTTGTGTTTGTAATGTCATGCTCTACAATTTGAACTGTCGGAATTATGTGTTGGATAATGTATCGTTCTTAACACAAATTCCTTTATAATCAGTTTTAGGCTTCGCTCATAAAATTTGAAGTGTTCAGCAGGGAACTGAATGCATTGCATAAAATCTTCAGCACTATTCTTTGCAATCATTGGTGCTGGAATTTATTTGCGCTTTGAGTGTTATGGTGGGCTGACAGGCTGACGTCTTTGGTTGAAGAAAAGTAAACCATGCAGAATTTAGTAGTTTGGCATCTCTTGGATGTGGTATGCAGCATTTCTCCAGAGAACTGCACCCTTACACTTCAGTCTGTTCTTAAACTAACTAACAGCCCCACTTTGGGCTTTACAGCACACCACATCCTTCCCACTGCCAACCAGACAGAAGTTTTGAGAAGCAGGGCTTGTGGTTAATTCATTATTCTTTCGAAATATCTCTTCACTGCATTGGGAGATGAAAAGCTAATGCTAAGGGAGTTCCTTTGTAATTTCTTGCCAGGTGCCACATTTGAAAGTGACTAATCTTGTGAACCTATCAGATGTTTGCTTCTCCACAGCTGTTGCTGCTCTTGTAGGTAAGCTCACCTATAATAACTTGCCAGCCCACAAGGGACCAGACGGCTTATCACCTTATGTTTTTTACATATAATTTCATTCTTTTCTGCAGTAACAGCTTTTAATAAGAGAGACACATACAGGTGTTCCCAGAGGAGCAAAGTAAACTGATTTATATGCAGCTCACTGGGTCATTACCACACGCTAACCGTCGCAGAACTCAAGAGGAGCACTGCATATAGAAATAACATGCAAAATGTATAGATCTATACGCAGCCCGGCACCAGTGCGCTGAACTCTAGTACTGGTGCTGCTGCAGCATTTTTTTCTGCATCCGTTTTGGAAATGCAGAGATCCACGCAGCAGTGTGGCAGCGGCGGCAGCTGGCTGACCCAGTTTTCAGACTCCGGCAGAGATTCAAAGTTTTCGCTCAGCACTTCTCAGGTGGCCGATGGGCAAGGGAAGAATCCCAAGTCCTATGAGACCCATCCTTCTCTCACTGATTCGGTGTCTTCCTGCAGTGTTACTAGAAATTGAGGTATCATCCTCACGACTAGGACAGAAATTAGTGTGGTGCTGCAGGAACACTATAGGCCTTTAGCACCACTGTTGCACTGTGCTTTTGTCACTTCCCTTTATAGTATGCAGTGTCCATTCCTCTGCTGCTCTATACGCTGCATAATGAGAGTGAAGTAAATGGGAGGGCTTCCACCTTTGTATCATTTGTTAATATTTTACAATTATGTATCACTAATTAAATCTCAACACTAGATTATTGCTAAGAATTAACTCGTAAAAGTAATAGCAGTAATGGACATGGCTAAAAGTTTTTTCATTAGCATTTAGTCTTATTATATTTTAATACTATAATAATAGTTATAATAATAAAATATTTGATGAGGCATGATTAAGGCATGACTAACTTAATTTGAAATTATTATTAGAATTATTATTTGAATGATAAATTAATGTATTTAAGTATTGATATTGATGATGTGATTATTTGATTAAATTTCATTATATTAAATATTTTGGTAACACTTTATTTTGATGGTCCCTTTTGAACAATCTGTTGACAATAAGTAGCTTTGCACCTACATGTC
>JAUMHE010000075.1:10309571-10328519 GCA_032359235.1 Enteromius mattozi
GCTGTTTGTGATAGACTTTGGTTCACCATGTGACTTTATCATCATCACCTCATTTGGTGCTTCTTTTCCCGGTCGGCCGGCCGAAGGATTTACACAGCGGATCACAAATTGAGTGGGCGCGAGGCGAACGCGACCGGCCTGAGCTTATCAGAATCATTGACGCTACTAAATTCTCCGCGAATAGTGGCCAAATACTCCCACATACTCCCCCTGAAATGTCCAACCAATATTTGGTGCAGTCAGAATTTTCCCGGTGGATTTTAGTGCCCCACTCCGCCCCTGCCTCTCAGTGTATTTCAAAGGTACAAAGATTTCAGTACTTTAATAGGTTGGTATATTAACATTATATCAGTTAATGAAATTACAATATTTAACTGTAAATTTAACTTAAAACTGAAAAAAAACAAAACCATTGTTACCATATTTTTTTTATGGTAGAATTCCAGCAACCACAGCTGCCAGTTTTTCACCGTAAATTTTAAAGATTTTTTTTTAACAGTGTATATATTTCAGTGTTGTTTAACATTATCCACATTATATACTGTAGATATAGACTGAATTCTGAGTTGTACTGAACTTTGATGAAAGTGAGTGACTGCTAATCAGCTGTGTTTAGTACAGCATATTCTAACTTTCAGTGTTTTAGTGTTGTGTTGTAGAGTGAGCTGGATTGAATCTCTTGGGAAACTTTGAGCAGGTTTCACGCTGAGCTGTTTTCATTAGTGAAAGCTGACATCTGAACGCGTTCAAGTTGTGTAGCGCTTGTACACCTGACAGAACGAACGCTATACGACAGCTCGCTCCTTCATTAATGTCAAACACACACATACCTCCACGTCTGCGCTCCAGCACAGTAAGCAGTGTCTAATGTTTAGCCGCACTTTCTCACCTCTATACAGATGCCAGGACACTCAGATATCGCATAGATAGACACGCTCTTAATTGACAGTCTGTGAAAGATCTGTGCGAGGTGTTTGATGAGTGAGGGAATATGGCATGGATCAGTGCTCAATCCCTGCTAAAGTGCATCAATTAGGGAAGACTGGGAATGACACCTGGCAAATTTTTCTATCATCATGATGGCAGGAGCAAAAGAGTACAGGGACTAAAACAACTTAGTCTTAGTTTGAGCCTTAAAAGTATTGTTTTGTTTTTTTTTAGTCATTTATAAATTGTTATATTTATACCATTTTGTATTAAACAATTATTTTAAATAATTTTAAAGAAAAAAAGAAGTATCTTATCTTCACTGGGACAGCTTTTATTTGGTCAAAAATACAGTAAAAATGCAAGTGTGTTTTGGCAGTTACAATAATTTTCTATTTTAATGTGTTTTACTTTTTTTTTTTTTTTTCTGTTGATGCAAAAGCAGCCATTACTCCAGTCTTCAGTGTCATACAATCCCCCAAAAATCAAGCATCCAAATATGCTATTTTGGTGCTCAAGAAACATTTCTTATTATTATCAATATTCAAAACAGTTGAGCTGCTTAATATTTTTTGTGAAATATTTTTTATTTTTAAAAATATTTTTTTTATAATTTTTGCTCTAGGTGAAACTTAATCTATTAGTGGCTATAACATTTTTTTTTTAGCAAAATTAATTTGTCATTTTAGTTTTTGTGAATTATATATATTTATATTATATTTATATAATTTATTATATATATTTTTAAATATTCTAGTCCATTTCTGTTATTGGATGTTATATGTATAATGTATAATGGATGTTAATTGTATATTTTTTTCATTATTATAATTATTATTATTTAACATTACCATATTGTTTATTTATTAAATTGTGACTTTTGATCAATTGAATCCTGCTAAGGCTGTAGTTTGAAACTCTGGGTGAATCTCAGAGTCTATTAGTGTAAAGGACAAAGAAACTTGAGTCACTAGCACACTTTGGAGAATGTGAAATTGGACCTAGCACACAGACAAAGTCTGTCTTAAAACAACAGCTGTGCAACATCTTGATTCGGCTCTCCGTCGACTTGCTATCAAAAATATTCTGATGAGTTTAAGCAAATCTAGTTTTTCATTACATGTATTTTACATTTACTTGATATTGACCCTCACAGAGTTCCTTGAATAGCCAAATAAACAGAGCGATGTGTACATTAGTAATCTGAACCAGCAGGTCGTGATCCTTCATTTAATTCTTTTTACTCGCGAAACGCTTGTCGTTTACAGGATCTTGATCCCTTTCATTTTGTTCTTTGGAATTACAATCTCAGCTGAGCGAACACTAAACTGTAAATGTCATGGTATGAGTTGCAGTGTTGTGTTTCCATCAAAAGAACACAACAGCCTGGTAATTGTTGGCGGAAGTGAGATTAGCAGGGATTTGGGATGTTCTGGCATCAGAGAAACGGCTCGTCCACAGTCTTTTGTGTACAGCTTTTGAGACACGATGAGGTTAAGATTCCCCTCAAGTTAATAAAATAAATATCAGCGTATCTGCAGAGATATAATCTTTATAAATCCATTAGGGCCTCTTTGTTTAACTCCCAAAGGGGCCATGGCTTAATTTTCCCATGTCGGAGGCTTGGGGTAATGTCTTTTTAATGACACTATCCAGGATCCTGTCATGAGCTGGGTCATCAAACAAATCTCCCACCCTCTCTTCCTCTCGCTCTCTGTCTTGTCAATACATGATGTTAATATTCAAGTCAAAGTGCTTTAGCAGGGGACCCAACAGTTCTCAAGGGTCACATTAGCTCTTGTTCCCTGAGTGGCTGCACAAAAAGCCGGTTGGAAAATACTTGAGTTACAGTACTACATTCAAATGTGCAAAATTCAGACAAGAAAAAGTGTCTGACTTTCATGTGTAAATTCGAATTGAAGTGGCTATGCTGGTGAGGACGGGATTTACTGAATTTCAAAACCAGCCCGGCTATGAAATCTGATCTTAAATGCACTTTTATAGATATTTTACTAGAAATTTCTACTACGTCGCCTTAAAATTAAAATTGCAATTACGTATCTGGCTTTCTACCTTGATTCCAAAATTGTATTTATCAATGAAGTTCAAGGCAGAATAAAGGCCCACCAAGCACAATAACTATAAAGATAACAATAAAGATATAGCTCTAAAAATCGTTCTCAATATTAATGAATAGCAGAGTCCACACCACAGCTATGACGATAAAGACGGAGAAATGCTATTGTTGGAATCATTTTTAGAATGATTTTTCCAGCTGATGAACGAAAGAATCAGCCAATCAGAATACATCTTGCTATAAGGAGCTGGACAATTTAAAGCGGCAGACACGAGTGTGCTTAGAATAAACAGATGATATCGTTCGCTGGTGTGGACACTAATACCGTTATCTTTATAGTTATCGAGCTTCGTGTGAACAGGCTGTAAGTTCTGCCTCCTAAATACAAGAGCCAATCACCAATCGGTAAAGTCATTGCATAATTTAGGATCATTGCATTGGTTCTAATAAGAAGCTCTAGTTCGCAAACAGTCAGTGTCCTGAGATGCGTGCTCATTAAACAAAAAGCATTAACAATATTTATGTGTCATTTGAAGTATGTTAACTAAATGTGTTAATAATAAACCATTGTGAATTGTGCATAACCCTGTTAATCATAGAGAAACACAAATTGAAGGCACAGACACCACTATAGAGATTGCATTATATTTCCAAAAATATATGTACAGTCTATTACAAAGGTTACAAAGCAAAAGCAAAAAAATGGTCTATGCAACAAGAAATCGTCTAGGTAAATGACCATACAGTTTCTCAACTGGGGAAAATACATTTTTTGACCAATGAATACTCTCCATACTCTTGTCACAGAAAAATAAATAATAAATCGACAATTCATTTGTACTGTACATTTTTTCCAACCTAAAAGAGAAAAGAAAAAAAAAACTCTTCTAAAATGGTAACCTATTAGCTCTCTTTGGTCCTAAATGAGAAATTATGTACAACTGAAAGAGTGAGGGTGACGAGAATCAGCTGCATGTGAGATAGAAAAATATAGTGCATTTTCAATGAGCTCACTACAGAGTACTTGAGTGAAAAATAAAGAAAAGAAACCACAATTATAAATAAAATATACAAGTTTTACAGCTAGAACATATACAAATTGTCCTCTGGTTTGTGATTACTCTGACACAATCAACAGTGCTGAACTCTTTGGAATATTCCACTTCACTTTTTGTCTAGGTGGGCTCTCTAGTGTCTTTCGAGAAGTCTTTAATACCCTGCTGCACCATGAACTCAATCAATCCACAGCGCAAACCGTCTTGACCGAAAACTCCGCTACCATCAAACCAGAAAAGTTTGAAACGGCACATAGCAGAAAAGGAGAAAAACTGACAGATTTGTCATTGACCCGTACGGTGGCCTCAATGTGGGATTGATTGAATCCAGGCGTTAATCTCAAATTGGCTCAAATTGCTGTCTCTACAAGGGCCCCGGATCCGGGCAGAGAGGGTAAGGGCCTGCGAGGGGGCCCCCGGGAGGAGAGAGTGTGAGATCAGAGCGTGTGCGGGGAGGCTGATCTGAGTGACTGCAGCTACTGCCGAAGCTCGGGAGGTTTGTGCTGACCGAGAGCCTTTCCGCTCGCATTCAATTCAAAGGCCTGGCGTAGGCTCAATGCTGAGGTTAGCGAGATGGAAGGATAGCGGATCGGAGATGGGCCTCTAACCAGGCTACGATATGATCCGCATGAGACAAACCAGCTGGCTTCACAATGGAAATGGCGTGGTAAATGATGGCTTTTTTTGAAGCTCCAACCGTTTGGCTAAATCCTCCAGTCATGCTTGCGCTCCAACGGCTCCGCCTTTGCTTTCTTTCTAATCAAGAAAAATGCCACATGTTGGCACGGCTGCTGTGGTTAATGGCACTGGCTCCCCAAAATAATGAAAAACACGTAGTGTGTATTTAAAATGTGTCACGTTAAGATTTCGTAGTAAATAAAACAAAACTACTTCAGCTCGAAGGTAAATAAAAAGCTTTTGTGGCAGCCCGGTTAATGAAAGGTCTACAGTACTCCTTAAAGTATTTAACACTAAAATGCGTAACATTTAATTGTCAACGAAACATTCAGTTGAGCGTGGAAGGCTGTTATGGCACTAAAACTTGAGCGTAAACCTCATCTTTGAGCTCAGCACAACAAAAGGGTGGAAGAAACACACCAAAGATATAAATTCACCAACTCTCTTTGATCAAACTTCACAGCACTGCTGCTGATTTCCAAGCAGTACATGAGTAAAAGTCTATACAGCACCTCGAATTATTGCTCATGTTGGTCAGTCTCTCCCCAACTCAGCCATGATCTCACAAAGTATCTAAGTACCTAAAAATAAGAGCAATAGTTGACTTGTTTTAAGGCAGTATTACTCCTTTACACCACAACATTGTATGATTTTAAAGTCGGTCACCTGCTCGGAAACCAACTGATTCTAAACCAAAATGATACTGTTGCTGAAACGATTCAATTAAAATAGCCTAAATCTTTTTTTTTTTCTTTTTGTGTATCTTTATGGAAACATGTATTCATGGTTAATAATATCAATATCAAAAAGGACACATTCAACAACAGCACTGATGAATCCATTCATGTGGTAAATATAAACTTATAAAGAATATTGCCACCGTAATAGTTGTTCTTACATTTAAAAAAAAAAAAAAAAATTCCACTCGAAGTGGTTGGCAATTCTCTTTGTACTAATTCACATCTGAATTGTCATGTAGGATTGTAAAATATACCTAACCGTCTGCTCGGGCTGTTCGGGCCACTCTCAGGAACTTCACGTAACCAAGCAGCGGGATATTTCTGCTTGCTATAAAATACCGCCTCGGCCCGACTCTCCACCAATGCTTCAGTCTGGAGAGAGCTTCATGTAAATAGTGCTGGCTGGAGAAGACAAACCTCCTCTGTCGATTTTCAGCCTCTGGTTCTGTATCTTTCCCTCCAGATGAGACGTTTTACCCTGTTGTCAGTTCCGTAACACAATCCAAGAAAACAAGCTAACACAAATCGATCAAGTAGAAGAGTAACGTCCCACATTGTCTTAATGTGGATATTACAAACCAAAGCAAAAGAAATCGCTGCAAAATTCACTTCTTACGAACTGGATTTGCTTATTTTTATATTCAAAAAAGAAATCGGTGAAATCTATAGCAACTATGAGCAAATCAACCTTTTGTGACGATAAAGACAGTCCGTACAAAGCATAAAAATCCTCTCGAATGCTCCATCTCAATGACGCGACGAGTTCTTTAGAGCATCCAGAGGTCACTCTCCATTTAGGATTCTCTCTCTCTTGCCCTGTTTGCGTTTTCTCTCCGTCTCTTGGTTTCCAGCACCTTCGCCAAAATCCTTCGCGAGTAACAAAGGAATGATTCTGTTCTGCCAGTTCTGGAAGGTTAATCTCACCGCAAGGGTGCGGAACGTTTTTTTTCTTTGTTGTTGATTTGTTTTTTCATATTTTTTTGCTGTCACACACTTTGCGGTGCTTTCCTGGAGAGTTCTGGTTCATCCGACCGGAAAGAGCTGCGGACGCCCATCACACTTGAACCCCCGTCCCGTGAAGATGCAGCATCTGGGCTCTCATAGTCTGTATACTGCTCATGATCTTCTTCTGATGGCCCACCAAGGAGATTCCCAAACTCATTACATCCCTAAAGCAGAAACATAACGTTCATAAATCACAGCAATGGAGCATGAAGCGCCTGAGAGGTATTTCATTACCGAAGCAAAAGGAAACTGAGAAAAGGCCATATTAACTATAACACGATGAGTCTGAGTATGAGTCAAAGAGATCTGATTAAAATGCAGCGCAATGTCAGGATGGCATTGTGAATGAGAGCTGAGGGCTGAAATTACTCCTAGAAAGATCATGCATTTCTATAGAGCGTGACTGTGTGCAGGAAAGATCATACAGTAGCAAGGCACTCTTACTCGATAGTCATTCTAGCGACAGATTCGAGCGAGCTGTAGCCGGCAGCTGTGAAGTTGTCTATGTATCTCTCCATCTTGATGGCTTCCAACCACTCACTGACCAATCGGAAAGAGGCGAAATCTGGCGTGTTCTGGTCAAGCAGTGGGCTTATGGGTCTGAGGAAAGAAGAGACACATATGAGGGTTATGAAAGCACAGTACCATTATTTCTAAGTACAATACAGTAGTTCTGGCATATGATGGTGTCTTCAGTTGACCTTTAATGCCAAAAGTATCTATGTAATGGGTCAAAGATGTTAATTTACAAAAGTGATTTTATGTCCATAGAAAGCATATTAAATGCAAGTAAAATGTCTACTTTTAAGGTTTAAAAAAAAAAAAAGTCAACATTTGGTTGAAATAATATCACATTGTCATTCAGTGTAACGCAATATTTTTGTAAAAATTCAAGCATTATTCTGATTTGCTAAAATATATACAAGAATTAGGAAGCATATTAAATTGTGGTAAAGTGGTAAAATTACAACTAATTAGTATTTGGGGTGAAAGTAATTTGTCTTTTAATGTGTTATAAATTGATTTTTGTTATAAATATGCCTGACAAGATTGTTACACTGAATGACATTTTAGTGGGTAAATTTAATAAACCAGGGAAAAATGTTAGATATTTATTTTTGGCTCAGAAAAATAAAACAAAATTAATTGCAATTAATTTAAACCGAAAACTTGGCCAATGTATTACATTTTATAATCCTGCAGTACAGACCATGCTTATAATGTAAATAGTTTTGATTACTTTAGTATTTCCTTTTTTTAATTTCAGAATTTTTAGATTAGCTAATACTGCTTTTGAATAGTAAAAACAAACTTGGCCTGCTTCCTTTGTTTTTATTTGTTTTACTGCATGTAATTAGTTTCTTTGTCTCAATCAATTACATGAACAACCTGAAGCTGGAAAACTGGAATGTTTACTTAATTGAGAAATATTAAAAGGCTGCATGCCATTGTTAAAGTTTAATTGTTAATTTAATAAGTATTTTAAATAAGTAGGAGGTGTTCAATAGCATAATGTTCTTGCAGTGTTGTTGGAACTGATAATAATGAAATCTCACTGGTATCGTGCCAACCCTAACTCACATACATTACAGACAAGGACACATGGTTTATTGTATTCACATTGTAGTGATTTAGTGAACTGTATCTTTGCTTTACTTGTAAAAGGTTGTTGGTGGACCAAGGGCTTCTTCCCTAAGTTTTAAAGGTCATATCTTCAATGTGAGACACGGATTCAGTTGTGATTGTAAACACACTTCCTTCCTCTGTCTAATACCACACCAGGGACTGGAGTTCCCACAAGGCTTTAAAGTCTCAAACACTCATTATGACAATTGATTTAAAGTCCTTGTTATCGAACATGAAGGCATGGAGGCTGTTTCGCTTTATTGATTCCCCGGGATTTATCTTTCATCAGTAAACCCTAGCGGATAAATCAAATGACGGACAGATGGAATTGTTCGCAAATTTACTTGCGAACCTATAAAAGGGCTCAAAGACATTGCAGGGAGGTGCAGGAGTATAAAACATAACAAGCAACTTCCATACATCGTAAAAACAAAGCTGGTCCGTGAACGGCATCATTTTCCTTGAGCAGAGATGGATAACGGCAGGCAGTAAAAAAAAAATACAGAATGGGCGTCCTCACCGTGTACACGTTCCCATTGGCGTTTTTAAGGTGTTAGGATTGCGGATCATTTTGTCCAGGATGCCGACGATCTGGTCGAATTTGGGCCGGTCTGCTCGGTCTTTCTGCCAGCAGTCCAACATGAGCTGATGGAGGCCAGGAGGGCAGTCCATGGGGGCGGGAAGACGATATCCCTCCTCTATAGCCTTTATGACCTGCAAGATCAGAGTGAGAGATGGAAAATTAGAAAAGGTCTGAAAGGAAGCCAATTGGTTTAGAGACATAGATACAAAAAGACAAGGAAAAACTGAGTAGCTTAGCCATTAGCATCCAGAACGAAATGTACACAAAGCCTGCCTGCACCTCAAGCTCTCCCATTTACTCATCCTTTAATCAGGCCTCTGTAAACAGCAGCTTTGCTGGATAAATCTGTTGTGGTTTACCTCCAGCATTACAAACTACGACACAAGGAAAAGTAGGCTAACCAGATGTGACTATTCTTGCTTTGGTTATTGGAGGGCGCGTGAGCGCAAGAAAAGGGCACTGCTACAACTGGATGTGAACGAGGCAAGCGCACTAAAAGCCGTCTGTTCAACAGCTGCTTGTGACTGTCATAATATCAGGAGTCTATCTAATTAACTAGCTAACAGGGTTACGGTTTAAACCAAAGATGAACGCACTGGCACTTGGGTGTCTGTGCAGTTGACTGGCTCCACATTTATGAATGCAAAGGGACCATGAAACAATAAAACCACCTGTTCTTCTACTCACTCAGCATGTTGAGCCTAAGTGTTACGGGTTTATACTAAACATACAGTACTGTTTGAAAGTTTGGTGTTGGTAGGATTTTTTAAAAATAAATTAATACTTTTTTTGCAGTAAGGATGTATTTAATTGATCAAAAGTGAGAGTAAATATTGTTCTTTTGAACTTTATACTCAAAGAATCCTAGGGGGAAAAAATGACAATATTAAGCAGCACAATCGTTTTCAATAGCGATAATAAAATAAAAAATATATATATTTCTTGAGCAACAAATCAGCATGATTTCTGAAGGACACTGTGATACTGAAGCCTGCTGAAAATTCAGTTTTGCCATTTTTTGGCATCAGTTTTGACTGTATATTTAATAAAATAAATCATAATAAGGTATGATGAGCAAAAGAGACTCAGAAATGTGGACTGATAGAATTCCTTGAATCTGAGTTGACTAAACTAAACAGAGAAAAGGCTTGTCCAGATCTATGATTTTCCCTCTCGTCTACTCCCGAGGAATAGTAGAAGCAGACTGTTTATTTTCCCCAAATCCTCATCTGCTATTCTTGTCGTGTCTCTCCAAACAAGGCTTGAGCTTCGGAAAGAAAAGTGTCAAAACAGAAAGAGTTGAAGAAATGTAAATATTTCCTTCTTTTTTAGCAGCCCTCAAGGAGTTGTTCGCCTCCCCCTCAAAAGAGTATAAAAACATCTGAAGTTGAGCCCTGACAAGTATCAAGACTCCACTGAGGCAAATGTTCCAATGCCAAAAAAATAATAACATTAAACACTGCTACTAGCTAGTCGCTACCACTGAGAGCTAACGTTCACTAGTGAGCAAAGAATTACAAGTCATCATTAGTCATAATGGCTGTTTACCTTCTCTGAGGATGTTCAAGCTTGTGTAATATTGACAAAGAATCTGCGTCCACAAAACAAGTGCCTACATACAGCGGCAGATTAACAACACTTCCCCTCTTACATATCGTTAGCCGTGACCATATCTGAATTTCAATCCGTTTCAACTTGAAAACCCTGCACGCATATGATCAGAATGATGAACGGCACTTTGCTGTCCCAATTTCTTTGAGACAAAAGCTTGGCCCGCAGATCGTTCAGAAGGTTTTGCATGGCTAAGCAGATATCTTTGAATTGATTGAACTCTGCTAATGATGAATTTGGCTCGCATTATCATTTCTCATTATAAAGGTTGAAAGTGTAGCAGAATACAAAAAACGAATTCTACAAGCAAAACACTTTCTACAGATCCATTAAACCTTTTTATGCTCAAAATGTATCATTAAAACAAGGTCACTCCTGACACCTGTATTGGTATCCAGCTAGAAAATTCAAAGAGTCAGATGTGCTTAACTGTTCTAATACTTGAATACCTACAGATTATGTTCACAGAATGAAAAATAGGCCTTTTGGTGCAAGCTGTGGTTTTACAAGAAAGTAAGCTGAACGAGGAAGAGAATTGCCTTTTCTTCTAAAAGTGCATTGATGAAGTTGAAAGAATTGTAGTTTCTGACTTTTTCATTGAAAACGCATGAGAAATGTTTGAAATTTATCAAATATGTATAATTGCTTCATTAAAAAAATGAATGAATGTAGAAGGAATTTAAAAGATGATCACAGAACAAACATATGGATTAGTGCAGTGATAACACGTGAACTGATATTGGCATCCTAACTAATAAAAACTATACATTTTTATTAATGCTGTCATAATTAATCGCATTAATATATATGTGTTTACTGTTCATATTTATTATGCATTTATAAATACAAACACATACATGTATATATAAATAAATAAATAAATATATTTATATAGAATATAAAAATATGAATATATAAATGTATACAGTATACATGTAAATATTTTATGTATTTAATAAATATACATAGTACACATATATTATGTAAACAAAAACTTTGAATGCGATTGATTACAATTAATCATTTGACAGCACTCATTTTCATATTATAAAATTTGTATAGTATAAAATAACATATATAAATTATAATTTTAATTATTTATATTTTTTATATTATATTTTGAAAATAATTCCCCATGTATTTATTATTATATAATATTACATTATTATATTCGTAAAGTATTTGATTTGATTGTATAAAACCTTTATCTGCACAAAAACAGTAACTTACATCTTGATTGGACATGTCCCAGTAAGGTCGTTCTCCGTAGGACATGACCTCCCACATGACAATCCCGTAGCTCCATACATCACTAGCTGATGTGAATTTACGATACTGGATGGCTTCCATTGCTGTCCACCGAACTGGGATCTTTCCACCCTGTTTAGTGAATAAAATTCCCAATCACTACACTCAACCACAGAAGAGTTAAAAGGCACTGTATTGGCATCGAGTAACATTCCAGCATCACAATGCAGCACAGACAGCATCTATATTTGTACTCCTAGCTGATGCACGGATTGATTTGTTTATTCTGAGAGCGCTGTGGGCTTCCAAGGCAGGTAGGAAAAGACAGCGGCTTAATTGACTCACCGTCGTTGTGTAGACAGCTTCGGGATCGTCGTCAATCACTCTGGACAGGCCGAAGTCGGACACTTTACATACGAGATTGCTGTTGACAAGGATGTTTCGCGCCGCCAGATCGCGATGGACGTAGCCCATGTCTGAGAGGTATCTCATGCCGGCCGCGATACCACGCAGCATTCCCACCAGCTGAATCACAGTGAACTGCCCATCATGTTTCTGTACAAGCACAAACAGACAAATGTTGTCTATCCATCAGACACACGCTCCATCCTCCACATGGGGGGGCTGACAGTAACACGGCCCGGGAATGAGCAGTGAAATGGTAAATCACAGTGGGTGTAATGAACAGAACAGAAAAGATATTGTATTCACTGACCAGATTGTCTAGGGTGGTTTATACGTACCCTGAGGAATGCATCTAATGAGCCATTTTCCATGTATTCAATTACTATCATGACTGGTTTTCCTGAAAGAGCAAAGAACAGACTCCATTAAAGTGAAGTGCGGCCAACACACACTGTACAAAAGCAGTAATGAGAAACAATTCGCAGACAATTCTACAACACTAGATTCACTTTAGTCTGTCGGCCGGGCTTTTCATAAACACTTTCGGTGTGCGCTCTCCAAAAATAATAATAAATGACCCTCAGCCACAAATAATATTATCTAAACTACAAGATCATAATCATAACAATATGATTTCACAACTGAACTTACGGTAAGTCATAACTCTAAGAGTTTAGAAGATTAATTGTATGCTTTAAAAGTTCAATTTCAGCCGGACTAAAATGATGATTTGTCTAGTTTAAATGTCATGTACACACTTTAGTCTGACTGAAATCGCATCAGTCTGGTTTTTGCAAAGTCAGACTAGCAGATTTAGATATTGTCATTCTAATGTGCGTCCATTCATTTCTTGAAAAACACACTTTAACATCTAATGCTGAAGTAATTAAATTTACTTTAAATTCATGTTAAATGCAACTTTTTAAACATTACAGTGCTTTTTTTTGACATTTTTTTAAAGAAGCATCTTTATACGAAATTTTATAATTCTACTGTCTTTGAAATATGGTTAAAATATTGGCAAGCATTTTTTGGTAAACTAAAATATACTTAATGTAACTGCTATTAAAGCTTGTATATCATGTATTTAAATATAATTGTGATTAAACATTTGTGGTTAATTTGCAGTATATTTTAAAAACAATATCAAATAGCACTACAGTGAAAATTATAATCAAGACCTTTACATGTGTTTTATTATATTTTTAAAAAGTACTTCCTGGACCTGTTGTTGTCTATAAAAGCTGTCGGAAAGCTCTCATATTTTATCATAAATATCTTAATTTGTTTTCTGAAGATGAACAAAAGTCTTAAGGGTTTGGAACGACATAAGTAATTAATGACATAATTTTCATTTTTGGGGGGAACTACCCCTTTAAAGTACATTTAAAATCATTGTTTTAATATTTGTTGTTGTTGTGCTTTACTTGTGCTAAAGCTTTCAATTTAACATTACAAAGTGTAATTTTTAAAAGTGTTAAATTTTTGACACTCGTCAAGAAAGTGAACTTAAGTACACTTAAATACACTTAAGTGACTTTTTTATTTAGTATTTATTTTTTATTATTATTATTATTATTATTTAGTATTTACTTTTTTATTTATTTTAAGGAGTGCTTGTTACACATTACATGTACCTACTATTATAATAACAATAAATAATGCAGAATTACATGCAAGTAACCCTAAGCCAAATCCTAATCCTAACCCTAACCATATAGTAAAAATCTTTGCAAACTAAATCCAAAATCTTTTTTCATATTCATCATCCTTTCCTATAGAGAAAATCGTACTTGGACTGAGTTTTTTTTTTCTATCGAAGGTTTCGGAGGCAGTGTATAAACATGAGGTTGTATTTATTTATATAAAGACCTTAAGTACATGTAGGTACTGTAATTAATAATACACAGTACTTAAATGTATAATTACATTGTAATAAGGACACCTTAATAAAGTGTAACCAAATACACTTTCAAAAAGCTCATTCAAGCATACAAAGCTGCTCACCTCTGGTGACGACGCCCTCCAGATGGACAACATTGGGGTGATCAAACTGGCCCATTATGCTGGCCTCACACAGGAAGTCCCGCCTTTGTTTTTCAGTGTAGCCTACTTTCAGGGTTTTTATGGCAACCGACACGTCCCTCTTTCCCGGCAGCTTCAGTCGTCCGCTGCACACCTCTCCAAACTCTCCTGTGAAGCACACAACCACCCGCGAGCTGAGTTCCAGAGATCCGGGCCACGTTTGACACCGTTGCCTGTACCTGCTCTGCTTCATACACATCAGTCACAGCAGCAGCAGGATTCAGCATTATATGATGCTATGCATCAGTACACAGGGGAGTGCAACCAAGAGAGCAGATAATTGGATATGCTATATAGAGGACACGCTAACACACTTATACGGTTTGTAACTAAAAGCGATGCGGCAGCAATTCATCAATAGCGATGCATTTATGTGCATCCTGGCCTTAAGAGAAGACATATTAATTATAAACCAATCCTACAGCAACGCTATCAATAACAAGGGGCCGGAGAGATGCTCAGGCCGCTATCGAGAGTGTAAATATTTGGTTGTCATTGTGATAAATGAGAGAGGTGTGTGACTAAAGCGAGGCAGCGGAGAAGACAAGGGAAGAGCTCACCTGCGCCGATAACCCTCTCAATCTTAATGCAAGAGGCATCCAGCTCCTTCGCGAACTGATGGACAGCCCTGTTCGGGTCCTCGTAGGTTTCAGGGTCAATGTAGGTTTTGGTGCCTGGAAATTTAACTGTAGAAGGGTAAGAGGATTACTGTTACGATTAAATATGCATGCCGCACACACACAGAGCCCGTGATGGACGTATGCGATTACTGGAGGGTAGAGACGCAGGGCTGTGGGCTAAACAGCACACTGTGATGGAAGATAGCATGTCAAAAGGTCTCTTTCATCAAATAATAAAACCTATGCTTTTATTTTTCCCACATATTTCATGAAAGCGCTATTACATTTTCTTGTTAACCTTCTCACAATGGAGCCGAAAGGGTATTAGCCATACAGCATGGCAGCAGCATTCGTAGCTGTCACTCATTGGATAATGGGTTTCAGAAGACTGAACTATTAGTTTGAATGCCGAGAATGAACATTTCACTGCATGTGACCACGAAACACAGTTATTACAACAAAAAATATTCTTCTTTTTTGTCTTATTGACATAAATCAATATTTTTTTTAATTATTCAAAGTAAACTGTGTGTGTGTGTGTGTGTGTGTGTGTGTATATATATATATATATATATATTGTTATTAATATTAATAATAATTAATGTATCAACATTATTAACATTCAACATTATTATTTATTTTTATTATTAACATCAATATCATTAATAGTTATCAATGCTATTATATACATAATTTTAATGTTATTATGTTATATTATTGTTATTAATAAAATATTTAATAATATAAAATATAATATTTAAAAACATTCAGTTATAGTATACAATTAAGTTATAGTTAAAAATTATAGTATTATTAGTAACATATTAATAACTGTTATGAATTCATGCAATAATAACAAATTAATTAATTACTCATAATAATAATAAATTGTATTATATATTATTAATAATTAGTAATACATATTTTTATTGTTAACAATGTCAATAACTATTTTAATAACATTATTAATAAAACACTAATTATATTTATTATTATTAAGCCCAGTTAGCAATTTTTGTCTTTATTTTATCTATATACAACACTTAAGGCCCAATTAATGTGTTCGCCCAGTTTTACTATCTAATCAAATCCTATAATTACATTGCTACCTGTCAACTTCAACATTAAGCTCCATTTAATGAGATGCAAAAACTAATAGGCTACATCACGCTGGGATGAAAACGACTAAAATGGACTGTTGCTAACGAGTAATTATATTACTAATTTGCAACAAAAGCAATGTCGGGGAACTGAGAGAGAGCTTTTTCCCAATATCCCCCAGCTCCTTCACGGCCGTGTCAGCCTACACAACAACATATAAGCGAACGGGCGGCATTGTGCTCCAGTCATATGCAACGACAGCTGATATTTCCCTTCTTCTCGTCTGCTATAATTGGTTCGTCCATCTAGGCTGTCAGTAAATCTGATAGGCCGTGTTTATCACTGTTGCCCGCAAAACATGAGCAACAAATTGGGCGTACGAGTACGGCGCGCACCTTATCTGCTTTTTGTCAAAGCAGCCAGCATCTTGTGCTTTTGCGCAGCCGAGCAGGTTCTCTTTATAAGCAGATGTTGTCTGGTGCTGTTTTTGGCAGGGCTGTGTGGCGGTGAGAATACGGCAGTCTGTAAGCCTTAGCGTGTGGGCAAGAACGCTAGTGAGGTTGAGCTGCCCCTGTACAAGCAAGCTGTGCCACCTTGAACCTTTATTTCCAAATCAGCAGTTTGCCTACAGCACTGATCATTAGCAGAGCAAGTCTAGGGAGGCCGTCACCAGTGCTATCTCCAGGGGCTTCATTAGGGACTGCTGAGAAAAAACATCTTACTGGCCGAGAGGCCTGGGTGCAGAGGTTCACAATCCAGAAAAGTCAAGCACCTAGAGGAACATCGTAATGCTGACAACTCTGAAAGCTCTCTTTAGATGAAGATCTGGAGCTGAGGGCATGTTTCTGTAGGGTTATGGCCTAGCTTTACACCATAGACATGCAACAGCTCAGAGAATCGACTGTTGGTCCATAAAGTTATTGGTGGACATTTATTTTATGTTTATTTGTTTTCTTTTCTGCCTATCTTTATTTGGACAGTATATATTGACAGCCATCGGCACCAACAAACACTGGTTTTAAGAAAAAAAATTTAATGGATTTGCTTTCTCATCTCTTTAATAGCACTCCATTATTTTATTAACAAAATAGTATAGATCAAGCTTATTATACTACTTATTGTGCTACTTAAGGGGAGATTCACAGCGGGAAAGATGGGCTTTTAATAAAACTTGGCTTTTAATGCAGGAGAAACATGAAAACATTTGTGAAATCGAAGCTGCGTGACTAGAGAAAACAGAGAAAAGGGGCCGTGGTGTTTGGCGTTTATCCAACAGCCTGTGGGTGGAGGTATAAAAATGCGAAAGTTTGATCTGTAGTAGCTTTAAGAAAACCCCCGAAGTGGTCAAAAGTCAGCAAAAATTTCAGCAAAAGTCTGCTAGATCCAATGTTATATCAATATATATATATAAAGTCTATAAAAGCTATTAAAATGACATTGTATAGATTAATAATTACCAACCATAACATGGAAACAATTATCGACCAGAATGTTGATGTCGGTACATCCCTACTCTTACTGCTAGCTGAAAGCATTAGACTAAAAAGAAAATGTTTAAGATATTTAATCAAAACTGAAGCTTATGAGAGGGTCCAGCTGTAATGGCTGACCAGAACATGATCAATGATGTACCGCATGGCTCAGTTCTGCTCCTCCCCTCCTGGAGAGTTTAGTTCCAGTCCTGCTTTAACACACCTGCCTGTAATTTTGAAGTGTAAGCCCGAAGACCTTGATTAGCTGGTTCAGGTGTTTGATTAGAGTTGGAACTAAACTCTGAAGGACGGTTCTCCAGGAGCGCGGCTGAGCACCACTGATGAGTGTGTGTATAATGAGCTGATGAAAGCTGGCACTCACATTGAAAGTAGAGCTCCTCGTCCCCTTCCTGATCGGCCTTACTGTAGCCGCAGTGTCTACACAGGGAACAAAAAGAAAGTAATTAAAGGCCTGCAGTGTATGATTTCAAACATAACAGGGCAATACATCTCGGCTCAACCTGAAGAAATTGTGAAATCGGAAATGTTAATCAGAATGTTTTTCTTGACACGGAACAGAAATGCCATGAATTCTTGTTCCGTTCTGTTCCAAGCTACGAGTTTTGAGATAAATTAATCAATTAGACGATTTGTGTGTGTGTGTTTGTGCTGGCAAATTGTCTTTCACAATTAATAGGTTTAGGAAAAATAAACATCAAGAACAAGTAAATGATCTGCAATCTGGAATTTCTGGAAATCATCTTGCCAGCTGATTACTGGAAATAACTCCATAATGAATTTAACTGATATGGAATACCAAAGCATTCAGAGCATTCGGTGCTAATGGACATGCAGGGGAGCAATAAGTGTTTGTGAAGGATTCATGGGAATTAGTTTACTCGAGCAAAATGATGAACATCATGAATGAAGTTTGCAGATGGAAAAACACTGGCGTTCTTGATTTAACCACGACAAACAGGTAAAAAAGGTGAGACTGTGGTGGGAGGATTTGCAGTTGTGAATCCCATTCTGGGTGTATGCTAGCAGCATGAGCTTGTGAAGGGGAAAATGCATTAGAGGTCACATTCCCACAGTGTATGACATGATGGTGGGTGGGTGAGTGTGATTACACGCAAGTGGGCGAGGGTGTGAACTCCACAGCTATGGTGGCCTTTGAGGGACAGAAAGGCAAACTGAGAGAGCGTACGAGACTCACAGTAGCGGAGAGTCAATGGGGGCCGCGAGAGCGTACCTTCTCCCTATGATGAAACCGAACACCATGAAGACCAAGATGATGGTACCGGCTACTGCCACCACCGCAATGATGATGACTGGATTCTGCTCACTCGATATGACTGTAGCTGCAATTAAAACACAAATAAACAACACAAGATGTCAATTGTAGAGCTGCATGTTTGTTTATAAAATATAGGAATTCACAATATACTGGCACCATCTTACTAACAGTCAGTATTCAAGATTTATTTTTTATCTTTATCATTTTGTATTACTATTTAATGCTCATTTACACTTATTAACATTTAAAGTTAGGCTTTTTTTAATCTAACATTTAAAGTACATTTTTAAAAACACTAGTAACTTAAAAATAGTGCTGAATGTAATTTTTTAGCAAATTTCAAAATGAATATCCATTTTCATACAAACACACTGGGGTGCATACATTCAGTTGTTGAAGTAAAATATTTAAATATATA
>JAUMHE010000075.1:10328619-10402803 GCA_032359235.1 Enteromius mattozi
ATATATATATATAGGAAAGTTAGGTAGATTTATTAATTATTTTATGAATTTATGATAATATTTTATAATTAAGAATTTCTTCTTTTAGTTTAATTGTTTACATGTTATACTGCTTCATTAATTTGTTTTCATTTCAATTTAATTAAAACCAGGGAACAAATTCCTAGTTTCTGCAAACAAATACAAAGTATCCACAATTTTCCTAAAATAAATTATAAATTGTGAGAATTAATAAATCATAGTAAAAACTCCTCCACAATTTCTGCTTTTTCCCCCACTTCATGTGACCTAACTATTTAGTTACAAAAAAAACTATTTTTAATAAAAGCTGTTTTTTTTTAGTTTCTATTCAAAGAAAAAAAAATCTAAGTTTCTGTTATAATAAATGTTTCCTGAGCACCAAATTAGCTATTTCTGAAGAAGCAGGTGACACTGTGATTAGAGTGATGACTGCAGACAATTTAGCTTTACCATATATATATATATATATATATATATGTATATTTTTTTTTTTTTTTTTTTTTATTATTACATATTAACAGAAAATAATTATTTTAAATTGGAACTAACTGAAATTGGAATTACTGTTTTTATTCTATTTTTGATCAAAATAATATAGTCCTTTAATCAGCCATTTAATGATCTGCTTACTGGAATCGTTCCGAATTGTAATATTTGTGTTGTATTCCTAATTAACTATTTGGCAAAAGGAGCATCAGAGTAGCTTAAAGCAAAGCTCCATTAAAAAGCATGGGACGTTTGTAACCCCCTTTTCGTCCTCTCTGTGCTGCGGGGAGGGGCTGGCTCTATTTTAGGGTCTCGCTGAGTGCATGGTTCTACTGTTTCTGAAAGTGGGCTTAATAGTCCCAGATGGTAATACAGTGGCCTGCATTTAAAACAATGACACATTCAGGTTGGATTGTTTCTCGTTAGATTTGTTTCTCGGAATCGAAAACACTGCGCTCATTGACAAACTGCAGAGGGAACCGAAACTGAACATCTTATCGAAAATACACAATGTCTTAAGAACAGTCCGGGTCAGAGATTTTATCAGGAAGACACTGGACCTTGCTTTTAAGTGTAATCGGATAGATCCTAATACAAAACCTTGCTAATTTAGAGCTAGATAGTGTACAGATTTTAAAAAACTGCTTAAAATAGCTGTTTGACATACTCTTTTGCTCACCAGATCCAGTGGATTCTTCCTTGGTGGTGACCTCTACTCTGGGACCGAAAGTGCCGTATCCCGCAGCGGTGAATGCTCGGATCTGAAAGACGTACGCTGTGCTTGGCTTCAGATTATTGACTGTGGCTGAAGTAGACTTTGACTTCACGGTGGAGTAAATGCGATCCTTCTGGTCCTTTAGGTTCAAAAGAAGAAAACAAAATAACAATCTTGTCACAGGGTATCAAAAGCACAAATTGTACAAATTCTTTACAGAGAGGGGTGGTTACGCTGAAGTGTTTGGCAGTGAATACTGGAGCATTTGGCCTTTTTCACACGCAAAGAGTTCAAGCAGAGGCAATATCACAGTATTTCATCCGTAACCTAGGTAACCAGAAGCAAGCTGTTTGCGAGGAGCTGGTGCTTCATTTACAATTGGAATGTCAAAGAGAGCTTGAGGAAACACAAACACATGCACACCCACACAGAGTATACGGCTGATCCCAATTTGCATGCTACCCGTCCGATATAGTAGCCCAGATTAAGATTAGTGTGTCACAATGGCATGCAGAAGATGTCTGAAGATGTCTGTTCCGTTTTTAGTAGAATTTTTTCACCATGCCTGTTTTTGGTGAATATTGCCCACACCCACTTGTACAACAACAACAACAAAATGAAGTAGTTTGTACTGGTTTACTACCACAGATTTTTTTTTTTTTTAATGCTTGAAACAAATTAATTTATAATATATTTAGATAATCCATTTAATTATCTGCATTAAGTCTTGAAATTTATTTGAAGATAAGGAATTGAGTTATATGCTAACACTTAAAGCAAATATAATATCCATATTTGTCCATGTCAACCTTAAAGTAAAAAAAACAAAACAAACAAAACATTTTCAAATAATGTTAAAAGTGAGAATAAAATTGTAAGGTTTGTAAAGTCAGAGAAACAAGCATTTCTGAGATACAAAGAGGCAATTATCAAAAGGTAAGTAAGGTTGCAATTACTTGAATAATTAATTCATTATACAAATGAGATAAAGAGACAGTTAGAAGATTGAGACCACATTGAGATATTATTGATTATATCAATGAATTACAATTCTGAGAAAAAAAAAAAAAAAACTACATGAAGTACAGTAACAATTTTGAGATATAAACTCACAATTATGAGAATTACTACTGTCACTACTGTCAATAATTTGTGTCAGTAAGACATTTTTTAAATAAATGAATACTTTTATGAAACAAGAAATAATTAAAGCTGATCAAAAGTAACAGTACGGACACAAAATATTTCTATTTCAATTAAATGCTGTTCTTTTGAACTTTCTATAAATAATAATTTAAAAAAAATCACAGTTTCCTTAAAAATGTTTTCAACATAAAAAAATAAAAAAATAAATTCTTGAGCACCAAATCAGTATATCAGAATGATTTCTGAAGGATCATGTGACACTGAAGCCTAGACTACTAACTGCTGAATATTTAGTTTTACTATCATATAAATAAACTGCATTTTTAAAGTATTTTAACATAATATTTAATAATACTATTGTTTGTATTGTATTTTCATCAAATAAATGCAGCCTTGGTGAGATAGAGAAAGAGAAAACAAATAATAACTTGGGCCTTCCATGTTGTACATGCAACTCCCCCGTGAGAACAAATCATGTGCACCAATGCTGCACCATAGCATTTTCCCACTGATCTGTAAATTATCTCTCGTGGACTTCAGAAGAGAAGAAAGAAAAAAACCCTCTTAAATGGAATGCCACAGGCTGTTAGGAGTGAAGTCAAGCTTGCTTCTAATTTTCAAACAGGACAGACTACAGCTAGAGAGCGCTGCTTGGGAGACTGCTTCTGCTTTCACATTGCCTAAGAGACTGGAACCCAACAGGCCGAGCGAACGCGCTGGACCTTTCTGCTCATGCCTGACTAGCTGACATATGAGTTTGAAGATAGACACTACGAAGCTGTGCTTTATAATGGATGGGGCGGGGGGACACTGAGCAGGAGAGTGAGCCGAGGTGAAAGAAATTAAGTATGTGTTAGTGTTCATGTTTTTTGGGAGTACAGTTCTGATTAATGTTTTAGTGGCAGCGTGTTCGTGCCTGCAAGGGATTGTTTTTGGATTGTTTTTCATTGAACAGATGCTCAGCTACAATACCAGATGTACGTGTGCTGCTCTGGTATGTGTGTGTGTGTTTGTGAAGTGGTCTTAGACATGTACGAGTGTTTGGCTGTGGTAAACTGAGACGTTCCTGTGTATGTTTGTGTGGGATTGGTGAAGGACCTCAGTCTAATTAAAATCTTATGAGTGTCTCATTCATTATAGCAATTAGAGGGGAAGGATCCACTCAGACCAGAGCATTTGACTGCGAGCTTCATGCACAGAGAATGCAAATCATGAAAAAGAAAAAATAAATAAAAAAATAAATACAGAACGGGTTGCATGGGAATTGGGATGCTGACAGACAGGTAGACGCGCGGCCGTTGTCTCTCGCTGTCTTTCATTTTGTGAAACACACGGACATATACTCATTAATAGCTTATGCTGTGGAGCAGGTGGTGTGTACTCACTTTCTCATAGTACTTGATCTCGTATTCGGTGATAACGCCATTGGGCTGCTCTGGTTCCTGCCAGGAGAGCTGAACGCTGTGCTGCTGAACTCGCTCCTTTATCACCTCGCTCACTTGAGATGGGGCTGAAAGAAAGAAAACAGGATAGATACTGATTTTTAGTAATTCAGCTAGTACAATTAAAAATGAAATATTAAGTGACATCCATGGTAAAAAATAAATATATTTAAAATACATTTATTTCATACTAAGTATAGTTCAAATCAATTAAAATATTGCTTGTACACAATGCACATTTCTTAATATTAAGCCTTAATTTGTTTTAATGTCACTATTTATGAAGACTGTATGAATAAACTCTTTGAATAATATCAGTCTTTTAATTCTGATATTAATTTTAATTCAAGAATATTTAAATTGTACCAAATGTATACTTGCAAAATTCCACTTTAGCACAATTAAAAATACCTCAGTATATCTTTAGTTGGATTTCAGCACTACTTCCAAACATTTAAAGTGCATTATTATTAGTTATTATAAATTAGTTGTTCCAGTTTAAGTATATACCAGTTTAATATAAAAAGAAGTACAATAAGCACATGCATATTTAATATTTTTAGCATACTTAATGTGAAATAAGTGCATTTCAATATAGTTCACTTTAAATTCAAAATTCAATTTAGTACACTTTACACTACGGATATTGTGCAATTTATTTATTTATTTTATTGATCTCTACAAAGCTTAAAGAAACAGTACTCCTTAATATGAAAAGTTTGTCATCATTTGTGTTCAACATGAGAAAGAAACACATTAATATTTTATATTTGTATTGATTTACATTCAATACTTACAATATAAAACTACATATATGAGAACTTCCAGGAAACCAAGTAATTATCTATATTTCAGTAGTTCGCGCTTCCTCATAATAATGATAATAATAGCTTGTTTGGCGTGCTGTCCTGGGGGCGAGCTTGAACCCCGCATACCCCCCGTTAGGATAGTGCGAACGAGGCGAAGAAGGGAGGAGGAGGGATGCTTGAACGAGATACGGAAGGGAAGGAAACGGGCTTATTTGTAGTGGATAGGTTAGGACTGGATTGGCTAACGAAATGATAAGATAATGATTGGAAATGCGGCGCCAGCTGTGTATGATTAATCGTTCGCGCTCCTCCCGAAATTATTTTGGCAACATCACTTAAAACACTTGTCAACAAAAACATAACAGGGGACAATATCACTTATAGTATTAGATGGTGTTTGGATAAAAGAGCCTAAAACAAATCAACCTCACACTGAGCGAACAGCACCTTAATATATTCACATACGCCTAAAAAAACCATATTCCCTTTAATGCAAATTCAGTACCTAGCTGGCACAAATGCACACAGACAGAATCTTGTGTCACTACTGCTCCTGCTGATGAATATTCACTTGGTGGCTGCTAAATGTTTACACCTCATAATGGAAATTTCAATTACTGAGCAAACAGCAGAAGACAGCCTTATCCCAGTCAGAATAAAACTGCAACGTCTGGCTTATGAATGTCAATTAAGTCAAATTAATTCTGCCAACACATGCGGAAGCACATTTTAGAGAAACGTACCCTAAACCCACCGCTGTCTCATTTATTCCCTCCCTTTAGCGCCACTTCCCGATCCACGTGTGCCTCCTATAGAGTTTCTTCTTCAGTGTGCCGTAATTGTCTTTAAATTGCAAAGTTATTGCACACTTTGTACGTCGACTCGGTATACTATTTCCAAATGCTGTGTGAATTTAAAACGAGAAGCTTGTGGGTAACCCAAATTAAATTCCTTGTTTTTAATAACTTCAGAAATAAGATCCGTTCGAAGGTAACCTTCGAATAAGGACGTTCTGGAAGAAGTGCATGGAAATGTAGCGTTCATGCATACGCCATTAATGAGTGTCCGTTCTCAACGGACGTCTGTTAAAGTAAGAAAAGGCTTTCCTCAAGTAGAAGGGAAGAAAAAAAAGAGAATTCGGCTTCGGGAGGAATTTGACTGAAGAGAGTGAGAGAGGCAAAGTTTCAAGGTCACAACCTCGTTTGACCCGGGATTTTGTTTAGTGCTGACCTCGTGGTAATGAGCGTTTCAGGATTAAAACCTCGTTATAGGACCACGGATGGCAGCGCAGATCCAAAACCGCAACAGTCAGATTGTGTTTTGACATATCTAGTGTAATCCAACTAAAACAATCTAATTTCCCATCCTGGATCTGAAGGTCGGCCAGACCGACTCAGACATGAACGCACACCACACTGTGCCGGCCTACATGCTCATTTGTAACGGCAGCCAAAATCCTGCCTCCTCTTACGAGGCTGTTCAATCCAAACCACAGCGATCGTACTGATGCATTTAGGGATGTTACATACTCAGTGTTTTAAACTCCCTCGGTTGGAAACTGTGCTGATGAAGAGGCTGGCTTTTTTGATTTCCCACTTTCAGCTGTAGTCAAAGCAGTCCGAGCGTCTCAGAATCTGTGTTTGTTTTTCCTCTCTGTCCACATTCATTGTATGCAGAAAGTGTCAATTACCCATGAGGAGTGGGGCGATGCAGGCAGGACATAGCAATTTAAAGAGCACACTTGTACGGCACAAAACCAGCTGTATTGGAGTAATTGGATCTTTTGGCCCTTTCAAACTGACTGCTTCTTCTGTGGTAGTGGGTATGAGGTGCTTGACTGTCTCTCGGAGTAATAGCCTCGCTCTTTTTAACCTGATCTGGGAAATAAAAGTTGTGACTGTTTCTCTGGAGTTACTTTTCCCACATGAAGTGTTTTCTTGTTATTCTTCTTGTATATCTATTTCCATATCCAGCACACCCTCTGACTTCTAAATCTAGTTACACTATACAAACACCCGTACCGCTGCTTTTGGGGTCTCCGAGGCACATTTCCATTGACAAGTCAATCTGTTAGTCACTTGTGTTTACTTGTAAAAGCACTAAACTTTGGCCCTTTGTTAGTTTTGACAAGCCACTTGTTAATCATCAAGTCAAATAAAAGTAAGTGGATGTCTTTGTTGGGAAACTAGAACTTTCAATACATCCCTCTCATGAAAGCTAAAACACTTTTTATTTTTTAATTTGACATAATTTAAGGAAAAGTCCTTAAAAACTTTTATCATAAACAGCAGTCTCACATTCCAGCAATGCGGGACCGGCTGCCGTCCCCTGTCTCCGCTGAGAACCAGCCGAGTAATTGAGAATCGAGCGTAGTGACAGCCCTCATATCGACTCGAATCTGCGAGCTGGAAGAGAGACCCTGAGTTCAGTGTTAATATGGAGGAAATGTGTCCCTCACTCCCTCACCGTGGCACCTTCCCCGTGGTATGTTTAACCACTGCCCTATAACAATCATTAATGACATGCTTACCTCAGAGCGAGTCAACCCACTCCTACTTTTATCGCACGAAAGGGGCCTAGCGCAGCAGAAAATCGTATAATTGTTCCGTCTGTCCTGAAGCGGCTGTGTGAGGGGGGGGACATTTTGTGTGCAGTGGTTGGGTGACATAAAAGCAGATATTAGTGACCTTCTCGAGCCTCCTAATGCATAAGTTAATTCAAGCAGAAGCCAGCGTCTATCATGTTCTGCATTAGAATACATTAGGGATACATTATGCATGGATGTTTTCATATACTCTCAGTTCCTTTCTCTCTTTGCCTCTGTTGGCTGACTGTGGTGCTTCTAGAGTATCTGAAAGCGTTTGAATGGCATTATATAACAGAAATCATTTTCTCTCTCTGCTTTGCTTGCGCAGTATTAACTTTGAAGTATTTTAATTATCCAGCCACTTAAGTCAAGGCTGACACTCTCACGTCCCCGGTTTCTTTTCATCCACCTCAAAACTATCGAATAACTTTGAGCGCTTATCAAGAGACGCCGACTGAAACGGCCCCACAAACACGTTCTTAAGTGCTGCATTGCAGTTCCTGTTCTTTGACAGAAGCCTGAGATGGAAGAATGGAGGTTTCTCTTTAGCCAAGGGCGTAGGAATGATCTGAGAAGCACATTATAAACCTTATCAGCCTGGCTCATGAATATTAATGAGGCAATGTAACGTTCGCCCAGTGGTTCTAACTGGTTTGCTGTAAAGCAGGTGGGAGTTGAGTTTGTCTGATCGATTGCTGATACTGTCGTTTGGCAGAGGTATCTGCTAGGCCATAAGCTGGCTCAATAATTAGTGCACAAAAACGGTTAGGATGACTTTTAAAGCATTGCAATATTCGATATGGCTTTAAGTGTAAGCCTATGAAATGTATAGTCACATAGTAAAGTCCAGTGCAGGCACAATTTAACTAATAATAAATAAATAAATAAATACTTATACTAAAAGTCTGTATTGAAAATTAGTAAATGTAATAGTTTTAATTGATGTATTGCTCTTATCTGTACAAGTGTAAGTTCTGATATATTTATGGTAGGAAATTTACAATATATCTTCATGGAACATGATCTTTTCTTAATATCCTAATGATTTTTGGCATAAAAGAAAAATAGTCGATAATTTTAATCCATACAATGTATTGTTAGCTATTGTTACAAATGAAGAGTTCATTTGCAAAAACAGATAACCCTGTTTTTAACTATTTAAAAAAATTAAGTGTTTTTTTTTTTTTTTTATCACAATTGATCTCAATCTCAATCAAACTGCAGTTGGGTTATTCTGATTAAGTAAAAATAACTAACGAAAATACAACACAATAAAACATATATATATATATATATATATATATATGTTTTTTTTTTTTATATATATATATTAAGTATCTTTATTGTTATCTTTATAGTTATCGTGCTTGGTGTGAACGGGTCTTTACAATAGTCAATGTGGCTTTAAATATGGGGTAGGTTGACGCATGACTAAAGAAATGCTGCAGACATGTTGGGTTGGGGGTTAGATGGGTGAGTGGGTCCTCTCTACCGATTCCTGTCATTAGCTGGATATTTTTTATATTTACGGTCATCTCTCGGCTGGAGCGCTAGGCTTTAATAGGGCTGGGCCTCCCACAGACGGCTTTTCCAGAGCCCTATGAAAACATAGAGATCGGCGACAGAGCTCTCGTCGGACAGACACTAACGAGGGCTGACGTAATCAACATTACTCAGCTTCACATTTTGACTCTGAGCCGGAAAAGAAAAAAGGCACACGAAAGAGACGGATATGTATAAAAAAAACTCAAGGAGAAGCTGAACCGGTGTGTGAGAGTGTGTAAATGAATATGTGAACGGAGACAGAAAGTGTGGGTGTTAGATCTGCCTCATTATTGCCCCTGGCTACCACAAAGTGTGTGTGTGTGTGTGTAAAGGAGAATGTCCTCCTGTTCCTCCTGTCTGCCACTGCTTCACAAAACCAGGAAAACGGTCTGTGTGTGTGTGTGCATAATTTATATTAATGGATCTCAACTGCTGCATCATGACCCAAAAATGATGATGACAATAATAATAATAATAATAATAAATAAATAAAGCTGACAAAATGTTCTTCTCAACAACTTAAACAATTTTTTAAGTAACAGAATTTGACCCATAACTTTAACTGTTGCGTACTTTTAAATAAATAAATAAATAAATAAAAATGTAGACAAAAAGTTCAATTAATCAAATAAAAATGTAAAAAATAAATAAGTCTAATAAATAAATGCATAAATAAATATTATATTCATATTATATTATATTATCATTATGTTAAGTCCAAATGTAAAATCTAGGTCCTAAAACCAGCTGAAAACCAGTGATGTACATCATCATTTGCTCATGGCTGTGTGTGCTGGGACCAGCCTGTTGATAGCACATACCGTATACAGAGTGCAAGCATTAGAAGGACTGAGTGGGAAAGAGAAAGAGAGGGCAAAACTGAGAGAAATAAAGAGACAGAAGCCAGAAAGGGAAAGAAAGAGGAGAATTCACTCCGTCAGTAGAGGCTCAGTGATTCAGAAAATAAAGTAGGTAGTAGATGATGGCTCGCCGTTTTGATGAATGTTGAGGGAACCAGCAGAATTGCCGTGACAAGGTTTTCTCTTTTGCTGTCTTGTGCTGTCTCTCCCTTTCTCGCTCGCTGTCTGTCCCTCGACCCCCAGCCCCGGCGTCCTCCTGCTGCACACTACCAAACAGAAATGTGCTTTCCCAACCACCGTTACCAAGAGCTTTGTCACTTTCAGTTAGAGCGGGGCCAGGGGGACGCTCCGATTTGGCGCTCCACACAGGAACCGCTCAAGCTGCTAAGTAACGCTTTTATTTCTCTCAGGGATCAAAGCCCAAGCTTTTCGGCAAACCATGAGACGCTTAAGAAGTGAAAAGGCCACTGAAACTCACACTTACAGCTGAATCTGAAATTATAAAGTACAGTTTTGGGTCTAAGTCACATCGGGTTTGCTTGGTGTTTTCTTTAAACGTCGTAAATGTAAGCAACTGAAACATTTTCGTCTCACAACCTGTAATATTTTGCTGGAATATTTGAAAAGCTGAAACCTTTTTCCTACTTCTCCCTCCTCACTTTCAGTTTTTCTCAAATTCTAATGGCAAGAATTCCTTATGAGAGTCCCTTATGACACTTATCCCCTGCTTTAGAGGGGTGTTTTTGCTATTAGAATGGCTGGATCTCAGGATTTTGGGCTCTCCTGTAGGGCTGTAGAGAGAAGTGGAATCCAGTTTAAAAGCTACTACCGTACCCAGACAGAACGGCTGTTCATTCTGGAGTCTGACTTTGGCAGAGCCGCTTGATAAAGAAGACTAATTAAAATTACTTATAGACGAGGACAAGCATTCAAACATTCAAATCACATCATCACAATGTCATAAATAAAGTCTGTCCAGAACAAAAACAAATTATCATACACACACACTTAAAAAAAAAAAAAAAAAAATACATGAAAGCCTGTTTCTCTCTCAAAGTGAGTGTGCAAGATAAATGAATAAATAAATAAAAAGTGCAAAATAAATTGAATTTTATATAATAAATTATAAAAATTATAAAAAAAAACTATAGCAGGAAAAAAAAAATGTTTATCAGGTTCGGGTTTATCTCTGAAGGAGGTCTAAACTGATCCAGCTTCTGGATGAATTAAAATAATGAAGTAACATTTCTATGTCAAATATAATGGCAAAACCAAACAAATAAAACAAAATAAAACTACAACAAAACAACTCAGAACACTTGAACTCAGAGATCAAAACAAAACAAAACAAAACCAGCAGAAGTTTTTGTTTTTCTTTTTTTTTCAGGTTTATTTAAGGTTTGTTCTAACAATCCAACTTCTTTCAGTATTGTGGTCACATAACCCTTGATCACATGTCCCACCAGCCACGGGTTCATATAAACAGCCCAGCTGTCCTGTGCTCCGAGCCTGTCGTAAGTTTGGAATGGCATTCAGTCGTGTAGCAGATGCTGAAATGCTGGTGAAGACCCTCTACAGACTTCCTCACATAAATTAGAGTCCAGCAGTGGCAGGCTATTATCAGCCATCACTGCTCCCAAGCACCTTCTGACCCCACACACAGAGTCACCTGACCCGCATCAGAACCATTCATTTACTGACATATAATCACACACTATTACTAACCCAAGATTGCCACTCTCCATACACTGTGAGGTCCACATGTCAGAGATCACTAATGAAAATGCTTCTATCAGGCTTTATATAATCAGCATAACAATTTTAGTGAAGAGTTAAATATTTAAAAAATTAACATGCATTTTAAAATGTCCTAGTATATAGTTATAGTTTAGTTTGACACTTTAATGGCAGCAGCACACATATTTCTATCTGTCCTGATGATCATATGTACAAAGAATCACATGATCAAACCTAGTAACCCACAAAAATAATGTCCCAAAACCTTCTTCAAAATTTTTGGGCCTCACTATTAAATAGGATTCGTACTGCAGTTAAAAGTTTCTCACTTATTTTTTGGTCTTTGTAGTGTATTACCGTTATTTCATATTTCCTGTAATACAGACACCCAGATATCTGGTCAACAAGACTTAAAAAGAAAGTGAAAAAGATTAGGAAGATACGTAAACAACGAGAAACCATTATCAACACGGAGACGTTACAAAACAAGCAACGGCAGAATTATGTTCTCATTTCCTAAGATGAGTAATGGTTAAGGGAGAGAATGAGAGACATCCGTGTGCATCCCAGAGTCTCCGCTGTGGGTGAAGAGAGAAGAAATAGAAATGGTGTGATTATGACTTGACTCCCATGTGCTAGAAAAGACAGCACTCTAGATTTTAACAGGCTACCCAGCATCCCCTCCACTCAAGTGTGATGGCCTCAGCCATAAGCACCTCATCATCTCTGCAATACACACATCAGTGCTCCACGTTCAATTCCCAACTCCACCGCAGCTTCCGTAGGAGAAACCCTCAGACCGCTTCTGACATTACACTCCCCACCTGCTGCCACGAGCCACCCATGTGACTTACCAGCAAATCACCAATCAAAATGAAATGCTTGAGGTTGCATAAAACATCTTTGATCTGGATTTGTCCGGAAATAACATGGTTGAAAATATGGAATTGAGTTTGGGAAGCTTTTTTTTTGGTTGTTTTTGTTGGACTTCACTGGAAGTATGCACATGCTCAGACTGGCCTCTGCTTTCAGTGTGTACAGACACACACACACACACACACACAATAACTTGGATATCTAAATGGGGACATTGCATGCCTATTGTTAACTTCTAACTCTAACCAGTGATATTTCAGTCTCACTGATACACTATTATAGTGTATAAATGTATATATAGTTTCTTTTTTGTTTGTTTTTAAAAAAAATTAATGTCTCCATAGTTTTTATTTAAAAATTTGATTTAGTTTATTTAGTTTTAGTTAAATTGACCTTTAACAAGCTGAAATATGTTAGTTTACATTTTTATATACCACTATTGCTAACTATTTCTACATCTTTAAAGAAGGTCAGGTCAGGTTAAACTCACAAATTTAAGTAGGTACACACAAACACACACACACACACACACATGCTTTATGGTAATTGTAGACTTTTCAGAAACACAGAAAGCAGTGGTGGGGTTAAAGGTTGTGATGTAATCATAAAAATATGCCACAGACCCCTCTCTCACTGGGCGTTTCGTATAACGATCCCGACCGCACGGCCCATAGGAGCGAACAGACGACCCCAGAAGCAACGCAATCCAAATGAGGGATGAACGTCCTGGGACAGAGGCCAATTTCAGCCCACTCTTCCAGTTTATCTGCTGCCAGCCTGACCTTTGGCTATACAAGAAGCTACATGACTACGAGACATTCTCTGAGTGTTAACACGCGCTGTGCTTTTTTATCGTTTGTCTTAATAAAGAGGAGGCTGTGTGACAATTCGCATTTGAAGGGCTCACTAAACAGGCAGAAGGACCTCAACCTTCTCATCTCAGCGAAATGTCAAAGTAATGCCTCAGGCCCGTGCAACACATTCACACTCACACGCCGTGCTGATTGCATATCTGAGGCACGGTGGAACTGAAAAGCTAAGATTATTCACCAAACAAGCTGTGCTTTAAACTGATGGGTTTTTCAGGGTCAGAGGCACATATCAAAAGCTATTATTTTAGATTTTGCATGCATTCAAGGCCACTTATCTTACATTTGCCATAAGTTCAGTTCCTCTGACTATTTATTAAAGAAACAGTTCACCCATAAATGAAAATCCTATCATTTATTCAACCTTGTGTCACTGCAAACCTGCATGACCTTATTTTATTTTTTCCCCTTGGATGAGAAACAGGCTTTTACGGTGCTACTTTGCATTCAGTGTAATTCTATGTGAACAAGCAAACATTAAATTCTATAAAAGTTCTCCTTTTGTGTTTCACAGAAGAAAGCAAGCTTTGGAATAACAAAAGTAAATGATTTTTGGTGAATTCAGCCTTTTACTCCACTGAATAACTATATTTTGCACCTGAACGGTGAAGTTTACAATCTCAAACTAAAACTGCACGAGCACTTTGGAAAATGATGCTATCCTAAATAGCAATTTATTATCCCAAAGTGTCTGTCATCAGCAATACGATTGTATTAATCAGACCTCATATGCTCTTTAATCACAGGTTTGGATGCCGTCCACATGGGTGGAACCAGATCCACCGCTCCGCTTTCTGTATTTTCAACTGGTTACATGCATGGCTCTGATTAAAGCTTGTGCGAGCGCCAAGGGTTAGTCACTCACCGAGAGCTGACTAAACCAAAAATCACAGCCATTGATCTTTCTTAAAAAAACATGCAGAATGACTTGAGTCACATGAGGAAAGTCAAAATCACAAACACACACACACACACACAAATATGATAAGATTAGACCCGCAGATGCTCTAATTCTGAATTTATATTAAAAAAAATATATATATATATTTATATATATACATGATAGTATGCATTCACACCTTTATTTTATATAGAAATACAGAACAAATGCATGTCATTTTAAGATTCATTTTACGTTTTTAAAATCAGCTTGGCTCAAAAATCTCCTCTTCACTTCGTCTGATCTTCCGATTCTGATGGATGCTCTTTCTTTTTTGCATGCCTGCTTTCTAAGACGGTGAGTGATGAGGAGAAAGAGAAGAAAGGCGAAGAGAGAGAGAGATAGGCTTGTATGTGATGTTTTATTTGGCCTGAACGCTGCAATCAGAGGCAGAGAGAGGGACACATCTGCAAAAGCCTGGACATGCTCCGCTCCAGCCAAATTGGCATCAAAGCGAGTGAGAGAGGTAGAGAAAATGAGAGAGAGACAGATGAGAGATTGAAGGGTAAGAGAGAACTGCTCTTGTTCAACAAACACTCCAATTCTGCTTGTAGCCAGAGAAAATATGAAATGAAAAACAGAGGAGGCTGCCTGGGCCTAAAAACCAAACAAAGAAAATACTTTTTCCTTCTACAAAGAGGCCAAATTTATTTTCCAACCTACATTGAGGACCCCGCACTTGCCCCTCTCTCTCTTTTTAATGACCTCTTGTTATCCTGCTAGTGATGGAGAGAACATTTGCTTGGGTTGTTGTCACCAGTACTCCACACAGATATACGATGGCACTCGTTCAGGTTTTGTGTTTAACATATCTGCACACTTACATGCCATATAAGCACTCATTCAGCTGAAAACACCTGGCAACAAACAGATACATACCAAACAATGTGTACGCACACGTGCATGTTTCCACTGTGTGTGTGTGTGTGTATGTGCTCAGCTGGATCCATAAAAACCTTGTTAATATTAGTTCTGGTTATTTTAAGAAACACTCCCTTTAACCATTTAAACAGAGGGTTACAGCTTCAACCAACTTTGCCTGTTTTTTGTTTTGTTTTCTGTGTGTGTCACAGGAACATATTAAAAATATTAATATATAAATTCCAATCATATTACATGAATTTGCAAGCAAAAATAAAACATTAGCAGAAGCTTCTCTTTTACAATCAATTCCCTTTAATATGTTTCTAATAATAATGATGATAATGATCAATAATAATAATAATACTTTTGTTACAGTTACATAGAAGCTATATTAACATTTAAGTCACAAACAAGTAATAATTTTAAGGAAAAATATGATCTTAATGAATAATAATAATAATAGTTATTATTTTTTATTATTGGTAATATCAATATTCCATTTTTTTATTAAATGTCTCAAATAATAATGATCAGAATTAATAATAATGATAATAATAATTAAAAAAATGAATCTTATTGTGATTAACAATAATTTGCTGTTGTTGTTTTTAATATTTTTCAATGAAACATGAATTTGATTGTAAAATAGGATCTTGCTATATTAGTAAACAGGGGTTAGAATATAAAAATACAACAATAATTATATTATTACAATTATATAATAATAATAATAATAATAATAACTTTATAATTACTGTTATAATTATTAAAAGGGCAATGTGGAAAATAATTTTTATTTCTACAGATATAGCATTGGCCTCTCTGGATCTCAACTGAATATGCGAAAATGTCATACAAAAACACGCATATCGTACAACTCCTCATGTATCAAACATAGATGAAAAGAGACATTAATTAACAAATTCATCTGGATCCAGAGGAAAAGGCCATACCAAGCTTCCCGTGTGGTAAGTGTTCATAGTTAGCATTCTTCAATCGTATGAGAGCGATCAAAAAGAGAACTGCTGTTATTGGCTGTGTTTTGTGATTGACTGTGTCGCGTCACGCCCCACTTTCAAGTTCGGTGTGAGCAGACAAATTGCTTGTTATTTGAGTCAGACAAAACGGATGAATCAACATTACGACTGGCTTGTTTAGAGATGCGTCTGGTTTTGATCATCTGCGTTGCGGTGAACAGACATTGATGGAGGTCATCTTAACTAACATTAAACTAATTCCAGACACGCTCGCACACCAGCACCAGCTGTTCGTCTGCCACTTCGGCGAACGTTGCGCAAGACTTCTGAGTCATGCGGATGCGGATCGTGTTTGTTTGCATGTATCTGTCATGGCAGGTGAACAGCCCTATCATTTTTATGTCTCATCTGGACTTGACGTCTTCTTTACAGACGCACAGAACCCAACGTGAAGGAATCCCTTCTGTGTGTGAAAAGTCGCCACATCTTTCTTTTCTAGCGTGTTTAGACAAAGCCCTTGTCGGTGCATACAGATGTATTGCCTCTTGAAATTTATTCCAAGCAGTCTTGCTTCTGTTGGCCTACGATATTACTGTGCAGCGACGGTCCATCGGATTACAAATAATAAGACCCAAAAAGCCCCACTGCTCTGTTCTGTTAGCGAACAGAAACTTGTGTTGATTGTGATTAATGTCGAGTTGAAATAGAAGCAGAAACAAACAGATTTGTTAATGAGGCTTTCCTATTAGAAAAAAAATGACTATGTGAGTTTTTAGTGGTTGGTCAGTAGATCTGTTTTGATCACACCTGTAATGATGATTTGTTATCAATTACCAGGATGTTTACATTAGTCTCAATGAGATGATTCATGGCCCAATTAACTCTGCCTCTGGGAAACAGACGTTGGAGGGAATCGTACTATGCAGCGGGGGCTGAAAGTTCAAGCTGATTTCAGTGCTTTTATTCTTCTATTCGGTTTTGTTCTCTCTGGCCTGAGAATAGGGTGATCAGAGTGAGAAAGAGCTGATTATTCTCTCTGTCTGAAGAGAAGAGGATTCTAGTATCCATCTGGCTCCCTTTAGTGTGAGAACCTGAGTGCCGCTGACGGATCCTCTACAAGCTAAAACAAAGCTCTCTCTTACTCAGCCGTGGTTTACCAAACCTCTCCTCTTACACCCTTTCCCACTAAATGAGTCAAATCGAAAAAGCATTTTCGTTTTGAACTCAAAGGAAACCTTGAAAATATAGAGTCCAAAAGTTGAAAAGAAGAAAGATTTTTTTTTTTAATAAATCAATATTTTTACATAAAAACTGTAAAAAATAATAATAAATAAATAAATAAAGATATTTGTTGTAAATTACAGGCAATCTTAAAAATAATGAAATAAAATGTATTTCATGTAATAAACTTGACCGAGGTTTATATATGTCTTTTTTTATTTAAATCATAATTCTTCTTTTCATGATTACAAAATTCCCAAATGTTGTTTACTGTTCAAATTCAATCCTGAATGCTATCTTTCCCATTTATTCTTAGATCTTTTGGACTCCATTATATAAACCTAGATCTCTTTTTCCCCTGTCCCTTTCATGTCTCTCTTTATTCTCGGCTTTCTAGGCCAAAACGTTTTGCTAGGAAACTCAAACATGGCTTTCAGATGACATACGGGGAAGCATATTCCCCTGTCTCTTCCCAGTTTCCCTTCATATCTCCATATCTCGCTCTGTACATTGCAGATTCAGTCGACTTAATCGCTCCAATTGTGCCTGTGAGCAGTCCAAGCTCCCAGCGCACAGTGCAGAGATAAAAGAGAGGGCCAGTTGACTCTCATCCCCCAGGATAGCTGGCCCCTAATCCTATTTTCTGTACTTTTATGAAATGAGAATAACAATATTTTGATGGATAAAGCGGTGGCAACATTCATCTCGCTGCCTGAAGGGGTCTCTTTTAAGCCGGGTGGCTTGAACTCTGACTTGTGTGTGGTAGAAAGATATTCCTGAGGTAAACATACCAGCTATCATTGATCTAAAGGACTATGCATTATACAGTTTGTCTTTGTTATAATTTCTGGATACACAACATTTTGATGTGACGTTACTAGTTTGCATGTGAAAGCCTTATCTTCTCTCTCATCTTCAACTTGCAAAACTGTTTTTTCTTCAGGTTTTTGGCTTCTGCAGACAGTCGCCGTACCAGTTTCAGCAATGCAGTGGAGCGCATCTGATGTTTTTAATAGGTCTAGAACGTGAAAGCCTTTAGTGTCAAATTTCACTAGCGTCATTATTCCATAATAACTCAGCGTCATATTAACACAGTAGTCAGAGTCAGCAAAGACAATAAAAGTGAGCTTTTAAAGCTCATCTCCCCTAATGGACTAGACACGGACTCCACGTTTTGAGTACATTTATGTTATTCATTATTATTAGTAGCAGTTTTTATGAGAAACACAGCTTCTTATTAAACCGTCTGACTTCATAAAACCCTGCAATGATGCACGATCAACTGCAATATAATCTATTTAGGCCTAAATTTAAGATTTATGTATTTGAATTGCATATAATATTTAAAATTTGATTACACATTTTTTAACAAACTAACAAACGCAGAGTAGTTTTCTCTAATAGTGCTATTTATACACACTAACCAGATATTTTTATCAGTAAAAACTACTTATTTCAGTCTCAAATTCATACTTTGTTTTTTAACTAAATAAATGTAATTGTTCACAATTAGAATATATGCATTTTGACAACATGATTATTTAAAATCAAATAGACACATAATTTTAAGAATAAATTGCGCCATGATTTTATTTTGTACCGATATCATTTATGTATGACTTACAAATATGTATCACATTAAGTTATAATATAGGTGTAATTCATATAGAAATAAATGTTACATTTAGACTTCATTTACTTATTTAAGCTATTTTGATGGGGAAATCATAGTAAACTACTGAAAAGTTAGTTGAAATATTGCTAAATGACCATCAGAAGCAAAAAGTGCAGCTCAGGTCGGCTTAGAGCTACTTCACTTAAAGAACTTCACAAATAGTCCTATAAATAAGGTGGTCTCTAGATAACATGCCTTGTGTCATTAAGTAATTATTGAGGGTACTTGCTGAAATTGCTCCATTAAATGGATAATGTTTTCTAATTTAGGATCAAAGCCAGACTCCCCTGCTGACCGGCGGAGGACATTATTGCAGGTTTCTTCAAACGTCAAACCCATAGACAAGTCAAATAAAATGCCGCTCAGCGTGTAAGATGAATCATTACCCTTCCCGCTCTCTTTGTCTCCGTCTGTACATCTATAAGTTTGAGAGGACAGAAAGTGGAAAGTATTGAGATGTAAGTGAGGGGGGATAGAGAGGTCTCACAGATCCTTTGAAGTCTGATTAAAGTCTGGAGAATAGCCAGATTCAAAACCTCCAGCTTAGATTAAAAATTATGCTTTTTTCCCCCCTGGAAAAGATGGACAATACATAAAAATGCAGAAGTGTGGAACGATGCACACATAACGAAGATGTCTGTGAATTTCCGGTCAAATGAACTCTCCGTCCATATGGAACTAATCAGCATCCGATGCCGTGAATCACTCTTAATGGGGCTGTCTCTAAAAGTGGTCCGCCTAACACAAGCATCATTAATCAAAGTAAACATCTTTAAAAAAGAAGCTGCTCTAGTCTGGGTCTTTGTTTATTGGCTTAAATTACTGTAATCCCTCACTATTGAGCCACACCAATAGCCTTTCAAATCTAAAGTCCCTCCTCCTGTCTCAGACTGGGCCAATCGGAACACAAAGACCACCATCGCTGTAGCTCTTGTGGCTTTTAAACATACACTGGGTCCTCGTAACAATGAACAAGGAGCAAGAGAAAAACAGATCAGGCCACTCTAGCGGGTAACAACTTAACAGGTGTTACTATTTTCTCCATGAGGACTGAATAGCTTTACTGTAATTGGTGATTTTTCGTGAGCCTGGTTATAAGTGTGGAACCAGGAGCAGTGCTCCTAATAAATTGTGACCAAGTCCGCCCCCAACTTTTCCAAGCACAATGATGGTTAGAATGAAGCTTTGGCCTTTCTTTGTGCTTTCTTGAGGGAACTAAATCCACTTTGTCAGCAGTTAATTGGAGGATGCTGCTTTTCTATTATGCAAAAAGGAAAGGTTTTCACTTCATTTAAACAGAGCCACCTTTTCCTTTAGTTAGGGGTAAAAGCTCTTCAATGCCCTGCCGCTGTTCCCACACCTGCCTAAAGAGACATTTCTATCAGTGATATTCAGACTGGGTGGTCAGGTTCATGAAAACATGGAATTAGAGATGTTAATATGTTGTATTCAAGCTTGTTTGTTGCCATACTTATGTTTCCCTTTGAATGGGGAAATTTATGGCATTTGGCAACCAGTAACTTCAGAGATGCTTGCCAGATTATAGGCCTGTTTTGGAGCCACTTTTTTAATCATTGTATAAATTATGATATATAATACATTTGAATAATAATTATATTTTTGAACTTGTTCATATATCTTGTTCACATCTGTCATGAAAGGGCTTAACCTGTTTACGGTCTGTGATATTTCTGAAAGAGGAAACACACCTGTCTAGACCACACGGAATCCCCCGTCCTTTCTTTTCTACAGATAGAGAGGAAAGGTCAGCAAAAACAGACAAAGCGACACAAAGGCGGCGGTTTGTGTTTTGTTTTGTTTTGTTTTAACAGCATGTGAAAGTGGGCCCCTGCTCTTCATTAAAGCAGGGAGAAAATGCTCTGCATTTTCACAATTTCATTTTTTTTCCCTCTGTACTGTCAGGGAAGAAAAATCGCATTCCTCTTAGCAAAGGAAAGTATAAAAGGAATGAGTTCTATAAATAAACCAGAAGGAAACGTAAGAAAGCAACAAAAGAGCACACAACTGATCATTTCCCTTGAGTCTGAAATTGTTTTTTTGCACAAATCTGCACAGGTACATTCCACATGGTTGTTAGTACAATATGGTTATGCCAAATTTCCTTGTTTGGTAGACCATTTACAAATTCAAACATGAGGATAAATATTTAACTAAAACCATCTTAGTTTTGTAACCAGGGCTCAAGTATAAAATAAGATTTTTTCTCTGTTTAAGTTCAGATTTGCACTTGCCCTGACAATATTGTCTCACAAAAAAAAAAAAGACAACAACAACAAAAAAACTTATTTGTCTGTCTGAAATAGATTAATGTAGATACATTTATTTACATAGTCTTTTTGGTAAATCCTTTTCAATTTAAAGTTTCATTAACATTTTTGCTCATTTTTGACAAAAATAAACAACTTTATTTAAAAGTTATTTTTAACTTTTCTATATCAAAACAAACAAATAAATTAATTAATTTATAGAAGTTTAGATTCAGTTCAGTTCAGCCTTGACAATATTTTGACTGGTTATACTAAAAAACTAACAACAACAAAAACGTATTTAATAGATTAATTTAGATGCATTCATTTACATTGTGCTTGTTTTAGTAAATACTTTTAGTTACAAGTTTTGATCGTTTCTATTAAAAACAAAAATATATATTTATTGATTTCTTAACATTTTTGCATGTTTTTGGTAGAGAATGTTTATTTAAAACTTTAAACTCTTTTCTATATAAGAATAAATAAATAATCAAAAAATATATATATATATAAATATATATGTTTTATTTTATTTAACAACATATTCTGCTTATGCTTTCTGAAGAATGTTTAATTAAAAGGTTTTAAATCTTTAATATGTCAAGCAAGAAAAAAATAATAAATGTATTAATTTATTTAATTATATTTTGCTTGTTTTTTGTGATAAATTTTTTAAAACTTTAAATATATATACACAGTACACACACATACACACAAACACCCTTTGGGGTGTGCGTGCCAATTTCCTCAACCGGCCCGAAACACTCTCATGCTGGCTCCGGGCTATCAGACCTTCCTTATTGCCAAGCCATGATAACTAATCCAAAAGGACACAAATGGACACAAAAAGATAAAGAAAAGCCTCCTGGCCCATATCATAAGTGACAGAGATGATTTTAATTGTGGCGAAACAAAGCATGTCCTAAACAAAAAGCAGCAAGCCTTTCCTGTCCACTGCAATGACAGAACACCTGCTGCTGGATAAGACAGAAATAAGTTTTTCAAAGCTGATGGTCACTATTTGCTATCCCAGCATCCTCTCTGCCTCCTGTTACCCTTTTTTTTACGGTGTCCAGTCCAGCTGTGTTCCCCATCTGTCTGCCGAATAGATTCCTCTCACTCAGTCTGTGGATGCTGTAATCTTTTTTATTGTTGTTTTATACTATAAACATTAAAAGCCAGGAGAGCAGATGGCCCTCATATCGTCCTGCAGCTTTGATGAAAAGGCACCAGAGCAATATGGCTGAGAGGCAGAATGTGTGTGTCTGTGTGTGTTACCGTCACATATAGCTTACAGAAAACCAGCAGGTGTGAGAGATGAAAAAAACAAGTTACGCTTAGGAAACAGCTAAAAGTTGTCAAAAAAGTTGATGATTCGGGGCAGGTGCCAATCGTGGAACAAATGATTTTTTTTTTTTTTATATATTCTCCTTCACTTATTCCCATGCCAAAAGTAGCTAGACTAAAACTCATTAGAATTTCTTTGGCTAATGGAGAGAATAGGAGGAGGTGCGAACAGGAAGGGATGAAGACATAATTAGTTTCCTTCTCTACAGGAGACGGTGCGTTGATGAGACAATGAACAACAGAATAATGAGAAAAAGGAGAACTTTTCCATCATCTTCTGGCCTTTAATCAAGTAAAAGAGAGCCAGTCCCTAAAAAAAGGGATGCTATGATGTTTCATAATATTACGATTAGTCTGATTTAAATCAATAATAAAATACTGTCTCAAATTCTATTTTTATACTGTACAATATAATGTACCACAACTGATTTGAATGCTTTATTTATTTATTTTTATCTACACAAAATAGTATATTATCCAAATAATTATCAGTTTATTGATTCATTTAATATAGGTTTATCTAAAATAAGGAAATAATTACCTATAAAATATTAATTTAAAGTGAAATTATATTATTATGTGATAAAAAAGAAAAACTAGCACCGTTTATGTTGCTAGGAACTAGGTGTGTGTATACGTATAATTCCTTGAGTGTTTGACAAGGTTGTCCTAAAGAAGTACGGTATCAGATGAGCCAGTCCGCTGTTCAGTTTGGCACACAGATTTGTGCTTGTCACACAGGCAGAAAACAGGGTTAAAGGATTTGTTGCTCTACAGCTGTATTTCTCATCCAAGCACACACACACTTTAAATGCACATGCATGCAGTTTCTCTCTCACAGTCACACATTTGAAGTGTGAGCTGTTAAGGTGATGAGTTTGTTCTTGTGTATGGGAGGTTGCGGCAGCTGGTCTCGGGCACCGCTGACACATATCTCAATTCAGTCACGCACTACCACAGTACCTCCCCTTTGATTCAACCCTTCTGCAGCAGGAAATGAAACACTCTAACCCCAGAACAGCCGAACACAGGGACACATGTTGCATGTAAACAGGAGGACAGAGTGGCACAGGTGCGTTTTTTTGTATTTGCGACTGTGTGAATTCTTTCCAAAATGTTTGGCTAAATAATGCGTCAGGTTGAAGCTGTAGCCTAGCAGTTAAAACACATATATATATAAGTGCTGTCAAATGATTAATCACATCCAAAATAAAAGTTTTTGTTTAAATAATATATTTGAGTATGCTGTGTATTTTTATTATGTGTATATATATATATGTGTATATGTATACAAACACATGCATGTATATATTTAAGAAACAATATAAAAAAATATATATATATATATATAAAATGGTATAATATAAAATTATACAAATCATACAAAATACAAAATTTATATACTAATATATTAGTGCTGTCAAACGATTAATCGTGATTAATCACATTCGAAATAAAAGTTTTTACATAATATATGCGTTTTTACTGAGTTTATTTATTATGTATATGGCATTTATAATGCATTTATATATTTATTTTCTTATTTGATATTATATATAAACATATTTAATATATAAACAAAGCATATTTATATTAAATATATGCATGTATGTGTTTAATAATAAATAGACACAGTATACACAAATATATTATGTAAAGAAAAACATTTATTTTGGATGCAATTAATTGTTTGACAGAGCTAATATATATATATATATATATATATATATATATGCACGCACACATACACATCTCGTATTTTGTCTTTACGCAAGAAAAAAGCCTGTGCTAATAGCCTATACAGAAGTGCCTGACTGCTTCTGGGTTTCAAATATCCTCATAACCTCTTTATATCAGACTCATTGTGAGCTGAAACAGTTTTCTCAAAGCCTCTATGAATTATCCAGTCAGAATGTTCAATTAATGCCTGTCAGTTAGAACCGGCCGTTAATAACCACCCGCCATGAAGGCCCTCAGCATTATGTGACGCTTCCATTTTTGTTCCAATTTATATTTCTCTGCTGACGGCACATCTGAGGACATTCAGGTGAAAAGTCTCAGAGAGTTCAGAAGGTGGTGACAATTACAAGGAGACTAAAGCCTCCAACTTTTATGCATGGTAGGCACCTGAAACTTGAAAAAGATTGATGCTAATTTGGAAAGTGTCTGATACTCGTTTGCTCAGATAGAGACAATGCATTTGATGGCAAAAGAAAAGAGGTGGGTTGGGGGGGGGTTGTCTGAAAACATTGTTGCTTGCCTCACAGGAATCTAAATAATTGAGCGAGTTGGTATCCGCTCGTCTGACAGAGAGAAAAGATGATTTCGAGCATGAGGGTGGTGGAGGGGAAGTTTGAATAAGAGACACAGAACAATGAAGTGAACCCAAATACATACAAGGTATGCTTTTCATACCTGCCTCAGTACCTCACCGAAGAAAAAAAAAAGATTAAATATTTGTAATATTACAAAAAAAAAAAGAAAAGAAAAAGATATTCTCTATGCATACAAAACAAGGACCGGAATTAGGACCGGCAAAATATGTATTCACTTTGCTTTTTTTAGCATTTTATCTTGTAGCTTATTTTATCTATTTAATAAAAAATAAAAATAATATAAATTTAACTAATATTTTAAAATTGCTTTTAAAGCCCTAAATTAATATGTTGTTGGAAAATTAGTATTATAAGTATTTTTAAGTACGGTTCATCTGGCAAATCTTTAAGCAGCTGATCTAGATCTAGAAAGTCCTCCTCACATTCAATCCAACAAGTCCCTTCAAGGTGGTTGGCAAACCTCTCCTCCACCCCCTCGCTCATGCTGAGAGACAAGTGTAGATCTCTCTTTCTTTTTCTCCGTGTCTGTCTCTCTCACATCCGTGACAGTGGCCAGTCCAGAAGGACACACTGGAGCAGTGGCTGCTGGGAGTCTACAGTCAGTCAAGCAAAGAAGATTCTGGGGGATTTGGGGGGCTTCGTTTGCCAGCAATAAAAGGCTTGCAACAGGATCCTCACTGAGATTAATGACCTAGATAGGCCACCGCAATGCCATTTAAATGGGAAAGTAATTAAAGTGCACCTTCCATGAAAATTATTCATTGCTGACGGATTGGGTGACGGACGAATCGCGAGGCATTCCGCACAATGCCACAGGTTAAGTGCCCAGAGTAAGACCGCCGAGGCCACTGTGAGCCAGACCACCAGCGATTTAACCACAGCTGTTGAATTGTAGCGACCGGTCCAGCTCTTATCAAATTACCACAGATGGAATTACCAAAAGAGGGAAGACAGAAAGAGAGAGAGTGGCTAGGGAGTGAGAGAGAAAGGCCTCTCAGGTAACATAAAACGGCATACAAATGCTACAAAAGAGGCTTGAGGGATCCGCTTAACTAGAAAATTACACCACCTAGCACTGGCCGACTGGGAATCCCAGGAATCAATCAATCCATTCTGTTTAACATCCCTGCCACAGATTAGGATTTTGCCGAGATCAATCAATGGACTTATTGTTCCCCAAAGTGTGATTCTTCTCAGGGGTATTGAACGGGATCCATTTTGCAGTGATAACGTGTCGAAAAAGTGGCCGTATTAATTACGAGAGAAATGCCGAGAGGATCGTCTTTCAGTCTGGGGCATGAGAATGCTTTTTCGCACTTTATAATGCACTTGGCACGGCACGTTTGGATCGCTTGGAACTTGCAGAAGAAAACAAGCTCATTTGGGTTCAGCTTCATTTGAAGTAATGCGGTGTTTATTAGAAATGATTCATCTGTGGACGCCACTTACTTGAGATTACAGCAAATAGTAAACGACAATAATCCAGTCAATTCCTTATCTAACAATCACCTAATATTTTCTATTTCGAGAAGCAGCATGTCACATTAGGAACGAAAAGACCACAGTTGCTTTTTTTTTCTTACGTGGAGCGACAACACAGTTCCTGCTAATGCGACCAGACTGCCCTGAACAAGAGAGAACATTTTCTGTTATTTACTTCAGTCGTGCAGCTCGAAACACAAAGGTTCTTGAGATCAAAGTACAGCGCAAGCTACAGAGTGTTTCTCCTTAAGAGATGAGAGGAAATAACCTGACTGGAATCTAGTAGCATTGGCTACGTATGGAATCCATGTGCCTCGATGAATAAAATTTCTTATTTAAAGCCATTTCCCCTCTAAGGCAGAAGATAAGAGCAGCGTAGCGGAGTACAGGGTTAATGTGCTTCTCTATCAAACACTTAAACAACTTTGCAACACTTTGCAACATCCTAGACAGAGTGGGCCACAGTCAGAGGGAGCTATCAGCGGGCAACATGCACATCGTGCTCTTCTGACATGTAACCTAAGCATTAAAAATCCATTTCCACAGCTTCTCGCCTTCCCTCGCTTTGATTCTGTTTACCGCGCATGCTGTTTGCATCTAAAACGCGAGTCTCACATCTGGCTGCTGGATTCTGCGCCATGGAAAGGACTGTTCGCTGCCTGATTCCACACTGTTTTCCTCAGAAGGACTCTCCTGAATAAATATTAATGGTTATTCTTTGAGCTATTTCCGCTCAAGAGCATTGGGAAGAACAATGGGTGTTGTTTAGACAGACACACAGAGAGTTGAAGCGAGTGAAGGAAAGAGAGGGAGAGAGACGCATCTGAGGGCATCTCTACAGAGATGTCAAGTGACAATAGAATCCTGATTGAAATGCTCTTCACAAAACTTACCATGCAGTCCTCTAGAAGAGGGGGGGAAGAATTGCCATTAAAGAGAGACAGAGAGAGAGAGAGAACTCACATTCGTCTGCAGGGGGGGTGACAAAGAGCGTCAATGGAGGAAAAGAGAGCATAAAAAAAAAGAAATGATGATGATGAACCTGCCGATACAGAAGCAGTTGCTATTTAAAACCATTTCATGGAGAGCAGGGAAGTAATTAGGCTTTGCAGGAACAATGAGTACTCTGAGTAGCCCCTCTCTCATACGGACACATCCCTTCTTCTGCTCTCTTTTCGTCGCTTATTGTGTCACTCAGTAGTGGAAGGATAATTGAAGAGAGGATTCCTGAATTCCTCATCAGATGCATAGCCATCTGGATTTGGGCTCCGCACCTTTGCTTTCTGCTGTCCTTACCGTTTCTACTCCTACGCTTGGTGCCTGAAGCACCAACTTATTCTCATGTAGATGGAGACAAGAGACGAGAGGGTTTCATTCATCCCTATTTCTTTGAGGTTTTTCTGGTGTTAAAGGTATAGCTCAATATAACATTCAAAAGTTCAGGGTCAGTTTTTTTTAAGTCTCTCCGCTCAACAAGGGTGTATTTATTTGATCAGTAGACAGTAAATATTAACACAGTAAAGTTACAGTTTAAAATAGCTTTTCTTATTTAATATATTTAAAACATATTTATTCATGTTGATGGCAAAGCTGAATTTTCAGCAGCCTTAAGTGTGACATGATTCCTCATTCTAATATGCTGATTAGGTGCTCAAGAAACATTTCTTATTATTAAAATGATGAAAACATTTGTCATCCTCCTTAATATTTTTGTGGAATCTGTGATACACTTTTTGTGATTATTTGCAGAATAGAAGGTTAAAAAAGAATTACATTTGTATAAAACAGATTTTTTTGTATATACTTTAGATGTTTTTACTGTCACTTTTGATCAGTTTAATGTGTTCTTTCTCTTAATTTCTTAAAAAAAATTATAATATTAATAATTACAGCAATAAAATTTGTAATGACCCCAGCCTTTTGAAAATGTAAGTATAAAAATAAAGATAAATAAAGATAAATAACATAATATTATGTAATGTAATATATATTTTTTTATTATTTTCATTAGCAGAGGTGGGAATAGTTATTTTATTTTGATGGTTTTGATATTAAAATAATACGAACTAATGTTTTGTTTAGGTTTTTTTGGTTATTTTTTCTTGATATTTTACCTTTTATTATGATAGGTCTTCAAGTTGGGATTCGCTCTATGTCAGCACACTGCCCACAAGGCTAAAACTGACTAATCTTAAAAAAAAAAAAAAAAGAAATATTCATTAATGGGCGCTAGATCCATTTTATTTCTTGCTCCTCACCTCAAATGCTTTTCACCTTTCCGTTCTCTCTCTTTATACTCTTTCTGGTATCCTTTCTCAAGGTAATAAGGCTTGGGAAGAGCTTAAAAGATGCTATTTTTCTACTCTGAAGGCCTTGATAAAGTCATCAGTGTTAATGAGTGTCCTGCTCTGTCTGACCAGCTGGCAGCTTATTGTTTCAGGAAGCTCCATTCTCGCCATTATGAGGTAGTCATCCATTGCTGTGGTAACCCAGGGGTAAAATTGCACTTGTAAGGCTCCGGCGAGCAGAGAATTGAGCATGCTCAGATAGGGTTAAATTTTCCATCTCTGCTCTAAACAAGGGGCTGATTGTCCAGGACTCCTATCGGTCTGCCATCACAGTGAGCCTGTTGTATTCAAATGGAGCCTGTGCTTAATTATTAAAGGCGAATCTTTAAATACATGAGTAATTGAGTGGGCAACCATTTCATTTTCATTCAAATGTAGATACATGCAAAGCTAGAATCAAGGACGTGCAGCTGATTTGTCCATTTTGTAGTCCTGTGCAATTAGACAGATTTGCCTGACCACAATAAGATGCATTTCTCAGAGGGACTTAGAAGATGGATCCCTGTATTCAAAATCAGCTGAATAAAGTGCAAAAAAAAGTTCATTTAAATTTTGTTGCTAATAATAAAATATCAAAACTAAAAAAAGTTATTTCAAGTTATTTAAGAATGTCTACGGTTAAGACAACATCCGTATTACAAACTGCATTGTTGTTGTTGCATTGGTAAAATGCAATGGCATTGCCATAGAAACCAACTCACATTCCATAAAATAAAAGAGCGCTTATTGACTTATGTCGGATGTGAACAGTTGTGATACACTGTTTCCGCAGTCAGTTTTTCAAATCAGATTCTATGTGGATATACAAAAATCAGATTTGGGCTGCCAGGCTAAAATTACTAACCAGTCATTGTAAGACTAGTTAAATTGACAACCATAGAGACCCATTCCTTGCTAGAATCTGTTCACATTCAAATAGGAATTTTTTATTCTAGTCCTCCATTTTTGGCCAACTCTAAAAGACTTTGAAAAATGAAACCGGCAATACTGGCACTACAGAAAACAGGGCTTTACTAATATATTTCCTCAATCTGACAATAACTAATGACTAAATATTGCCCAGGGTGGCAGGTGTAATTGTCTGTTGTCAGTATGCCAGACATAATTACGACCGGCTCTCACTTTGACACAAGGGTCTTTTCCCAGCTTTCTCTCTGTCCCTTATCTGGCTTTCTCTCTCTCGCCCGCTCCTAACCTACCAAGGTGTCCGTGTGTCCTTGTGGCTCCTTACTCCAGCGAGTGTCTCTGTCATGATCCCTGTCATGAAACATACATCATCTCCTCTCCTCTTTCTCCTCAGCTCTGTTCCTCCCTCATTTTACTGGCTGCTGGTCATTATCGCCTCTCCCTCTGTGTCTCTTTCCCTCATCTCTCTGTGAACACGTGCATGCAAGAGCTGCTTGTGTTATCCTGTCACTGACCTTGTTTTGTTTGCAAACCATAAAAACAACAAAAATGCAAATGAGAGCTTGAGTTTTGAATGCAGGTGGTGAAACACTAGGGATGTACAAAACTACACACTGTCAGAGTCTGTAAGTTACTTGAATGACTGGATGACTAATTGGTTTAGATTAAAAAGCATTTTTTTTGTATTGCTTTGACAGTGTTTACATAAAACACAATTCTGAATTCTGAAACTGCTGAAATAAGCACAGCAGAATGGAATAGAATAGATTCTCGAGCCACAACTACCAAAGATGCAACTGTCTTGAAGGTGCTTTACTTAGTATGGTGTCTAGATAAGAATTACATATAATAATCTAGACAAAGAGAAAATTGACTACTATTATATATTATATAGATGAAAAGAGATTAACTAGACAACATACCCAGTATATTAAAATGTATACTAAACCAAAATACTTAAAGTCTGCTAAATTAGAATAACTAATTTTGTACTTAATACATTTTAATTGTGCAGAAGTAGTGCTGAAGTCCAAATAAAGATATACAGAGGTATATTTCATTGTGCTAAAGTGGAACTATTGCAAGTATACTCCAGGTATACTTTATATATGTATCATTTAAAGACATTAAAACAGATTTTAGGCTTAATATTAAGAAATGTGCATTGTGTACAAGTAATACTCCAAATATACAAACAAAATAAATCAATATTGATAACCCAGTCAACATATGTCTAAATAAATTATTGTAAATTATAAATAATAAGTAAATTAAAATTAATTATAAATTATTAATTGCTATTATTATTAGCAAGTAAAAACTGGATAAAATGCATTTATTCATAATATTAAAAAGTATGCTTTTAATATTTATTTTAGATATGCTATTCAAAAATATAATATGAATAAAAAAATATTATGCATTATCTAGATGAAAGAAGTCAGCTTCACTAATTGGCTGTTGGATGACTATTCGCTTAGTCACCCACTGTGACCATCCCTAGGTAGCATATCGGATACAGTGGGATCTCTTTTCTAAACAACAAAGACAAAAAATTGTATGTGTGCACGTACAACAACAAAACTGCAGTCTATGTGCTAGTGCTGAAGTGCAGTGCTAAGCTATCACTGTCTACTAACCTCTTGTTAATGACCAGAACCAGTATGCATTTGAAGGCAAATTGTATTTCATGGATGCTTGGGCATGAAAGAGAAATCTTGTTTTGCAGATCCATAAAAAATAGTTCATTAAAAAACATGCATTTCTCTAGCATGTGCAGCCTCAGAAACAGCTCTTAAATTATGGCCAACTCCCGAGAGAGAGCGAGCGTGAGAGAAAGAGAGAGAGCCAAAAGACAGGCAACCACTCGTCGAGCTAATAATGTTTGTGGCCATGACTTCAGCACCAATGCAAGCATTTGCCACCCATTTAATTTCAGGGGATAAAGTGAAAGCTCATATCATTTATCAAGAATTCAACAAAGAGTCCTGCGGAAATGTCAAACATGGCGACTGTAAATGATATTTAAAGGTGGCGGTTCTTCTGGCAGACAATAAAACTAAAGGGGAAACAAGTGAGGTATTCTTGTGCGTGACTTCTATTATTTATCATCTGTTGCTGTTCACCACTATGTACCGTTGCCACAAAACCACAAATTATGAACTGCGGGAACACAGTTGCCAGGTAATTTGTTAAATTATCCCAACGGCAGTAAGTACAGAAACGTGAATGCTCTAGTTGGAAATTATACAGCCTCAAGTTGAGAGTGCCGTCCAACCAAGCAACACGGAAAAGCTCCAGAATTTCCCTCTAGCGTTAAAAAATCTAAATGATGTCAAGCCGAATAGCCGCTGAAGTCCAAATCTCTTACCTGCTTGGCTGGTCGCGATGCTGACGGCCGCAAACAGTCGCTGGGTACGGCTGAGGTCGGACACGCCGTTCACGGCCTCAACCTCAAAGGTGTAGTTTGCGTGCGCTAACAGGTCGGTGATGGTGACGTAGGTGTCCGTTAATCCACTCTGCTGTGGCGAGTAGCCAACATTGCTCCCGCAAGGAAAGCACTCTTCCGGCTCCCAGGTGCAGCGGCGGCATATAATCCGGTACGTCACATCATTACGCCCGCCCGTGTCGGCCGGCGGGGTCCACTCAAGGCTGACAGTGGTGTGATTGATGTTGTAAAGTAGGTTCTGAGGAGCTGATGGTGGCCCTGTCGTAAGAAAAGAGGGGGATGCTTAGATAAACATGTGACTTATATTTAATAGCGTTTTTTTCTCCAGACAAAAAATACCATGGAAATATGAGAAATCTGGGCCCTTGGCAAATTCTGACATGCAATTATACCGTAACCTAGATACATAGAGATGTTATGCTGAAGAATGCTGGGGAGTTGAACTTGAGCGCTGCCAAGGTCGATGTAGACCAGGGATGTAACAAAACAATGAAACGGTGAACAACCAGATACTGTTTCAAGGTAGAAAACCTTGAGATAAGACTGCCTTGGTACTCATCTACTCATTTCATTACTGAGCCAGGGAGTTAAGAGTTTCCTGTGGAAAGAAAAGAGGTGATACAATTGGCAAAACACTTTTTTTTTTAACTGCCAGGGTGACAGGGAGTCTAAGCCATGGAAGACAGGGAGTCTGAGTCACTTCCAGAATTTAAGAGTCAGATCATGAGCGAGTTGTCGCCCCGACAATAGCAACAGCGCAGGATTCTGCTCAGCCTACAATAACCAGCTCACAGACGGATGACCACAGTGGAAAACAACCCATCATCCCCTAATCCCCGCCAGTGCCAAGGAATCTGGCGCGTCTCATAAAGCAATGATTTATACTTTGCTACTTTTATCCAACCACCAAGCCCTTGCTTTTATCACCCTAATGTTTTTATAACGGCAGCGCTGCCTGTTCAATATCTCTTTTATTAGAACTTGTCTTTGTGATGGTCTTGCATCGTGGGTTTGCCGTTTTGGAGAGGTTCGATTTTTGTACCTCAAAGTGAAATAGCGACCCGTACATGTCCACTGGTGTGGAGCTGAATAGGCGTTTTCAATCTGCTCTCAAGGGGAGATGAGCTGATGAGAGGGTTTGTGGGATTGACAACAGAGCAACCGATGAGCATTTTAAAAATAAGACATGTTAGCAAGAGGTGAAGAAAATGTTGTCTGCCAATGACGTCTCTCACAGGAATTCAAAATATACAATAATCTAAATGTAAAAGTAGCGTAACTGAGTATACAGGTAAATGAAATACTGTATTACTAATATTAATTGATAAATAATACAGTAAAGGTATATTTTCCATATACTGTTTATATTGTGCAGTATACTTTGTGCATTCTGAAACAAAGTTTACATTTTTACATACAGTAAGCGATGTCGAGGTCATTTTGTCGCTACAAAACACAAAGTTGTGTGTCTCCAATACTGCCTGTCTGCAAAACCAGGGACATTTACTAACAAAACACTGGATGCATATGAATGAGGGGAAAGAGCAAGCATTAGAATTGTGCGAATGATTAATATAACACTTAAAGTTTGCTCCTCATTAAAGCTAATGGCACACACATCCATCCATATTCATCAAAGTAGGAGGGGAATGAGTGAACGGAGGAGATGAAAGGGCCACCTGTGGCAGGTGAAGAGATGTTGTCCATCTCTCTATCTCTCTCTTCTCTGTATCTAGCTCTCAAGCTCCAAGTACGACTTTACCTACTGATGCTAATGATGTCCCTCCTACTCCATTCCCCTCGGGAAGAGCCATAAAACACACACACACTCATCCTCCTGAGACTTTAGCATTTTATTGCTATGGTTACCTGTAAGAATAATAATAATAACACTAATGGCTCCATTTGGCTGGGCCTTCTCATTCCGCTCTTGAGTGGCAGAGATCAAGGGATTGTTTATCTTTAAATGGACAGCTGAGACAGGAAGGGACTCAAGTCAAGCTGTGATTGAGCATATCTATTCAAGGGAAGAGGTAGCACTGAGATGAATCACTAATGGAGAGGTCCTATTGATTTAATTCTCACAAAACATTAAATAAAAGCACTGTAATCTAATAACAATCCATGATGTTGCTCAAATTTCTTGATTTGAGGCTTTGTACGAATCTGCCCTGCCTGTCAATCACTTAATGCACAATGTTTTTGTATGAAGGTACGGTGGTTTCAAACAGCTTACAAGGCACCATGCCTGATGTAGAGGTAGAACAAATTCAAGTTTTAGACGCATCCAAACAAATATTTAAAGGGATAGTTCACCCAAAAATGAAAATTCTGTCATTAATTACTCACCCTCATGTCGCTCCAAACAAGTAAGATCTCTGTTTATACTCACAACACAAATTAATATATGTTTGATAAAATCCAAAAGCTTTTGGCCCTGCATAGACAGTAATGCAACTAACACGTTCAAGGCCCAGAAAGGTAACAAGGACAACATTAAAATAGTCCGTGTGACATTAATAGTTAAACCTTAATTTTTTAGAAACTGCAAGAATGCTTTACAAAGAAAACAAAAATAACAACTTAATTCAACAATTTCTTCTCTTCCATGTCAGTTGATGCATGTTCAATCTTAATTTTGTGTTCCGAAGATGAATGAAGGTCTTAAAATACTGTAGTATAATTTATATTTTGTATACATGGAATCACAATGAAAAAATGAAAATATTTTCTTTCCTTTTTTTTCTTTTTTTTTTTTACAGTGAAAACAGTGACTATAGTGTGAAAACGGCTAAATCAAGACTTTCATGTCGAGTGTACATCTGGCGTCTGGAGAGTCTTGCAGTCGCCTTTTTTTTTTTTCATACACTGTTGAGAGCGTCATCGTCTGCTGGTTAACAACAAAATGCCCTCCGAATTTACTGCTCTCATTTGCTCTTTCACACACGAGTGCATATGTGTTTCTATATGTGTAATCTGTCATCTCCTCTGCAGTCTGCTTTGAGACTGATTCTGCAGGGATGCTGGAGGAAGTCTGGGGGAAACTGGGACAAATATCTGCCATAGACAGCTTGATTCTCTACACCACAAACCAAACTATTCTTATAATGGGTATGAAGTTTGCTTAAAGCCTGTGTGCACTTTTACAGTTCTTTTTGCTTTCCCCTTGAACCTTCTATTAAAATAGGTTTTTTAACCCACACTTTACAGATTGTACAGCCTCAAACCACCCACAGTCTGTTCAAAAAGTATCTGATGAAGATTACACACAAAACTGCTAACTTCTCTTCTATTTTTGCTGTGTTTTCTGTATAGTCATTCACGGAAAGGGCTGTGCCATTTGTATGATTTTTTTTCTAAAGCAGTCTATTGTTGTGGTATAATCTATTTTGGATAAACCCACCCTTAAATGGCAAGTAAATGTGATTGATGGCTTTATATGAAGGTCTTTCCATGTCCAAGTAGGCTGTTCTTGACCTGAATGAGCTGCAATGTGGACCAAACTTTATGCCTTTAGTCAAAAGTCTGGAAGATTAGTTTAAGTGACAATTTTCTAACAGCGATATTTAACCAGTAAAGGAGCTGAATATTCCTCCAATCCAAAAGGTGAGATAATGAATGCGAAAAAAAGATAATAAAATCATCTTTGAAATCAGGAAAATGTGGTCACGATTCTTACCCTTGCTGTTTTCCTGTGAGAGAATGTTAATTAGGTCATCCTGCTGATCCTGTATGTGCGTGTGTGTGTGTGAAGCCTGAAGTCTCAGGCCAAGCAGCACTGGAGCTTAACTCAGGAATCCAGTTGTTATCTACACGATGAGCAGCTCTTGGCTGTCTTAGTGCTACTCCTCTTAGTAAAGGATAATTCACCCAAAAACCTTGTCATTCACTCACCCTCAAGCCGTTCAAATCCTGTATGACTTTTTTTTTTCCCTGTGGAACACAGAAGGTAAATTTTAGATGTATCCTATTTTCAATTTAATTAAACGTAATGGTTTTCATGTAACATTTGTGTTGCCTATATATATTGTGCGGTAAATATTGGAGTAAAAAATAAATTTTGGTCTGCTTGTTACACAAAAGCTAACTAAGTTTATACATTTCCATTAAAAAAATATTGTAATGTTTTTAAAGAAGTCTCTTACACTATTAAAATGTAATAAAACAATCGAAATCATGAAATATGATTATATATTACTATGATTAATAATTTGGAATTTATTTTGAAATGTCTTGGTATTCATTTATTAATGTGATGACAAAGCAAAATTTTCACCAATTCTTGGAGCATATATATTTTTATTTATATATTTATATTTTTTTTTTTTTTTTTTTTTTGAAAATCACAATACTTTGATGAATAGAGCACACAAAAGAACAAAACTTATTTAAAAATGTATTTTTTTTGTAACAGTAAAACCTTTTTTGCATTCTTGCTTAAGAGATATATTAATTGAATTTATATTATTTTTTGTCACAGGAGAAAGTAAGTCATATAGGTATTGAATAACATGAGGGTCAGTAAATGAGAATTTTCATTTTTTGAGTGACTGTCCCTTTAAGACTCACCGCACTAATGAAGGTCCCAGAGGGCCGTTACTTTTGAACCGTGTTTAAACAGTCCAGTCACTAATCCTTAATCTACAAACATGGTACCTGAACTTTGGCCTCACTTGTACCAAGCACCACAGCTAGCTTGAAGGATGGAGCCAGAGAGAGATGGCCGAGAGAGGCTGGTTTTATTACTGTACTCCTGTCCCTTAGCAACTGTGGGAAAAAGGAAAGTCTCACCCTCAGGGACACGTCAACGAATGGAGGTGACGATTCCAGGGCTTGAAGAGAGCTGAAAAGAGAGTATGTAGGTTATGCGCTCTCACTTTCTCTTACTTTCTTTCCCACTTTTTCAATGTCTCCTGCTCTCCCTTTTCCTCTTTTTCTCTCTGTCACAAAGTCCCACCCTCCTCCCACCCCTTCCAGACCTTCGCTAGTGCCGACACCATGCGTAGCTGTCGAGTGATTGATGTCATCTCTGAAAGCTGTCAAGAACTCCCTTCTTTCGTTCTATCTAAAAAGAAAAAAAAATTCTCTCGAACGCAGCAGGCTCTCCTAAGTGTCTCCCATTTATCTCACAGGTTGTGGTAAACCGGGAGAATTTATGCCATGCCACTAGGATTATTTTGTACTGTAGATAAAAATCTCAAATAAGTGAATATTTCTGAAAACTTTTGTGCTGTTTTTTTCTTCCTTTCAACAATGGCAGACCTTTCTTCAAGTGAATATTAATTAAATTAAGTAAATTCCCTTCACACTGGAAATCTGAATTTCATTAAGGCTGCTCTTAATCCGTGTTCTGAGGAGCTGAGTGTGTATTGACAGAGCTTAAGATTCAGTAGGTTTACACCTCGCTCATTTAAAAAGCTGTCCATCAGGGTGTTTATTCAGTGAATGTAAATTCACCCCCAATTACCATTCAGTTCCATGCGGCTTTAAATCCCCAAAAAAAGAAATCTTCATCCTAGACAATTCAGATGGTCACAATAACTTAATCCTGAGATAATTAAGACAAGTCTGGTGAGGACAGTATTTCCAACGCACAACACTTCAAAAGAGACGCGATTTATGTTTGTTAAAAGTTTTTTGCTTTACCCCCTTGATTTGCATTTCTTTCCCTCCTGTCACATCCTTATTATCCTAAACTCTTGCCACATCCTTTATGACTCACTGTGAATTAGAATCCTCCCTTAATTCTTTGTGCATCTGGATTTCTTCTTTAACGATATATATTTGTTATTAAGCAATGCCTGGTGTCACCTACATCGTTCTACACTACTGTCCAAAAGTTTGGTAACATTTATTAATGCTGCTACATTTGTTTGATCAAAAATGCAGTAAAAAAATAAATCTTGTGATTTTTTTTTTTTTTACAAAAAAAACCTGTAAAATGTAATTTAGTATTTTTTAAAATGTAATTTATTCCTTTGATGCAAAGCTAAACTTTCAGCAGCCATTTTCAGTGTCACAAAATCATTCTGAAATCATTCACATATGCTTATTTATAAATATATATAATTTTTATATTTTTATTAGTGCTGTCAAAATTAAAGTTGACATAATATGTATGTATGTACATAATATATTATGTATGTGCACTGTGTATATTTACACACACATACAGTATGTATTTTGAACATATTTACATGCATATACATTTATATATTTATATTTCATATTATATATAAATATATTTTATATATAAACAACATATTTTTCAAGCATGCATGTGCTTGTATTTATAAATACATAATACATATGCATAGTATACACACATATATTATGTAAACAAACCTTTTATATTGGATGTGACTATCCGCGATTAATCAGTGGACAGCAAATAATTTATATTTGTAAAATATATTAAAATGTATATATAATAATATATTATAATATAATATAATATCTTTAAGGTCCTGTGTAATCATTATAACTGCATTTCCACATTGTACAGTAAATATGACTTTATACTATACATTTTTTCTCTCCAAAAAAGCCATTGCGAGAAAACTACATGATTCTTTATCCCTGTGTTTTGCATGCATTTTTCAGTTACGTCAACGTTTTCATGTCCAGACAGAGTAGCAACAGCCAGACCGTGGTCAGGGGAGTAACAGATCTGATGTGTACTTGGAAAGAGAAAGAGAAGGCAGAGCAATTGTGTGGTGAATTCGAGGCCTGTGTTTTCTCTGTTGTCTGATTGGGAGGCAATGGGCAACGATTAGACTAGCGTGTTTTAGTGTGATCATCTCTTTGGGAAAGCAGCGGTGAGACAAATGTGGGGGAGTTACTGTAAGAAAGAAGAAATGAGGGTGGATACAGACTGAAAAATACTGTAGAGGTAAAGCTTAGCTGAATGATTAATGCATGACATATGTGTCATCATAGGATAGGCTGCACATCTGCCCTGATCCACAACAGCACAGCTAGGCTCTAATATGTTTCTCTCATCTACACAAATTAATTTATCATTCTCTGTTGTCTATCGTAGCACATCATAGCACAGTTAAGTAAAATAAAATCATCATCATATGCCTTTGTGCAATAATTAAAAAACAAAGCGATAGATAGATAGATAGATAGACCCTAATCCTTGCTTTCATGCCCTCTCTGCATCTCTTTGTCTTCAGGAAGTGAGGCACATCCTGAGATTCTACCTGATTGAACCTGTCCTTGAGCATATTTCCAAGCAGACCGACTCGCCCTGAACTCCCTCCCTGCCTCTTTTCACCCTTGTCTGGCCTGTATAAATAAGTCATCAATGGCTGTAGAATAGGCGTGTTATTCAAAAAGAGAGATGGCCGAGGAGAGGAAAGAAGAGTACAGGTGGTTATTAGAGGGGAGGGAAGGAGAGGGAAGAACTGCTGAGACCTGCTTCCGCTTGTTCCGACTGTAATTACCGGAATAGTTATGCCCATTCAAACTGAATCCAAACACCTGCCCACTCAGACTTTTGAAGTTGAAGTTGATTTCATTATGAAAAAACTAAATCATGCTAAACAAAAACTCTAAGACTAGATTATCATACCTAAATTAAGTAAGAACTAAGCAGTTAAAATGTTTTTTTACTCTCTCTCTCCTTATTTTGCCTTGGGCACTAAGGGAGCCAGGACTGCCACAGTGCCCCTTAAAATACAGAGGTGCCTTTCGTTTGTGGTAATTAAAATCTCATCTGACAGGGAATGAGATGGGAATGAGATACGTCAGTTTGCTGATATAAAGACATATATAGAAAGGAAAGGAAGGAGACCAGAGATTGACAAATGGCTCACTCACTAGTGCAGGCGACAGATGGGGGGTCAGAGAGGGCTCTGTAGTAGCCGTCCTCGCAGTCACATCTCCATGAGCCTTCTCTGTCGTTATAACTGTGTGCAGGACAACGGGAACACTGAAGATCCTGAGATGAAGACTTGTAGAATCCACGACCGCAGGCTAGATGGGGATGGAGAGACAGAGAATTAGCTTGTGCTCACATTTTATATCATCAACCTATGGATTAGACGGCCCCTTAAGCACTCTCATAAGAAAGAAAGAACATGTCTCTTTAATATCTCTGTTGTTTCTTCTCGGATTTGTAGTCCATATGTATCTCTTTCAGGGTTTTAGAAGAGATCTCAACATTTGCAATCAAAAATCTGAGATTTTAACATGGATTCTTATTCAATTCTCCCAGGAACAAATGTTCAGAGATATCCAAACCATATGAATTTTATATTTACAGCCAGCATTGATATAGTTAACTAAAGCTAACAATAAGAAAACATGTTCTTGATGATAAAATACAATAAAATACAATTAGAAAACAGAAAAGTTTGAAATGTTGCCTTGGCAACAACAAATGTACTTTTTCTCCTAAAATATTTTAAGAAACAAGTTGATCCATAAAAAATGAAATATGAAAAGATCAACCTCTCAGTGCTAACATTTTCTGCTGGGTCATTACAACACATTCATATGTCATTCATATGTTGCATCAACCAGGGGCCTAATAGTTCTGATCACCCCAAAAGCACTAGTATGCTTGCCTTTACACCACCTCTAGCAGTCAGAAATGTCCTAGAGGCAAGGTTACTGTGGAAAATGGGAAACTTAAATGGATTATTTCAGTATTTCACCTTTTATGAGAGGAAAAAAGGACATCCCACAGGCAGCCAGGGATCAGAGACAAAGCAGAAATTAGGGCCAGATCGCTTTAGGCTATGCACAAGAATCACCCTCACACGTTCCAATGACAACGAGTCATTTACTCCCACTCTTTATTTCATAAGCCCATATGGGCTGAATTGCCAATGAAGCACCATAATCATATATTACTATTTGCATTATAATTAGACAACATTAAATACCCAATAAAATGATTTTCCCCTTTTATTCAGTTTTTCACGACTTTATAATTCATCACTAGAAACGGCAATGTTAATTAACCTTCTAAAAAGAAAAAAAAAATTACTGCAAAGAGAACAAGTCTGGGGTGATTCCACAGGCTGAGGTATTTTCTAGTTCACATCAGTAAGCAAAGAGAAATAAGCTATTTTGGGTTTGGCCTTTTGGTCGGCTCTGCTGAGAGTCACTAATCCACACTTAGCAGCTGTTTGCTTTAAACCCCCTTCAGCCTAAAGAGAGAATCGGGCCCACATGATTTTTCTTAAACCCCAACCACGCCCGCATCCCCTGGATAAATATTACTTTGTTCACAGCTATGCATTTTAATGATTATTACCAGGGACACAACACTACTGATTATCAATTCAAAGCCTAGTTTTTAGATCTCAGTAGTTGCAGTATTGTTTCAAGGCCTTTAAAAAAAAGAGGAGAAAAAATCCTGCAGCTTTCCGTGACAAGACTAAAGACTAAAATGGAGATCGCACAGGAGGTAGGCTGATTTCCTCATTTTAAACACTACCTTGTTGAGATGGGGGGTGGCTGAGGGATGCGGTATCCCCATTTCAGCTACATGAAAGCCCTGTCACTGTGTATTTAGCTCAGAAGCATGGCATGGTGTGGCTGTGCAACGTAAAGAACAAGAGCCTTCTGAGGCTGAGAAGTGGAGGAAAGGGATGTGATTTTATCTGGGCTCTTTCTCAACCAGTGAGGACTTGTAATTGAAAGCAGCAAGTCTAGTTCTTGTTGTAAGGAGGTGGTGCTGGCAAAGTGTACCGTGAAATAACCATGGTTTAATGATATTCAGGTATTTTTTTCATTTCGGATTCATTTAATTGTCTTGACCCATTTTCATTGTGTAAACAAAAAAAAAATGAAATGAAATGAAATGTAAATTTAAAAAAAAAGTATATTTATATATAAGAAAAGAAAAGACAGACAAACAGAAGAAAGTACAATAAAGGGACGAAAAAGAGAAGGAAAATGAAGGGAAGGGAAGAGAAAGGAAGGGGAAAGGGAAAAGAAAAAGGAAAAGAAAAAAGAAAAGAGAAAAGGGAAACATAAAGGAAAAGAAAGGTACAGGGACATGAAATGCAAGCAACAGAAACAAGCAAAGGAAAAGGCCAGGTAAGAAGTATAAACAAGAGAAGGAACAAAAAAGTAAGTAAAGAACAAAACAAAAGAAAACAGACAGGGAAGGTGAGGTGAAATGAGAAGGAACCGTAGAGATAAGGCAAGGAATGGAAACAGGAAAAGAAAATGGGAAAGGAATGAATTGAAAAGAAAAATAATAAAAAAGAGAAGCAGAGACAATTAAGAGAAGGGAATAGGAAAGAGAAGGGGAAAGGGAAAAGGAAGGAATAAAAAGATGATTAAAAAAAAAAAGCAACAGGACAGGAAATACAGAAACCATTTTCCTTGTGAGCTGGTGTGTCTGTTAGTTTTAGTTTTCAGCTCTGAGCCGATCTGTATGGGGAAAAGATCCCGCCTGAGCCCGAGAGCTCAAGACCTGGCTGTGGGCACTCAACGGCTCTCTCGTGAACACACTAAGATTAGCGCCATCGCAAATCACCAAAACAGGAGGACTCTCGACTGCCGACTCGACTGGCTTTTTACGTCTCCGAAGCGGAGACGGTTTATTTTTACATCCGTGTGATCAGGATTTGTTTATTGCGGCGTCTGAGAAGCCCAAGTATCCCCGAGTTGTTTACACAAGCAACCAACCAGCAAATTAGGCCTCAAATCACATGTAGCGCTGACACGGGGGCCCGCCTGAGAACCTGTCTCCACTCCACCTCTCTAGCTTTACTATGAGTGACATGCACAAACACTGCCATTTCTGGGACCCAAATTCCAGCCCTCCCAACACAGATGCGCAAATCCTAGTCAAAAAACACGCTACCATTGTACTAATGCACTAACCCGCCACCACAGAGATAAATGATAGCTTTGTTTTCCCTTTCCTGACAGCTTTATTTCTGTGGGAGAAAAAGATGAGGCTTGCCCAATTATGCCTCCTTCTGCCATGCTGCATAATGTCTGCTAGCATGTAATCATGACTGAATTAGCGCTACATGACCCCGTGTGCCAGCGGCTCTTGAGAGCATGCTAACCAATCTATGAAACTGACATTGAGACAATATCCTCCACTTAACTGCCCATTTCGGCTCTGAATTGAAAACATGTCCTGCCAACATAACCGCTTGGCTGCTAAATTGTGAAACGGAAAGGAAAAACACTAGCTTAGACGGGTTTTAAAAGTTTGCTGAAGGACTTGGTGAGCACGGGCTTTATTCGAGCTGCCACTAGCATGAAGGCGAGCTAATGGGATGTGCTTGTTGACATGGGCACACAGAGAAGGCAACAGCAACCTCATTTACTGCACAAAGAAATTAGTCGGCCCCTTAGAAACACAGGTTGAGGTTAAACAGAAGAACAGAGAAAGAGATTAAAACAGCCTGACATTCCTCCCAGAGTCTTTAGCAGGCAGGCGAGTGCCAGCGTCGCTAATTTACCTTTCAGTGGTCAAGCCCTTTGGTTCAGCTAAAGGGGAAAAAACAGGTCTTACATGGCACTGATAATGCAGGAAGACTATGCCTCTATAATATCTCAATCTCTAATATATATTCCGCACAAGCTAGTCACACAAAAAACATTTGTAACTAGACTTCTGATACCGATTTCCTCCAAATATTCAGCTTTAACACTATTTTTGGCCTTTGCAGCAATAAATCCCTGTTCATTTTTAAAGACTTAGTCGAGAGATGTAATAGCAAGCTAGAGGTAAAATTCAAGACAATGTCCGGCTGAACTGCACAGACTGCTGACTTGTCTAAAATTAGCGTATTGACTACGAAATTCTCTAACGGTCCTCCCTCTAGGGAGGGTGAGGAAATGTCCTAATCACAGGCTTTCCTAAAGCAAATGCTGGTTTTTCTCTTGGTCTTGTGCTGTCAGTTGTTTTCTCTTGTTGGCTTTCTTTTGATAATTTCCTATAAACCTCTGGACTGCCCTTTTTAAACCTCAGTATATATTCTGATTTCAGGCTATGTTCAGAATGGTACAGTAGATTGCTACTAACAGAATACTGCATAGTAAACACTTTGTAGTGAAAAAGAAGTATGCTTAACACACTTTTAGTGTGTTTTTTGGTGTAAAATGTAATGAAAGTATATATTTGTAACATATTCATACTTATATTACTTACTTACATATTCATGGTTATATTTTTTAACACGCAAGTACATGCTTGAATAGTGCACTTTGTAAAAGTCAGTAGTTTTTTTCATTTGTTTGAGTTTTACTTTATAGCAAACTTTAAATAATTATATTTTAATAATGTTTTGTCATGCTTTAAATTAAAATTAACATGCAGTTTAGTGTCACATTTAGATAGCAAGTATATTATTATTTAAGCGCCTTTTTAAAGGTGAAAAGTGAAAGAGTTTATAGAATATGATAAGTACTATGATTCTTATTGTCACATAACCTCATATACAATATATTATCATAATAAACAGGTAAAAGTCTAAACATTTGACATTCACATCAAATAATGAGTTTTAAAAAACAACTAATTAAATTCCATCACACTGGTAATGGAAGGTCAAGTCAAGCTCATTGCATTGTGGGATGCAGTATCTCACGCAGCGTGCTCTGTTGTACAGTATACTGCACATTTTGGCAAATGCAGTAGGTCATCTGCATATTTTTCATATAGCTCATACTGTGCACAGCGCACAAATAACATTTCTACAGTATACAGTGTATTCAGCAGCATGCTAGTATGTGATCACACCACTTGGAAATGCTTAGAACTACAGCTGATAACATCTGGGCATCTATGCGAGTTATAGAAATTATATTGCATAAATTATAGTGAAACTTTTCTGTGCCTCCTGCTGTAAAAAAGTAAACAAACAAGATTAGCAATATATATTTTTACTCTTGAATAGTGCACTTTCTGGCTATGAAAAGAAGTAGTTATCAACAGACACTATTATTTCTCCCCTGATGAAAGAACTCTCAGAGAAACTAAAACCTTTCAAACTCACTGAAAGCCTGTTTCCATGCTGTCAGGCCTTGTGTGGCAAGCATTTTAATCTTTCCCCCTAAGAGGGCTAGAAATCTACCCAACTCCAGGAAACAGGCCGAGGGTACAAAGGAAAGGGAAAGAATCAAAAGGCAGCAAGAAAGCAACACACCGGGATGGGGTCCGGTTTTGGCCCTGTAGCCTTTGCATTTCTCCTGCAACCGCTAGACTGAGACTGGGAGCCGTAATGGTTACAGAAAAAAAGTCGAAAAGTTGGATTAGAGGGTTGTGAAAATGTCAGATTAAAATGTTAAAAGATGGATCTTGTTCGGCGCTATTCGCACAGTGCCCCACGCATTACTGGGAGCGAACAGGTTGGATTAGGGGTGTGTTCCTCTACATGCAGACAAGAATCTCATTCATGGCAGCTACCTGTGTGGAGGAGAGATAAGTAGCTTTCCATCAGAAACAAAGAGAAGATTAGCATTCTCTTACACTGTGCTGAAGGACACACCAGGATGCCCTCTGAAGCCCTCAGAGAGGAACAAGAAAGACTTGTGAAGAAAGAACACATCAAAGCCTGTCAGAGTCCTCCTAAATATAGTTAAAATGTTAACATCATGAATCGTGCCAAAAAACAGCTGTTCGCTTTAAAAAAAATGTACCAAAAATGCTCATTTTAAAAATAGATTACATGTTCTCTTTGGGAAAATTAGGTCTATGAATGAAACACTAATAAAAAATTTAATTGTGAAAGGGTAAAAACAAACACAGAGGAAAAATCTTTGGCACAAACCTTCAGGAAATGCAGCTGTTAAAATCATAACAAAATATATTTTACAACATATGCAATGGCATCTTTTGTGTAGAACACAATGGCACATCAACGCTTCTCTTTTACATGTATATTTTAAACAGAATAGGGCAGGAATGTTATATCTCTGCAATTACTGCTGAATGCATTATGCTTTGACAGACGCATTTGTGTTGGCTGGAGGTGGACATCGTCGCTGCCAAGAAAAGATCTTTCAACTTGCTCCTCATTTCTCATGTGAGGCAGACTGCAAATAAATGTGATTACGCTCGAAATACGGCCTGGATGGACATAAAATTGTGGCAAAATACTGAAAGAAGGGATCTGTAAAATGTTATTGCTGTTAAACAGACCAAAAAAAGGGAGAGATCCATTTCAGTTAAATACAACAGCTCAACTCATCCCAATAGCATCTGCCCAGATGGCTTTCCTGGCACATGATATGTTCTGTGATAGCGGAAAAAAAGGAAACATGAAATGTCACTTTTACAGTGAAAAGAAGCGCTTTTAAAACAAAGTGGCCTTTTAGAAAAAAAAAAAGGTTTTGGGCTTTCACCAGAATTTAAAATGCCTCAGGTGAAATGCTTCCTTCCAAGTGTAAATGCTGGTCGCTTGTCTGCAGCTGATTACAAAATAGAAAAAAGGAAGCATATCCTGAGGCAACCGCACTTTCCCTTCCACGTCATTCACCCTGATTTACTGCACTGATTAACAAACGGAAAACAAAGAAATTTTTATAGAACTTTATTTAAAAGTCCTGTTCCTCATGTGCATACTATATACTTATTATGGTAATTACTATGACTAGGTAATAACTAGGTACTACCCCTAAACCTAACCATACCCCATGTAGTTACCTTATATTACCAGTATTTTCTTGGGTAAGTACATTGTAAGTACATGTACTGTAAAATAAAGTGCAACCGAAATTTTAACACTAAACAAACAGCGCCACAAATAATTTTCTATGTTTACATGTACCTGGACAAGATATTGTCTCTACAATTCTGAAAATGTGAATCATATTTCAAAGAATCTGAAATTGCATTGCATTTGTTTGTTTTGACAAAAATGAGCGCATGTAAAAATGTCAGTTTATAAGAAAACTCTGCTTGCGGCAATCATATTGACATCTTGAGCTCCCCCTTAAACCTGTTTTGCTTTTCTTTTCTTTCTTTCTTTTTTTGAACTGTGTTTTTATTAAACTTTTTATAAATGTAACATACTCATAGCTCTTATAAAAATATTAACATTCACAGAAAAAAAAGTAAATAAATAAGTAATGGTAAAGCAACCATACAAACTGAAACTGAAGCATTGGCAGCTTAAATAATAACAATAATAATAATAATAATAATAATAATAATAATAAACCTTGTTTTGCTTAATCGTCTTTTTATTTCAACAAAGATCGTGTGTGTTATGAAATGCTGAAGTGGTGCACAACTGTGACCATGATAAACAGCCCCAAAATTTGGTCTTTTCTTGAAAGATAAAAAGCAAAAGATCTTCTTAAGAGCACTATGACCATAGCTAATCGGATCTAAATCAAACCTCCACCATCAGCAAGTTATCCCTCACATACTCCGGGACACAGTTTGGATGACTTTGCAGCTTTGACAGAGGTGACTAAGTGCACAATGGCAAAGCGGCAGAGGTCCCACATCATGAAGCCAAACATAGCCGTGACCTGTCCGAACCTGCACGGACGCACACCCATTTGAACAAACGCACATCCACGCACACCCAAAGCCACCCACGCTCTATCCCTGTAGAGACTACATGATACAGCACTCAATCAAGTCCCAGCATCACCGCTGGTGATCCATGAAAAACTAACATGCGGCACACATTTCTATCTTCCAATAATCATCTCCTCAGACAAATGATCATTTCATGTAGTCTTGATTACTGTGCCGCTCGTAGCTGTCCCCACAAAAGTAGAAGAACAGCATTACTTTCTAATTTTATTGATTCTTCTTTGGCACATTGTGTTCACTTCGAGTTACATTCAGTAATAACTTGGCTAAGAGACAGCGCTCTGTGTGTGTGACATTTCTTCTCCTTAATCTCATTTTATGAGCAGGAGAGAATTTAGTCTGCTTCTCATTAACAAACAGCATCCCGGCCCCAGCAGAGCACTGCGAATGTGGAACGATTTGGAATGTGAATTTGGAAAGCTTCAATAAGCATGCTATATGTTTAAACATTGATATTGGAGGATTCGATCGTAAAACTACACTGTAACTTCCGAAAACATAAAATTAGTGATGCCTTTTATGCAAACACGGTTTATGTTTATTTTAAAACTTCTCATTAATTTGATCCTTTTCCTTGAGTGCTTCTGTTAATTAAACTGCAATTATATCCTGAAATAAATTATTATATAATAAGCATTTCAGTTTACATAAAACAAAAATGTTCAAATATAAAAAAATGTATATTATCTGAACCTCTTTGTTATACAGTATGTAAACTGAAATGCTTATTTGTACTTATATAATATAAATAGTTTAAAATTTTACATTTACATTAAAATATTATTTTTTTTATTTATTAATAAATAAATAAATAAACATTCTGTTTATTTCTTTCTAAATAAATAAACATTCTCCTTAACATTCTGTCATTTTTAGTCCTATTTTTATAACCACCAGCCATCTGTTTTCTGGATTAAATTGATCACAAAAGTAGCAATATATTTTATCTAAACACTGTTTATGTTTATTCTCATTATTTTAATAATTAAAGTGCTTTTGTTAATTAAACTGCAGTTACTGTATATAAAAGTTAAAATAATAAATTATTAAGTACAAATGAAAATAAGTATTTAATTATACACATATATATTCCAATTAATCTCAATCAAACAGCAGTTGGTTTTTAATACAATAAAACACAATAAAAACATAATATTATTCTGTAACAAAAAACACGATTTTTGTTTTTCGTTAAGTTTTGAAGTTTTTCTTATTTATCTCTTTACATAATTATATTATAAAGCATTTCTTCTAAGTAGTGCATACAAAGTTTTATTAAAAACATTTAAATATATTTGATTAACCTAACATCCTTCACATCCATATTCTTAAGACCCTGTTACTTTTAGTCTTATGTATATAATCACAAAACATCAAATAACATATAACCAGCCATTACCTGTTTTAAGGTACTGTACACAAACTCAGCTTTGCTTTTGCATGAGAAAGTGCAAAACACGATCTTTCTCAATCCAGCAATCCAGTGTTGAACACGTAATTCCTATCATGTTTAATGCAAAACTTTAGTTCAACACAATAAAACTGAAAGTGACTCAGCAGAGAAATGTTTTTTTTTTTTTTGACTCAGCAGGGAAATGCGGCATTACATCAAACGTGCATATTTTGACAGCGAGAACAAAAACGCTGAAGCAATGCGAAAATAAATAGCCGATGTGAATAGCCAGGAATCTTTGTCATTTCGCTGGTAACGTTGTGATTTCCATGGTGTCACCGGGGTCGCTCACGGCTGGGCATGGGGTCAGCGAATATTAACTTCATTTACACATGGTTGCAAACAGAGCAGCTTGCACAATGCAGGCCTGCCTGCTCTGCTTAGTAACGTGAGCAGCCGAGCTGACAGGTCACTGCCAGGCTGGAAGATGGATGAGCTGAGCAGTTGACCCTTGGCTTGCCTGAGGAGCCAGCTCTATGGCTTCTTTCCCCTCTGAACAAAGACCCCCTACCAGCAACCGCCCTGCTCGCAACTCCAGCAGCACTAACAGGTCCCGACATCTCCATCAACCCTTGCATGCACACACACACACAAGCAGATTTTGATAGGCTTAGTCTTTTTAGCTCGACACACCCAACCAAATGCTCTTTTATGCATGCATACACACACTACGGGCGGCTTACCCCCTTTAGCTGCCTAAACGCTGGCACACACACTTCTCTTTTCGAATTGCTCTCTGCTCATCCGTACTAATGGATGCAATTGGACAAGCGGACACTGTGTTAAAAGCAACAAAGCAGCCGTGTGCGTATTTGTGTGTGTGTGTCTTCGGAGCAGCTTTGGCCTGAGGCGACCGGGTGAAAGTGATATGTGACCAGGTTGAAGGCCTTAACACTCAGTGAGCATCAGGGAGGGTCTGTTGTCAGAGTGACTCTCCTCTTGGAGAGCGGCAGAGCAGGAGACTCAGCAGCTCAATCTCTCCCTAAGAGCAAAATCAATAACGTATTACATAACTGCACACTTTTCTCCTTTACAGAGAGAGAGGGAGAAAGAGACAGAGAGAAGGAAGGAAGGAAGTCTTAGGAGGCCTGTTCTAATATGAAAATGTCCTTTTTTACTGTGCTAATATCACAACCAGGACTCCAGAAAATGACAAGGGAGCCATTGGCTTCTATAATGGATAATTTATGAGCCAAATAGCTTTGTTGACAAATTACAGAATCGCTCGAAATAGATGGTTGTTCAGAAGTGCTGTTGTCCATGCTCATGTTTAATCACAGTTATCTGTTATATTTATGCTTTACAATTGTTAGGCTATCAGTTAGTGTAGAACAGCTGCAAAAGGCTGTTTATTTGATTCACTTGATTCAATTCAGCCTTGTATTCTCTATGCTAGACAATAATCAATGAACCAATATCGGTTCAATATTTAAATACATATATATATATATATATATATATATATATATATATATTGAACTATTGTTAATCAGATGAAAGATTCACAGTTCAGTCAGTTAACTCAATTGCTGCATGAATCATTGAGTGAGTCTAAGTTAAACCACTAAGTTGCCTGTAAGTTCAACAATATTTCGACTGATTCAATAAAAAGAACCAGTTCAAAAGATTAATTTGTTCCAGAATCAGAAATCACTGCAGAGTGTTCTTTTTTCATGTTTTTTAAACTTTTTTAAGTGGTGTGAATGCCACCTCAGTGAGTAATTTAATTTAATTTAATTTAATTTATAATTTTTGTTTTTTGTTTTGTTAGTTGGCAAATATTTTTTCCACAGCTAGGAGCCTTTTAAAAAATATACTGAAAATCTTGTGCTTTAATTATAAACAACAGTTTGTTTTTTCATTTTACCTAAGAACTTTTTTTGATTCAATAAAACAACAGGAAATGTGACTGCAAACATGAAGCCCCTACAACACATCAATAACTGGACTGCCGCCAACTGACAGCCCTGACTGACGACACAAAACAATGACAGCTCCGCTTGTGTTCAAAGCCACCTTCCATCTGACAAAACCGAGGGGGAAAAACAAACAGTGCTCCGGGAGCACGCCGCTCTTCTCCAAGACCCTGGCCGGGCGAGAAGGCCATTATCCATCAGCGGATGATTCTAACCCTGACAGATTCAGACCCAACGGGCTTCCCCGAGGAACTCGCCTCCGTTTGAATAATTAAGCCCACTTACAGTTCTCTAACGGATGACCGTTTGTAGCCTTTACTTTCACACCTTATCAATCACTTGTGTGTCAGCGCTTTATACAATCTGCCCGCCTCCAACTCCTGGTAGCATCATTTGAAATGCAAAGCACAGCCTTCACTGAACTTGGGTCTTGCTCTTGCGTCCCTCAACCCCAGCTACTTCTGCAGCTAGTCTCCACAGCTAGTGCCCTCCTTCTGTGTTCTGGCAATCCATCAGGCTTTGACTAACTTCTGTCCAACTATTTGACATCTGGGAGATGGATGGTGTCAGCGCCTGCCGTTGCCAGTACCTCCTCCTGTTAGCATGTTAGCGAATGCTAGCTTGTGTTTTCCCCTTAGAATAATAAACAGAGGCTTGCCTTGTAAATAACCCAAACTGGAAGAGCAGGTAAACTATCGGTTAATATTAGGCATTTCTTTAGACAAGATACGGTTATTAACGTGACGTGATGTGACTGAGCAGCATACATTCCAGCGATTGTTCGCAAAAGCTTAACGAAAACAAAGAGATCAATGTCTGTCTACAAGGACTCTTTTTCTGCTTCCAAAGGACTTAGTGTCTCCATTTTCTCTGAGTAGCCACTGTTGAACAGAGCGTCGCAAATGAATAGACGCTATTTTTGCTTGAGCTCTATGCAAATAAACTCTGGCATGCTGCTGAACACTTCAAATTGCTTTTTTTTCCAACACTCATAACACTGATTCTTGTAACTGTGAGGAGCGGATCTCTGGAAAAGAAGGAAGGAGTGAAACCACAAGGAGAACAAGGAACGGTGAAAGAAAAAGTTATGGGTTCATCCAAAATGAGGGTGAGTAAATAATAAACAAAATGTTTTGCTGACTGTATGACTTTCTTTTTTTTTCTGTGGAACACAAAAATAAAAAATCTATGGGGTCATTGGACCCGGTTGACATTCATAGTATATTTTTCAAAATACCTTATTTTGTGTTCTACAGAAAATAATTGATGCCTAAATTGAGAGTTGACTGTTGAGAGTTGAGAGTTTTAGAAGTTTGACATTTTAAAAGTTGGTGGCCTCCCAAACACATGGCACTCATGGCTCGAGACTCGTCACAGCATTCAAAAGCATCCGCTTATCTTGTGTTTATGTAGGAAAACACTTAAAATACTGTGCCAACGGATGCAAGAGTGTGTCATGCAAAAGCCCGCTTAAAGGAAGAGGAAGGGAGAAAAGAGAGGAAGAAATGAAAGACACACAATCCTCCATCAGGCATCTGATGAATGAGACGGTCAAAACACACATTTCCACGGCCCTCCTTGGGTTACCCCACTCAATTTTTAATGCAAGACATTTTAGACTTTATCCTGTATGCATGAGCATCTGTTTGTGTTCGTATCCATATATAAATAGTGCAGATTTTATAAAGGAACATGGTAAGGTGGTAAAAACAGGAGCTTTTGAAGGCATGAGGGTCAAAGTACCTCGGCCGAGCCCCTGAGGGGAGCAAGAGGAAAAAAAGGATAAAGAAAAAAAACAGAGAGAACTGCAACATGAGCTGTATGCTCTTGAAAAGATCAGTCCTCCATATTAAAAAGACCCCTGTCACTCACAGGCCCTCAGCCCCAGATATCGTGCACTGCATTACTGTTTCTCCGGCAGAAGGGGAAAACACACCAGTATTTTTCAGTCTGGTTGGTGCTCGGGGGAAAACTCTGAACAGGCAATTTAATATCGGGAGGATCGCTAAGAGGAAGTGCTGATGCTGCAGTCTCATGCTCATTTTATTTAGATTAACTACAGCGGTAATATCACAGCCACTCATGCCAGGAGCAATGCACAACTCATAAAGTGACACTGGAAGGGGGCAGGAATCTAACTGGGTGACAGGGTTTGTTTGTTGCCGGCTTGGAGAGAAACACGCAACATTGTTTTTGAGGAATGTAAGATGGCTTCGTGAACAGCGTTTAACTTCTCTGGAAAAGCATTCAAGACTTTCTGAGAGTTCAGCGTTGCATGCAAATTTCACTTTTTGTTTATTTCTTTATTTTTTGCTTTGAGTGAGTAAAAATTCCTGGATCTTCAATAGGTTAAAAAAGGGTGCAACTGTAAAAAAAGACATAAAACGCATCCTTTTATTATGCTTAATGTGTGCCAAATAGCCCATATTACATAGAAGCATCATCAACTTTCTCCTTTGCTCCCTTTCTGGCTTTTGAAATGGCTTTCAGCTTTGCAACAACCTCTCAGCGTGAAGCAGCCTTGCCCATTTTAGCTTTTGATAACGTAATAGTGTTCTGAAGCACCCTTTACATGATAACTTAATGATGCAGACGTGTATGTGCACCACATAAAAGCTATCCAACCCTCACGGAGATATCTGTTAAATCATTACTGGTCTGCACACTTGATAATCTATAGATGTGGAGGTGACCCAGATTGGGAGAAAAAAGGATGGACGGCCACTTCAGCCGCGTAAAACCAAGAGGTCCTCTCCCTCAGATCCTAATCATGCATCATGTGACTGCCAAAAAAACAACGCTTAGCACCATTAGTGACAGCGATGGCACTGAGAGTGTTTTAGTCTTAATTGCAGAGTATATCAGAGGCGACTGTAATTGCGTTTCTGGTTCGGACACTTTCTAAATAACCCCGGGCCTCCACTGTTTGTTTTCTCTTTCTGTCGGGGTCACTTGAAAGGTCCGGAGAGGGACCGGGCGACGGGCTGAACCTCCTCCGGACGCATTGTCGTTTGCGAGCGATTGGTTTGGCTCGGTGCCAAATGGAAAAAGAATAGGAGAGGAGAAGAAAGAGAGTGTGCTGTTTCTGAGAGCTAGGCTGGAGTGCTAGTTATCATTTAATTCCAGTGTCAATGTGCATAAGGCTATAAATTAAGAGCCCACAAATCAAATGACTAACAGGGATTCCAATTATTGTGCCAAGGATTTTTGCCCCCACATTTAATCCATCATTATTATCTCCGCCCAAAAAGCATTTTTTTTTTTACTCTGCTTTTCTTGTATTAATCGTTCGTCGTCTGCTTTGTATTTTTCAGCATGGTTTGTTTTGTTATTGCATTGCTTTGCTATAATTCGGATGAATTACCTCGCGTTGGGATAATTCTATGCTTGGGCACTCAGTAAAAAATTGGAACAAGGATTGTCTAGGTAAATGGACACATAAGCGAGTCTCACACATAATAATAACTTATTAATTGCTTCATTGTCCTTACTTCTGTCTCACGAAAGGTTAATAAGCGGCACTCTAATACATGTCAAGAGATGTGTGCAAATGAAAATAAAGTACTCACGTTCACATGCATCTCCCTTCTGGTGAAATCCAGCTTTGCATATACATTTCCCAATGGGTACCAGCCACTCTCCTTCAGCGCTGCAGTGCATTTTGGGAGAGTTGTCGGCCTCCTCCTCTGCGTCACTGACGCATGTTCCCTCTACCTCCACCAGCGACGAGAACTCAGATCCCGTCACCGTATCTGGGAACGTGGCCAGGTTCTCAATAATGGACCAACACTTCTTGTAATACACTTTGACGGAGACCAAAGCGATGCAGGCACCTACATCCTGAAAGGCCAGGTAGAAGCCTCGACGGGAGAGGGGCCCGATTATACGCACCTCCGTGTTGAGCTTCATCTTTCTTTCCCCCAGGTCACCCTGAGTGAAACTCTCGTCCGCGGCTATAGTGTCAATTTTCACATACTGACTCTCCCTTATATTCCTGCCCACCTCCACGTCGGTTTCCTGGTAGTACAAGTTGAATGTCTCCTTGCAAGAGCCAACCACCCCTGGAAGGCTGTTACAATCCCTCAAGGTAAACTTCAGCTCCACAAAAATCCTCTGGGCATCGCCCTTCTCAATCCAGTTAGTCCGTAACCAATTGTTCTGATTTGGCTCCATGACCTGGCAGACCTGGTATGTGCGAATGGGTGTGTAGTTTTCATCCAAGCCGCTGATCTCTTCCCACTGAGAAAAAGTAAAATGCAGTTAATCATCATTATATCGTGTGCTGTACTAAAATGCTCAGAACTAACCCGCAAGGGAGAATCTTACAGCGTGTTAAAACTGGCCTCTGTGTGAACAAATGCTCCTTGCTATAAGATGATCTACTTGAATTTACCTGCTGCTTAGTTTTTACATGTTTTGCATAAGCTGTGAATTTGAAATGTCTGTCTTGTCGAGCGTATTACCTTAAAAAAATATGTTTTTAGTGATTTGCAATTACATGCGCAGTTCTGATAATTGTTCCGAAAATTTCCATTTATAAACTTCATAATAAAAACGTTCATCTGAAAAAAAGTGTGCTAACATTTGATGACATCAAAATAAACCGTTTTTAATTCAGTGAAAAACATTGTTATATGACTTAACCTGACTGCTTTAGGTTACATTCGGAAAAGTAATTTTCTGGACTTCATTTAAGCAACTTTCTCAAGGGCTTAAATTCTATTTATGCTGGATATATGTTGGTTGGGTTTCTGATATTATTTGTTTTAACTTACAAACTTTTTTTCATTTTTACAAACACACAATACTTTGTCCTCAATGACTGCAAGTTTATAACTTTAATGATAAACTGTAATAAAGTGAGCAGAACTCCCAGAAATTCTGACAAGGTACATAAAACCAAATATGCTGTTACAAAGATGAAAACATTTATGAAGTAGTGTATAATTAGATTCAGTGCACTCAGATCACACGACTAACAACATATAATCTACATTCTAAACTTTTTGATTGCTGTTACTTTTTTTAATTGTTATACTTTTCAGAATTATGTTGTGCTCTAATTAATTTTTAAAACGCATAAGACTTACACAAACAACAAAACATTATAATCGGGAACGTAACAAGTTAATGTACTGAGTTCAGCAGAAATTAATTTTGTTGGCCTTGGTTGAACGACCTTAAAACAAACGTGTCTGTATTTTACGCCTTCCTTGAATCTTTTATAAAAACGAGTTAAGGATCTACAAACAACTTTTAAAAGACACAATGCCACCTTCGCATAAAGTAAAACCAAATAATCAATTGTTTAGCGATTTAGAAACATTGTGATGTGGCGCAAAGACTTGCAATTTTTAAAAAGAGAACGACACATTATGCCACCACATAATTTTAGGTTGCACTCAAAATACTACAAGCAGTAAGCGCATTACAGAAGAGGTGAAAATCATAAATGTTTTCTGTAAAGTAGAAGTTGTAAAGTTTCCAGCTTACCCCGCTTGGAGGAGACGATATCCATTCCAGCTCTGTCTGCTGCGCCTTTGAATCCAGCAGGATCACTGCCGACGACACATAAAGCGCACACTTACAATAATGCATCTTTAATTGTGATTAATGTTTGCTACACATCTCGCTCATATTCCAGAAGCATTTTGCATCGCGAACGAGCGCAGACGCAAACCGAATGTGAGAGAGCGCGCGAGTTTGACCCATTTTCAGCAGACGGCGGTGGAGATTTCTGGCAATAAGCACCTCGCACCTCTGAAACCTGTGCGACACCTGTTCGTGTGTCAGTATAACCGACGGGCATGCTTTCGCTTTGGCTGTAGACCGAGAAATCGGTAAAGTTCCTTCAATTGAACCGTGAGAATATTACGCGGATACGCGCGCGCAGCGCAGGTTAAGAACGACTCCATCGCGTGCGAAATGAATTAGTGTTTTGTTATTTAAATGCATTTCGTTGAGGCGTTATCTGGTTTTTATCTGGTCGTGTGACTAAAAGGAGCTGGTTTAATAATAAAATAAATAATTCGATTAAATACTGTATATAAAAACTCTAAAAAGGGGCATTCGCTGAGATCAAATCCTTAAGTAAAAAAATAAATAATATAATTCGTCATTGAGTATGTTCCGTAATCAATAAACCTCTAAGTGAACTACAGCAAACAGCCATAGGATCAACTGGATCTATTTATACCGTATAGCTACAGAATTGAATGATTCTTTAATTTCATGTTTCAGCAAGGAGGCACAATACCTTCGGCTTAGGCTATATGTAGCTAATATAGTCGATGTTGATGTGTGATATACATATTTGCAGCGCAGACATGTATGGTAGAAACACGCTGCTCTTTATATCTGTACTCGATAACTTGGTAACACAGAAGCACTTCTATTGCTTAATTATTGTAGGAGGTTTCTATCCCGGACAAATCCTTTACTACTAACTGAAGCTGTTCCCATGAGTATTTTAAAATAATAAGCGTGGTACATGTTGCAGTCAAGTTGCAGAATAGACTGTATACTGCCCGGTTGGTTAACAAAGGCACATCAAGCAGATCTTTTTCAAGTTTGGTGTTGCTGTTGTCTCTTTGCAGTAAACGGAAAGCACGTAGTGTTTTCCGATAAAACGAGAACGTGACAATGAGGAGATACAAGGCTGTGAGGTTTAAGCTTAACCAGATAATATTGTCTATGATGTTTAGTTGCGATGTGCAGTTGTAAATCGCATTCGTGTCTGATTAGCGAAAGTCTGTGCGTCAGGGAAATATATGCATATGATGTGAAACGTGGTCAGCCGTGTATCGTTGTCTTATGTGTGATAATAAAAAAGACTGTTTGTCTGTCAGACTGTCGATACTGTATCTGCTGTAACTACTGATTTGCTCACGCTCGCTCTCGCGCTGTCAGGATGCAATGAAGGAAACTTTAGCACTCACCCTCTCTTGTGTTCTGTGCTATTCCAGTGTTCACATAAAAACATAAATGAAGGCAAAATATAGTCCACAAACACGAAACTGAGGTGCAAACCATGGTGCAGTTGAAAGTTGGATAAACAGTGTGCGCTTTTTCCAACGCGGCGTTCCCTTCCCATTGACGACGCTCCGGCAACCAGCTCTGGGTGAATAAAACAGCCGTCTCTCACTCAAATAGCATCTGCAGCTGAGAGGCGGGGCTCAGAGCATTCGGCGTGTCACTCATCTTGACTGACAGAGAGCACACCCACATTTGTCGCGCGAAAGGCTGTAGGTGGAAAAACGCGGACGAATCATCTTGAAGCGAAGGCGGACCCTCAATTTTAGTCGAAAACCGACAGTGTGGATTCACAAACTTTAAGATTAAATGCTTTATTGGACAATGTAGAACATTGTTTTATATTAAGAAAAATACGTAATATTCTAATGCCAGGCTCGCAATACTGTACTGGAAGTTAATACTTAAAACGCTATGGGTTCAGTGAAAAGTGAAAACAGTGAAATCATCAAAACAAACTTTGAGAACCGGTGAGATACCTTCCCTGCGACACCACTTGCACGGAAGCCTACTCTATCAAGATAAGACTTGAACCTTGGGTAGGGCAGGCAAGCATGTCACGACATCCGAGGAAACGTTTAAATTTTTCCCAAGTCATTGAAGAGCATTGCATCATGAGCAGATAAATCCTTAGCAAACATCATCATGGTGCCTGTCGTGTCTGGCAGCTCTATTTGAAACACGTACTCATAGCTAACTTGTGATGTCAAGACTTTGTTTAGTCACTATATCTATCTATCTATCTATCTATCTATCTATCTATTTATATATTTAAACATTTCCAGGGAATTTACATCTCACATTAAAATGTAGGCCTGAGAACATTGTATTTGCTTTTATGTTTGCTTGTATTTCTCGACACTCACTATTAAGGATTTTAACTAATTAGTTGACAAAACCAGGCTTTGTAATGTGTACAAATGTACTTCAAAGGGACAAACAATTAACACATGTACAGATTTAGCGTATATTTTAGTGTGTATTAGAAATAAATAAATCTAAGTGTAAAAATAAAGTTAACAATAAACACCGAAAGTTTGAAATACCTATTGGTGTCAGTTTTTGTTTTATCAAGTCATATGTTCCTTTATTATTTATTTATTCATTCAGGCCTCGTATTCCATTACATTTATGACTGACAGACAACAAGGATTTTTTTTAGAAGTGTTATTTCTTTGACAAATATACACAGTGTTTTCTGAAAATGAAACTCTTGTTGATTGGCCAGTGAAGGGCAGGAGGTCTGTTGTGTAGGTATAAAGACATTGAGACAGACAAACACAGATAAACATTGACTGCTGTGTTTTTTAGAAGGTCACCTAATGAAGGAAAGTGCCCTGCTGATTCTGGGCAATGGGTGTGGATGCATTGATTCATTATATGCGTTACTGCTCAAGAAACGTTCACCATGAAGATTGAGCTGCTGGGGTTTTAAGCGGCGCCAAGGAATCGAGATAAACACAAAACACAATTAAAAAGTGTAAAGTTAATTTCCTGCTGCTCAGATGACTTGCCAAATCACTGATAAATGAAAGCATGAAAGGGACCTCATTACCCCCTGAACGTATAATGCATTTGTCACAGGTCACTTATGAATCTCCATTTCCTAGAATGAGTAAAACAACTGTAATTATGGCCCCAAATATTGATTAATAAACTCTGTGCATCACAAATGGATGGAGGTAGACAAGGACTCATTTCAAGGTTTATTTACCTCTGTTTTCTTATTTATTTTTCTGCTGTTTGGCCTGTTTATTATGCAAATGATTTCTAATCCTCTTTACCCTTGATCCACGCTCCTGTATTGCACATTTCCATGTTGCTTATTATTGGCGTATTAAACCAGCTTCAATTAGTAATGTTTTGGATGGACATACTTAAGTAGCCTATATCTTAAACTAGTTCAAATCAACCCCACATGGGTGTAAAAACGTCAAGATATTCAGCATTTGTTTTGTTCTTATGGGTATCATCGTCTGAGCTGGATTAAGCCGAGCCATGTACGCATGTATGAATTCATCTTTGAATATTTATAATCAACAAAATGTTCATTAACATTCTCATTCAGCTGAGTCTCGAGTGATAGCGCCAGGCTTTCCAGGTTGTTCACATACTAATTGCACTTTTCTTCATTTTTGTTTAACGCCAGAAGAAGGGAAAAAAATCCCAAATTTTTACATTGCATTTTAGCAGCCACATTAGTGAGTCCTCATCAGCTTCATGTTGCCATGGCATCAGTTAATTGAATTCTTTTGTTTGAATTGGGATTACACTGTAGTAGTCATGTGGAGATGACGGTTTGCGTAAGCGACGTTATACCTGACTCCACATAGAGCTCTTACCTCAGCCCTCACAAAGAGCTAATCATTTTAGAGGATACTTCATTCTGAGTAGGTCTTTAGTGCGTCTTCCCTGAGAAGAATTACCATCCTTTAGTGATAACATTATCCATTAGTGCTATTTTACCAAATTTCTTTCGAAATGAAATGGTTGAGTGAAGTGTACTAGACTACTAAAGCAATATTTCCGAAATTACCTACAGTATATTGTACAAGTGGGGGTCATGCACCACTATGAGGTCATCCAAATGTTTATTTGGGACTTAAAAGCAATAGTTTTATTCTCAAAACTGCGGCAAACACAAGGACCCTCAAGGGATACCACTTCAAGCGAGCGAATTGACCACATTTATAAATGTCTGCCTACACTCAAGTGCTTGTAACCAACAAAGAAGGCATGAAAAAACTAGGACATGACTTGTTCTAGGTGTTCTTATTGTGTCTGATCTTTTTGGCATTTATTTGCGGCATTTTTCACAGCGCAAAGTGTTTAGACTAGATCTCTTCATCAGCAGGCAATAACATGCCATCCTATTCTGTTATTTTCCTTCAGGACTGCATGTTTTTTTAATAGTTTCTCAGTCAATCTGCAGCGGCTGAACAACTGAGCCCAAATAAATGGAGGGCCAGGCCAAAAGTACTATTAAATACTATAATATATATTTTCCACATATATAATGAGAGTGGAACACCTTCAGAGCGGCAGGCTGTCGGCCTGATCCCTTTGCTCAGGCTGGGTGGAGCACAGCCGGGCTGTCTGGATTCTTTGAGGGCTTGAAGGGAAAACCACCCAGAGATTTAATATCCAGAGGGACTGAAAGCCTGCTGGACGGATGGGCTTGGGGAGCACTCGAGGGAAATTTTTAGTCCTTTTTATAGGCTAGTAATATAGTGTCCCAGCAGATCCAGACAAAATGGGGGGTGTTTAATATTACTCAGGGATTGTTGTGGGCTGACTAACATTCACCTTACATTGTCTGCTGGTGTAATCACAGATCTAGACCTGTACTGGTTATGTGTTGTAAGACGTGTTCTAAATTGTAAAATGATTAGGAAACTTTTTTTGGCTTCTTAACAGACCTGGCTGTGTTAATTGATGTGATTCATAAAGGCATGCAGGGTAGTTATATTAAATGAATTACATTAATAAAGTGTGACAGCATCTTACATTTTTGTCACAAACAAACTGTGTTTCATATAAATGCTGCTCCTTGCATTTTCCACAAAAATACAAGGAAGCATAACTGTTTTCAACACTAATAAAGAGAAGAAATATACTTGAGCACCAAATCAGCATATTAGAAGGACTTCTGAAGGATCAGGTGAGAGTGAAGCACTAAAGGCTGCTGCAAATTCAGCTTTGTCATCACAGGAATAAATTAAAATTTCATAATAAAACAGGAAAAAAGTTTTAATTTTAATTCATATAAATATATTTTATTTATGAAAAACTGCATTTTCTTACCTATTGCATGCAGGAATACACACACACACACATATATAGAGGCCCAGGTATATATTATGTTATACATACAGTAAACATATCCACTATGTATAGTTCTAGATAAGTTCTGAGATTTTTTTGGCTCACTACCACAAACGGCCTACCAGTTTTTCAATTATAGATTGCCCTTTAGACTGTACACATTTTCGAAAAAGCAACCATTACTTTTCAGGCTAAAAGTGAACTGAAGGAATTTAATCATATCTCCTTTTACCCTTTTCAAAAAGAACAATTAATGAAATTTAACATGTGCATCAATTTCGAATGTCTATTATGGCAGGTCACTCCCACAGTGTTTGTCTAGAGGAAAGACAATGACACCTCATTTGTGTCGGTGAAAGCATGTTGCAGTGATCTGTCAGTTTAGACAGCAAGGCTGTTTAACTGCACTAATTGTCAGAGTAACATGAAAAACAAAGCTCTTTTTATCTGTAATTTAATTATGTACAGAGCAACAGTCGCCATGCAGTACAAATCAGAGACAGAAGAGGGACTGCCTGAATCTTGAGCTATGTGAGTCTATCACCAGAGGCGGCAATAAACTCCATGCATTGATTGATCTGCACTCATTAAAGTGAAGAACCAAAGCCTGTTCATGTTTCTTACGTGAGCATTATTATAAGTCAAACAAAATGGAATTAAGCTTTTAACCACAGCTTGTATTATACTTAAAATGTGTGTGAAAGAGTGAAATCTGCAGTTTTTCTACAGCACGGGGAGTTAATCTGTCATTTAGGAAATAAAACATACTCTGTTTGACTTTAAATGCAGTTATTTGTCAGATGAAGCTTCCCCAGACAACTTTAAGAGTTGTGTCCTGCCTCATAGTTACTGTGGAGTCACGTCACAGGCATGTATAAGCGCTATGTATAACTGTGTCTTTAAATAAGCTCTTTATGGGAAGCTGTTCAGTTTACCCTGAAATAAAATACGTGTTTATGAAAAGATTAAAAACGAGGGGAAAAAATCAGTCATATTATATAATTCCACAGGCACTGCTCTCGTGATTATCATGTCAACAACATGACTATCTCTATTTCCCTATGTGTCAGTTTCTTGGTCTTTAAGGACTACAGGGACACTTGCCTAGTTGTACACAGATTTTTGTAGCTGACAGATGAAGACATCCAGATGGCTGCGTGGAGTTAGTCACACTAGCCTGCTTCGCTAGTCCAGCATGTAGAACTAAGCAGGGTTATAGCCGTTTAATGATGTCTAGTTTGGCCTTTCATGTCATTCTACAAGCTTAGCATGCTACGTTACCACTTAGTCCCAGGATAAACAGACAAATCACATCTTGAAAAGCAAGTGTGGAGGCGCCTGACACGCACATCTGGAGATGAATAGGGCTCAGGCTTTTCAAATCACAAGCAGAAATCTGGACTTTCATCAAGGTGACTGTACGAAAAGATTTTACTCCCACCCATGTGTCTTGTCTTGCTCCCTTCACGATCGATGGAGATGAAAGCGAGGAATGGAGAGTAAAATTGGCTGAGTGATTTACAGTTGATCAGATATGAGACCTCGTTCTCACATATCATTCCATGTAGAGCTGAAGAAATTCCTTTTAGCTTTAAGGTAACACCTAGCGCTGATGCTAAAGGAAGAATGGAGCAAAAGACTGTAATTGTAACAAGACGGTTCAGTCATAGTTTTCTGAATGGGAGAAAGTGCAAGTCTCATTTTCCAAATAAAAGAGCTAATCACCATTTGGTAAATTTAATGCGTTATTGCACTTCATTGCAACAATTAGCTGGACAAACCTGTAATCTGCTCAATTAGCATTAAGATAGCATTTAAGAAACAACATTTAATGCTATTTAAATATCAGTTTGGCAAGCTTTTTTTTTATTTATTTTGGTATTTCCTCATTTAAGTAGAATGCTTAAACTGGTTTTAATGTTTATACATAGGTACAATACAACATTTACAGGTCCCAAAAAAAAAACATATTTTTCTACATTTGAAAAGATACTGAAATGTAAAATATTGTCACACTGACAAAATCTAAAATAGTACATAAATACAAAAATATTATTACACATTTACAGCTTTAAAAGTATACATTTTTAGCATATAAATATATTTTTAATATATACATATTTACCATTTATAAATATATTTTGTATCCCTTAACCCAACCCACCATAACCACCTGTATAGAGAGTATAAAGTATATATAATATATCAGACAGAAAAAAGTAACATTTCTTCATATAAGTGTAATACCCATAATATATTTGAATATACACAGTAGTCAAAGTGACGTGTTGCATTCACAGCATCTCTGATGGTATCTGACGTGCAGAGCAGAATCTATTAAGATATTAAAATCCTGAATCTCGTCATTTACTGATTAACTCCATGAAGGTGCACATATCTCATTCAAACACATACATGACCAAAACTGCAGCGTGTTGCAATTGGCGATGAAGCAGGCGATAGCATTTGATATCACTGATGTAAAACCGTGTAACGCTTCTTGAGGGGGCAAATTCTGAATCTGAGTTTGGGATTTGACGATTATAGTCGCTACTGAGAATGGAGGCGAAGATTGTTGATTAAAGACTGATTGATTGGGCGTTGATTGGGGTCTGTTCCTAACAAAAAGCAATCATATGGATTCTTAAGGTTTGAATTAGAATGCACACTTAAAATTGATTACTTTTATGATCATTTTATGGCGCAATTTTGGTGTATTTTATGGTAATTTTTGAGTCAACAATATGGAATTCTTTGAAACTGTAGGCACTAGAAGTCACAAAATGTTGCAAGTATACAACAATTGTCATTGAAAATATAATCGCAAATATTATAAAAATTTTTATTAATTCTGATACTTTAGCAGTGTATATTTATAAAGTTGTTCATATGTAAATCATATTTTTTTTTATATACTGTCAAGAGGTTAATTATATCTTATTCACCACATTTTAGGGAAAAGTATTCTTGATCTCAGCAGACCTAGATTTTGTAGTTCAACTTTTCTCGAATCAGCTTCTGCATCATGCACATGCTGCGAAAGTTAGATGAGACAAGCAACGTGTATATCTAATCCTTTAAAAATGTAATTACCCAATTTGTCATGTATATTCAGACAGTCAATAAAGACTATAACTTGACTGTGCAAAAACTAGCTGTAGCTCAATTAGAACTGTTCATGTAAATCCACTTACTGAGACATTTTATTAGTATAACAGTAAAAACTAGCTAACAGCCTTCACTTTATCTGAGAATCAGACTAATTAACTTTTATGCATTATTCCCTTAAGATGATAAACCACTTCCATGACCACATATTTCAAAAAAAGATTATGTATTATGTTTTTAAGCACATCACAACTGTTGTTTAGGTGATACCAGCATGAATTAAATGCTGTCACAATGGTTCATTTGCCTCAGTTCAGTCTTGCACTGATGTTCTTCAGATCTTTAACACAGTGCAGCTGTTCTGCCATAAATAAGACGGATCTTAGCTTACCTTTCAAACAAACCTATTGCCCAGGTACAGCAGACAGGCATGAACCAAATGTAGCAACGGTCTAACATTACTCAGCCGACTCTTATAAATCAACCAGGCGTGAGAGAAAGAGAGAGAGAAAACAGCCCGTGTGGGTTTTCCATGGTGTGAAATAGTAGACGGTGGCCCCTGTTTGAATGTGAAGGATGGCTAGCAGAAAGGTGTATAATTTCAGTGTTACCCCAGCTGCCTCAGGCAGGCCTTAAATGCTGACGGTACTCAATTTGCTGATCCGTGACCCACCAGCCACATTGCATCACCTCGCTACACTGCCATCCGTACGCGTGTGTTATCCAGACATCACTCCCTTGGAATTAATGCTAATTTGTTTGTGCAAACACGCTGCATGTTAAGACATTAAAGGCTTCATATAGTCTCCCCCATGATTTACGAACCAGCACAATATGTTTCACTTTATGACTACAATTATTAGCTAAATTTATTATGTATGAACATAACTTCAAATCATGCAATAACAACTGCTGTCGTTATCGGGCTAAGAGGGAAATATAGGTGTGAATTTGCTGTCCTTGAGGCGTGTCGCAAATATGAAGCATATTGATTTTTAATTTCACAAAAGCACAACCGATAGTGATCCACAAACCTTCAGCAATTATTGTTCAATCAGGAGGCTAATGACATAAAACACAGGCCCAAATGAGCTCACTTTAGGGAAAGCCATTGAACACAGGCACACACACGCACACACACTTTAATGACACGCACTCAAGCATCTGTGGTGATGAAAGCAAACAACATTGGTTCCCAGCAATCCAGGTTTTGAAGACTGTCGTTATGCTCACATTGGCTCATTACACAACGCATTGCTTTGGTTGTATACAGAGACACAATAAGTGTAAGAGATGCTCCACTCATATAAAAATTAATGGGCGAAGTCATAATGCTCAATAAGTAGGCTATTGTCCCACAGTTACTAGCCAATCACAATTTTTTTTATAGAGGAATTGGGTGTTTATTTACTTTTGGATGTGCATTATATATAACAATTATATATCCATCATTTTATTATTTTGTTTTGATTTAGATTTTTTCTTTCTAAATCTGAGCTATATAAGCACAATTTATGATACTATTTTTTATAATTCCTGATTTGAAATAGGTTATATAAATGTAAGATTTCAGTCTTTCCTCATTCAAATACATAGTGTTGCAGTGATGATAAATCATAAAGACATGATGATATACAAACCATGAGATGTCAGTTTGCCTAGAAGCACCATCAGCCAAATGGTCAGTTGGAAAGGAAAAAAGACAACTGACAATCACTATATGGATTCCACTGACAGTTATGACATTTATATGGGACAAATAATCGTGAAAATGTCAATATGTGAATTGTTTTGAGATTTAGCATTTTTGCAACAGGATGACAGGCATTAATAAACGTGTAGGTTGAGAGAATTAAATTGATATGATGAAACCACATTAATCATTAACCTGTGCACCTGTAATTTTATTAATCATTTATTCATATCATTTTGGTTATTTATTTGTTAATTTGTTAATTCATGGTAAAATATGCCAAAAAGTAAACAACCCAATACCTCAGCGATTTCAAAAAATACCCAAGGAGTGCTGGCTTGATGCTGAAGTGTCAGATCCTTGGCACTTGCCACTCATTGAATTCAATTCCAGATTTTGTAGCTGTGCTAAAAGAAAATCCAGGAGATGACAGGAACAGATGTTTTTTACAGTTTTTGTGATGCTGTATAGACAAAGATGGATTACGGTTCTGTGAAGCTTTGAGGTGCTTGTCTTGATGCAAGACAACAAGAAATTTTATATAAATATAATGTATGTGCATAAACAGATACACCTTGCATCAAGGTTACAATACATAGCCTACAGTATATACCACAATCACAAGCATCATGAAAATTAGCATACTGTGTGCTTAAAAGAGAGAGAGAAACAGAGAGAGATGACAGAGTACTACAAGTATACAACATCAAAGCTGTCATAAGATGTTCAGAAGTGCTTTGTTTATTTCACACTGTGCCAACTTCATTTACTTCACATTGTGCCAATCTAAGCTTGAGGCTCCTAGCAGTCATATGCCCCGAGGCAATGGCCCCTATTGGCTCAGTCCGTAATCCGTCTTTGTGTAAAGCTTTTTTTTTCTTTTTTAATTAATCATTTTTCATAGAAAACAACTGAACGAAACTGTCATAAACTTTACAGCAGGCGGAGTATTCCATTTGTTGTTGTGTTTTTTGTCATACCAACTTTAGAAACAAAGCAATAGAAAAACAATAATTTTTTTATCTTTTTGGATCAAAAATGAACACATAAGAAAGCAGGAAGGCGAGGGAGAGGGGGGAACTGCTTTAGCCCTTATTGATAGTCTGAGTGCTCATAATGAGATGCCAACAGCTCTCAGCAAAGTTTGGAGTCATCTCCATCATTAAGGAGCCCACATGGACTTTTGACTTTAAGCATAGGTAAAATTTCCTTGAGGGAAAGAAAAGAGGGATTATGTAAGCTTTGAAGAGATTGGAGCACGTACATCCCAGTTCCTCTGCCTTGTTTCATCTTTTGATTCAGTTAATTCTTTGTAGGGTAGAGGAGGAGGTGAAAGCGCTGACTGCCGGCTGAATATATTCTTTCTCTTTCATTTGTGCTCTTCCGCTTCGTCCTTCACTTTTCTCTTCCCTCACCCCTTCTTCCTCTCTTTCATTCGCACTTTCTCTTTCATTTCCAAACGTAGTGCTCTTTTACTCTTTCTCCTGTTTTTGTTGCTCCTGTCACCTCACAAGTTGTTTTCACTGTTTGCTCTTCTCTGCACCCCACTTTCCATCACAGTGGGGCATCACATACTGATGCTGACAGGAAGACTCCAGAGTCACATCCGAGTTAGCTGGCAGCTCATTTTCCCAAGCTTATTCCAAACACACTGCTGTGTACAAATAGGCAGTGTTGACCCCACTCTGTGCCACATACAGTAAGTGTCCGTGCTTACTAAAACTACTCAGAAATTGTTGAACACAACGGAAGCACAAACAACCACTTGTTTCCATTTCAGAAGCGCTGGTATTGTGTACAGGTTTGAGCAGGAAAAGCCGACTATAATTTCTGAGTCTCTTTTTGATACTGAAAATACTTTTGAATTTTAGGAAGATGAAATGCATATATGTAAGGGTTGTTGTTACTAATCTATCTAGAACATGGTCATGCAAAATAAATATGTGCTTTATTAGTTTATGCTAATGGTATTTTTAAGAAACATTTATTTAGTTCCTTATTTCAGGACTTCCCTATTTTTACAATTTTTACAATTCATATTGTAAATAAATCATAAATTCTGCATGTTGTCCAGGCCTGTGTGCAGTAATTAGTTCTCAAAGTGTATTCAGCAGGATTTTGTGTGCTTTCAAAATGACATTAATGTATGTTAAATTATAAGAGACAGTGTTTTGGTCAATAAAACAGTATTGAAACCTTGTGTTGATCCCCACATCATTCAAACTCATTGTAATCTTAAGAGAGTTAGTTATGATGAGTCATAAAAGATGTAGTAAGTGCAGTATGCTGCACAGCTAAATTATTAATAGGGTATTTTTGCCCTTGTAGCAATGCAGGCAAACACTGACTATTTACATAGGCGAGGCAGCTTCAGGTGATGTACTGGAACACATAATTGTAAAGTTATTATCATAAGAACATGCTAGAAATGATGTTCCAATTGCACAAATTTTCAATGCTCAGCCTTGGGTGCTATTCTGATCTAAAAGCAGATTTGTGTTTTATGACAAGGAGAATGTTCTAGAAATGTGTCAGTGATGACAGGCACCGCAAAGTAATAATCTGCCGGACCTTGAGGACAAAAGAGATTTATAGGGATGGGAAAAATGATTTCGGTTAAGGCCGCAAGTAGTAAAGCTGCTTCGAAACATGAATTTAATTGAAGAAGCATCAGCCGCACAATGATATCAGATAATTAAATCAAGAAACAATTGTGCTTTATGTCGTCTTAAAATCTCTGACTTAACACTTGAAATCTGAAACTGCCACTCTGGGAGACACAAAATCTCCCCAAAAAAAGAAAAAAAAAAATCGTTTTAATTCCCAGGGATAACTTAGCATCAGAGGAATCGGAGAGCTCGTTGTCATGGAGGGCAAGATTAGCAATTATTCCTTATTCTGAGAGCTCTTCAACATCACCAACTATGTATAACAAAGGCCCTCAAAGTTTGCACTTTGCCTCTGAATAGGTATAAAATCTTTTTTTTTCTTTGCTATTAAATTGAAATCCAGCTCCGCCTGACATAACAGATATGGCATCTGAAAACTTAATAAGTCATTTTCATAGCTCATCAGCCATTCTCCTTCCAGAATCTTCATCCTGGAGCCGTGGACATCACGAGCCTCAGAGGCCAGGAGGATAATGTACTTTCTGTCAAGTCGTGACACTTGATTGACATGCGGAGACAGGTATTAGGCCTCATTTTCCACCCATACATCCCTGAGTTAATATCTCTAGATGGCTGTGAGGAAAAAAAGGATGAAAATAGATTTGTTTGGATGAGTGTTTACTCCCTTGGATGCTTTAGAAACAAAGCCCTAAACAACATCTTATCAAAGCCGAATCTGTAAGGGAACGATACCTTTGATGGTATGAAGTGGAATATCTGACCTCAATATTAGCAACAGTCACACTTCTACAGGATAGATAAAGAATTTCATGAGTAAGTCTTCTTAAATAACATTAGATACTCAGAGCCATATTCATATTTGCTAATGTTAATGTACATCCTTGGGGTCTTTGTTTTAGCTATGAAAACAAGCTCTTTAAGAGCCCTCTTCATGTTTACGTAGTTTCACATGAGTCTGGTTTCATGTGCAGTCATGCAAAAAGAAAAGAGAAAACATGAAACAATCTGATTTTTTGATTTGTGAGCTTTTCTCTTCTTTCAGATCCTGATAGCAATCTCTTTCTGCATTCATTTTGCTCTCCACTCTGCCTGCGTTCGTGAAAAAGGCAAAGGCTGTCAAGAAAGCACGTCCTTCTTTCCCGTGAAGCACTGCAGTCACATACTCGCTTTGTGACAACATGGATCATGTGTTAAAAACAGACATGCTTGATCACTCAAAATAGTGCAATGATCATCATCTTCACTCTTTAAGAGGATGGTTCGCCCGAACATGAAACTTCTGTCATCATTTACTCACCCTCTAATCACTGCAAAATCAATATTCGGACCCCGGTGTTCTTATAAATATGTTTTTTTGTCTTCAGCTGAACAAAGAAAGTCATACAGGTTTTGAACGGCATGAATAATGACAGCATGTTTGGTTGAACTATTCCTTTAACATCGACTCATCACCATTGCTGTTACTGTCATTGCAGGAATCTGGACCTCTGAATTTATGAGGATGTTGATAGACTGCAGATATGCCGCTTTGAGCAAGTACAATTGGATATATTATGTGAAGAGAGAGCAGGAGAGAGGAATTTGTGGCATGTGAAGCTACATAAACAGTATAAAAGATGCTTTTCAACCAGCATTGATCCACAAAACAGTGAAGGACATTTGAAATCAGAACGGTGTGAGATTGATATTAAAATTCAAAGGCTATACCACTGAACCAATATTTTAAAAATGCTCTGCTATCAAATTTTATTCTGACCATCTGAGCAAAAATCTTTCAGATTTAAAATCGATTTGCTGTCTGTTTTTAAATCAGGCCTATTTAAAATAAAATAGAAGGGTGAAATCTGAAGAATTTTTATTAGCACACAGACATGCACCTATAACCAAATGCATTTATGAGCTGTACCATTAGAATAAAATGTTACTTTTTATTATAAACGAATGCCCTTACCTGCCAGTAAGGTGTTCAACACATTATGACTTGCTTGGTTTCTCTGCCACAAAAAAAATAAAATAAATAAATAAATAAAAATGATACTGACTACTAAACAGCTATCTAGATCTGTATATATAAATGTAATGGCATATAATATTCAGGAAGAGACTCATTTATAATCACACTCCCTTGTGTCTTTATTACAGACCGCTGGAGGCAAGGTTTCAACAATCCGACAGATATGAGAGACTTCACAGATTTATCTATTCATACGGTATGCACTCATTCCTAGCCCACCTATTAACGCTCCATTAGTTTCTTGCCCTGGAAAATCTGAAGAACATGGCTATAGCATAACAAATGAAAATAGTAAATAATATGCAGCGCTTCTGGCAAATATGATAATTCAGGCTTGGCAGAAACTGTGTCCTGTTGGAAAGTAGCCACTGTTTTTCAGGTTGTGAAGGGTGCAGAAGCTGATAAGGCTTTAAAAAGGAAGGAGAGAAGGTATTTAGCAGGTAATTAATCCAGAAAAGCCTGGTGGGTTTCGGCTCAGTTGAAAAAAAAAGTTTGGGTCAATGACACAATGCTCAGTTTTTGTTAAAAAGAAAAATGCAACTCGTACACAAACTGAACTGAATAAAGCTAAATCAGAATGAACTGAAGCTCCATGATGGACAATTTGTAAATTAAAAGGATGATAGAGGAAATCAGGAAGACCCTCGTGAATTTATGTAACGGTCAATGAAATTTCCAAAATTTTATGAAATATCACATAATAAACATTTTATGATATGGCAATATTAGTTCAAATTGTAAATCGTCGTGTGATGTGACTCTGCAAAAAATTAAAATAATAATAAAATAAATAAATAAATAAAAATGAAATAAAATATATGTTTGTTGTTTAATGCTGACCAAGGCTGCAATTATTTGATTTGGTAAATAAAGTAAATACATACACAGGAAAAACAGTGATATATATTGACATGTTATTATAATTTAAAATTAGAAAAGCATTTATTTGCAATAGAAATCTTTTGTGACATTAACACTAATATTCAAGATAAATAATTTTACATAATATAAGATAGGGTCATTAAGTTGAAAGTGTATATTAACAATGGTAACATGAAAGCATGAACTTGAAACTAGTTTTTAAAACAATTTTTCAATCACAAACACTCTCTTATACGTTATCCCATCTTCCAGCTCTCTCTTGCTCCATTAAGGCCATATAGTAGGCCACCAGTAGCCATACACACAGCACCAAAGCTGTACATAACAATGCTCCATCTATGCATCCATTGGTAGTTTAGAAAGTCCTGCTGCTGTAGTCATGGTGGGGCTGTCGAGGAAGCGGACTGCATAAACAGAGCTCCTCCTGCCAGCTGACCCAGCAGGTAGAAATCGCTAAGGTACATTCTCCCATTCAGTGGTCTACATCCATCTCCCAACCCCAGGGTTCCTATCCTGCGCTCTTACTCCAACTCAAACCCCAGCTAATGCTCTGAGCTCTGAATTTTCATTCTCATTTTCCAGCTTATTTGTCGTGTCAATTTATGAGGGATGTTGGCGAATGGAGCCTGTCATTTCCTTTGGCTCATACGAGTGCGGTTGTGAAACTGTGCCAATATTCAAGTTCCGCTCATGGTTGCCCAAATCCGACTGCTCTTTGCTGACATTTTACGAAAGAAAATCAATTTCCGAGCATTACCAAATTCAAAAATTTGCATTCTCTCAACCTCTTTTGCTCTCTCCCTTTTTCTCTGCCGTTCTGATTATGTCAAGACATTGAGCCCCACTGTTGCCCATTCTATCTGGACTCTGATGTGCATGTTTGCAGGTAGAAAAGTGGACGGCTGTCAGCAAAGCTTGATTGTTATTTCAGGCACAAGTCCTGGCTCTCACTCAAGCGCATCAGTGTATTTTATTTTTCTGTAGACGCAACTCGAGAAGTTCCTGCTTGGAGCATTGCAGAATCTTACTTTCATCTCTAACTCATCTCACAAAAAAAGCATCAGAAAGTCATAAACAAGATACACTACACTCCACACGGAGCGAAATCCCCACGTAAATGTAAACACACCTAAATTTGGGGTTTAGAATGACAAAGAACATGTTTGCATCAGGCTAGATGTGGATGGTTTGTTTGCTTGATAAGATATCTGGATTCAGCAAGGCAAACTTATATTAGTTGTGAGAGCGTATTGAAGTTCTCCTTGCCTAAGGTGATTAGTGATCTCATTATAGTGTTGGAGAAGATAATCATTAACCTTTGCATGTGCTGCAACCCTTTCCCAACCTGACTATCCCATTGTAGCTATGCAATAATCACCTCCTTTAATTAGCCCATAGTAGCACCTTTCCCAGAAGAGCAGTGAGTCATTTAAGAAAATCACCCACATGAATCAATTATCGGCCGCTACAAGCCCAGTGGACAATGAACTGTTTGCACAAATGAAGTATATTGTTTGTGCAATAAAACAGTTACAGGAGCCCAATATTGTGTTTGTGTCTGAGAGGCTTTTGTAATTACTAGAAGCTTAAACTCAGGTAGAAAATAACAGTGTGTAATCTTGAGGATTACTGTCCTACTTTCATGAGAATTCAGATGAATGAACATCTCCTTGATACTAAACACAACAAACACTCCTGGTGGAATCGTCCCCATGGGGGGGTCTGAGAGGTCTTGTTTCCATTGATATTGTGGTTTCATTGTGTGAATGTGGTTTTTACTCTTTCGAAAAGCCTGGTGTAATGTCAGTACTGTCAGATGTTTGATACCGTTCAAAACTTAGGTGTCAGCAAAATTTTTATTAGTTTTTAAAAGAAGTGATATAAACAGTATTACGTTTATTTTACCTACACTTACTTACAAGCAACGATTCAACTTTTTTAATGATGCTTTTAATGATGCTTTTATTAAAATTCTTTTAAACATGGTCCCAGCAACACCAAGACCATGGGTTTGATTCCCAGAAAAACAGTAACTTGTGAGCCTTGAATGCAATGGTATGAATTCAATAGAACAATTTTGATGATATCAGAGGCCCATCTGTCCCTCTATTAGACAGCAATACAACTGAAATGATCCCAGATCCAGAAACGTAGCAAAAACATCGGTAAAACAGTCCATGTGACA
>JAUMHE010000075.1:10408480-10428698 GCA_032359235.1 Enteromius mattozi
ATTAGACAGCAATACAACTGAAATGATCCCAGATCCAGAAACGTAGCAAAAACATCGGTAAAACAGTCCATGTGACACTTTTACGATGCTAGGAGAATACTTTTTGTGCAAATAAACCAAAAATAGCATCATTTACTTTTTCTTCCGTGACTTATGTCTTCCGCCATTTTAGAGAGTATCTCAAAGCACCGCATATGCAAGCTTTAACGTATTTGATGTAATCAGCCTTGTCTACATCCGGGTGAAAGCATGCGCATGTACGTAATCTGCGGCTGTTTATGCCTATTGGAAAGCATATGATTACGCAGTAATATTCTCTAAAATAGCAGGAAGACGTAAGTCATATGAGAAGAATAGTTGAGTATATGATGTAATTTTTGTTTTCTTTGTGCAAAAAAAAAAAGTATTCTCATAGCGTCGCAAAACTAAAGTTGATCCACTGATGTCACATGGACTTTTTTTACCAGTGTTTTTACCATGTTTCTGTATCTGGGATCATTTCAGTTGTATTGCTGTCTATGGAGGGACAGATGGCTCTGTGATATCATCAAAAATACCTTAATTTGTGTTCCGAAGATGAACATAGGTCCTATGGATTTGGAAGGAATTTATGACAGAATTTTTGGGTGAACTGACCCTTTAAAATCCTTTTTTTGTTTGTTTAAATGTTTTACCAACTGTCTGATCTTGTTGGAATTGTGTTTACCACTGGTCTGTCCTTAGTTACATAACATAATAAGCTAAATATGGGAATTCTCTCGCTCTTTCCATTTAGTTTTGTCTGTCTCTCTCCGTGTGTGTGTGTGGAGAGAGTTTGGTGTTAAAGTGAACAGCATGGGACTGGCATGCGTTGGAGTGTCTGTATCTGACCGTAGATTGATTCTGACATATTCTTTACCAACTATCTCCCTGTGATAGAAACCAATGAATAAAAATCAGAAGCTATTTGTTGGCTGGTGAAGAGCCGTATGTGAAAGGGAGGGTCTCCTTTAATCCATGTAATAGGTTATTGACTTTGACCCTTTGAGAGCTGGGTATGAGCTATTAGGTCGGATTTAACTTACATTACCGTTTAGCCTGTGGGATTATCAAACTTCTCTTTATTTCTGTTCTCGGTTACTGTGCTTCAACCCCAGAAAGCTATAAAGAGATGTCACTGAATGTACTTTCAAAGATGCTGTTTCACACTTGGACTACATTTGCAACTTTCAATAGATGAGAGAGCCAAGAAAGTTCATGGGGTTGTGTGCTAAAAGGCCCTTCTTTTGGGTGTCTATGCCTTTGAATACCACATTAAATGGCATATTTGAGCAGCTTTTAAGTACTGCGGTTCATTAAAGGCACATCAAGCATTTCCCTATCCGAGCACAAAATCAACTGACATAATCCCTGATCATATTTCTCACTCTGTTCAAGCTGACAAAAAGATTATTAGAAAGCATTGGATTTAAAAAGTAATGAAGACAGATGCCTGATGATAATAAAAGGCATGTGCTGGTATGAGATTAAGTCATGTTTGAAAAATCAGATTTAAACCTCTAACAACCTTTTCAGTGCCAGAATACAGAGAAACAATTTTGATTTATGAGTTATGGAAAGATCACTTACATTTGAGTTAACTTTAATAGAATTTACCTGTTAGTAAAGTGTTTCAGTTTGCCTTTAATTGCCACATTTGCGCAGTTATGATCAATTGCTAACATTATCTATTATTATTAGATTTTTTTTTTTCTTAATATTCATCAAAAACATTACTAGTGCATGGTCAATATGTAATGGTGTTTTTTTTAATAGTGATATTTTCATTAATAATATGTTTTAATAATTAATCATTTTTATGATACAATAAAAAAGATAAATCACAATAATTTTGTTATATATAAGATAACTGTGACTTTATTTCACAATTAAGACTTTCTTTAATTCAATTTCCAGGAAAAAAAATCAATAAAAAAAAATCAGGATTTCGATATATTATTATATATAAAAAAGTCTAAATTGTGATATAAAAAGATGCAGTTAATTAATTAATTTATTTATTAATTTATTTTAAGCAATACACATTTTCCCCTGTTATGTGGTGGAATAAATTGCAAGAAAATCTTGCAATTAGCTTTTTTCCTTTTTGTTATTCTGTGGTGGAAATGGGCATCCATGAGATACACAATTTTCATCTCTTCCTTTTTGTTGTTGGCATGAAAACCTTTGTTAATAAACAATTTTACTGACAAATCAAGCTATATCTGTAACTAGTTTCTGATTTGCTAACTAACTGGAATAACTATTGGATTCCAGTAAAACATACAACTGATTTTTCATAGAATGACCATAGAAGGCAAAAAAGGTGAATCACAATAGGCTTGCTCTAAAAACAACATAATCCAACAATTTCTCAGTGACTCATTGTCTGTGACTGCTTAGTTTTTGTATAGCTTGCTGCCTCAGGTAAAAGAAAGACTTAATCATTAAACTAGAGGAAAGCTGTGTGAATTGTTCTACAGCTCATTCTCGCGCTCTGAGAGGCAGGAGCTATGGAAGCTTTGTCGAGGCTTGAAAATGCATGTTTGGAAATTCATCTTTGGGCAGCCATTACACCATCATTATCGAGTTTTGAGCGCGCTTAAAGATTTTCTTGATTGCCAAGTCAAAATCCCATGTCAAAGTTTGTTTTAATTACACTAACAGGTGTTGCTAAGCAAGAGACAGATAACGAAATTATCATCCGCATTTGCAATACAATGAACGCGAAGCAACAGACCTGGCTGTCATTTAAAATGACTTTGCATAATTATGCATCTATTGAATAACTTTGCATAATAATTTATGTGTTAATGCTCTCCATGAGAATCTAAAGCATGGATCATAAACCTGAAAAACCGAGTGGGTTTGCATGTAATTGCTGTCCATTCTCTTTAACCTGCGCCAGTGACAGGTCAAATGTATTCAGACTGTAAAAGACACTCATGCCCAATATAAAGCCACTCTCAATTTGTATAGAATAAAAAGACAAAAAACATATGATTTAAAAGAACAGAGAGACAAAGTATCTTGTAAATTCATGCTTAATATATGAATCTGATAATTCAACACACACATGCAGCACTTTGTCTCATCTGTTCACATAAGACGTAACTGACCTGATTGGATGCACTAGGCTGACAACTAGCAATATTTGTAATCACTAGTTCCCTGTTTAGTAGTTTATCTCACAAGTGTTCACGTGAATGCCACACAATATGTATTATCTTGCATCTCTGGTCAGAAAAACCTTTGCTTGAGTAGTTGTATAACTTAGCTGATTGATTATCTTGCCAGGGAAATGGCAAGGGGTCCAGGAGCAGGAACTGGCCTCCTGGAAATACCCACACTTTCCCAGACGTGCTGTAGGAATTCCGACGAGTTCACCAAGTAATCAAGTTTGCAACAAATTTGCAAACAATCAGATATTCAGGTATACATCAAGTATTCAGACTTACAAAATATAACTCACCTAAAAATGGAAATGATGTCACCCTTTTCACCTGCAATAATACTGTCATGAGTGCCCTCAAGCTCCACTAGAGGGCACTCACTTCACCTCACCTCCCTGGGAGTCACATTCACACGGACTCAATTCCCCATCATGCACCACGCACCCACACCTGTTTCAGATTTGCACACACACCTGGGACCTCGTAATCTTCCACACCCACACCCTCATTTCACACTGCATTTAATCCAGACTCATGTCACTAAAGTCTTGATTTGTTTCCACTGTCGTTACTGAGCATTCTTTCTGTGCCCTGATCTCCTGGTTTTTGATTATTGGATTGTCTCTTGGATTGTGATTGTTAGCTGGTTGCCACGACATTTGCCTGTGTACTCCGACTTCGATTCTGCCTTGCCTTCACTGTTCTGTCTGCCTGTATCTTGACCCTGCCCGTTGACTCTGATTAAAGGAATTTTGCACATGGATCCGCACGCCTCAGTTTCAGTCGTTACAGAAGACTTCGCCCATAACAGGATCCAGCAATTTCTCTAGAGGAGCCCGGTCTAGGAGAGATCCGACGGAGCAACTTTTACAGTTCAAACAAGGTAAATTGTCGATCGAGGAATATGTCACCCAGTTCTATGAACTGTGCTGCCAGGTACCATGGGGTGACGTGATGTTAAAAGACTTGTTCCGCTGGGGCCTCAACGAACCGGTAAAGTCGTGGATGCCAATAGGGAGGTTTGAGTGCAGCCTCCTCGACTTTCTGGAATACGCCCTGGTGCTGGCAGGCTCAAATCTCACAGTGGGCATCACGGATGATGAGGAGAAGCCCACTTCCCAGATTCAAGGGGTAGTCACATCACGCCACACCTCCAAAGACACCGTTCACGAATCACTGCACAAAATGGACGTTATTCCTGAACCCCACTCACAGTCCAAGATGGCCGTCGTTCTCGAGCCCCAGCTGCAACACAAAATGGCCGCTGCCCCTGACCCACTGCACAAAATGGACATCATTCCTGAGCCACTGTACAAGATGGCTGTCACACCTGAACCACTGCACAAGATGGCTGCTTCACCCAAATCGCTGCACAAGATTGCTGCCACACCTGAACCACTGCACAAGATGGCTGCCACACCTCAACCATTGCTCAAGATGGCTGCCACACCTGAGCCACTGCACAAGATGGCTGCCACACCTGAGCACAGGCGGCTGCACAAAATGGCCGCCATGTCTCAGTCAAAGTCAACGCACAAGATGGCCGCCATACCTCAGCCCGAGTCAGCTCACAAGATTGAACCCTTGCCTAACCCTGCCATAGCCACGAAGGACAATGAGGGCCCAATCCAGTTTTCCGCGGATTCCAGTCCGCAGTTTCCAAGTCCCGAATCACGGCCAGGAGAGCCGTTGCCAGGTCCCCTTTCCGAGTCACGGCCAGGAGAGCCGGTGTCAGGTCCAAGCCCCGAATCACGGCCAGGAGAGCCGTTGTCAGGTCCCGTTTCCGAGTCACGGCCAGGAGAGCCGTTGTCAGGTCCAAGCCCCGAATAACAGCCAGGAGAGCCGTTGTCAGGTCCCGTTTTTAGTCACGGCCAGGAGAGCCGGTGTCGGGTCCAAGCCCCGAGTCACAGCCAGGAGAGCCATTGTCGGGTCCAAGCCCCGAATCACGGCCAGGAGAGCCGTTGTCAGGTCCCGTTTCCGAGTCACAGCCAGGAGAGCCGTTGTCGGGTCCAAGCACCGAATCACGGCCAGGAGAGCCGTTGTCAGGTCCCGTTTCTGAATTACGGCCAGGAGAGCCGTCGTCCGATCCAGTTCCTGAGTCACGGCCAGGAGAGCCATTGCCCCGTCTAGTTCCCAAATTATGGCCAGGAGAGCCGTTGTCTGGTCCAGTTTTTGAGTCACGGCCAGGAGAGCCGGTGTCCAGTCCAGTTTTCGAGCCACGGCCAGGAGAACCATGGTCGGGTCCAGTTTCAGGGACAAGGTCAGGAGAACTGTTGTCCAGTCCCGATCCTGAGTTACAGCCGCCCCAGAATTATGTGTCTAAGCCACGACCACGACATTTGCCTGTGTACTCCGACTTCGATTCTGCCTTGCCTTCACTGTTCTGTCTGTCTGGCCGCCATACCTCAGCCCGAGTCAGCTCACAAGATTGAACCCTTGCCTAACCCTGCCATAGCCACGAAGGACAATGAGGGCCCAATCCAGTTTTCCGCGGATTCCAGTCCGCAGTTTCCAAGTCCCGAATCACGGCCAGGAGAGCCGTTGCCAGGTCCCCTTTCCGAGTCACGGCCAGGAGAGCCGGTGTCAGGTCCAAGCCCCGAATCACGGCCAGGAGAGCCGTTGTCAGGTCCCGTTTCCGAGTCACGGCCAGGAGAGCCGTTGTCAGGTCCAAGCCCCGAATAACAGCCAGGAGAGCCGTTGTCAGGTCCCGTTTTTAGTCACGGCCAGGAGAGCCGGTGTCGGGTCCAAGCCCCGAGTCACAGCCAGGAGAGCCATTGTCGGGTCCAAGCCCCGAATCACGGCCAGGAGAGCCGTTGTCAGGTCCCGTTTCCGAGTCACAGCCAGGAGAGCCGTTGTCGGGTCCAAGCACCGAATCACGGCCAGGAGAGCCGTTGTCAGGTCCCGTTTCTGAATTACGGCCAGGAGAGCCGTCGTCCGATCCAGTTCCTGAGTCACGGCCAGGAGAGCCATTGCCCCGTCTAGTTCCCAAATTATGGCCAGGAGAGCCGTTGTCTGGTCCAGTTTTTGAGTCACGGCCAGGAGAGCCGGTGTCCAGTCCAGTTTTCGAGCCACGGCCAGGAGAACCATGGTCGGGTCCAGTTTCAGGGACAAGGTCAGGAGAACTGTTGTCCAGTCCCGATCCTGAGTTACAGCCGCCCCAGAATTATGTGTCTAAGCCACGACCACGACATTTGCCTGTGTACTCCGACTTCGATTCTGCCTTGCCTTCACTGTTCTGTCTGCCTGTATCTTGACCCTGCCCATTGACTCTGATTAAAGGAATTTTGCACATGGAGACGCACGCCTCAGTTTCAGTCGTTACAAATACACAATGGTTTACTATTTTTTAGACTTTGAAAATATAATTTGGCTAAAAATGGAAATGCTGTCATTATTTATTCACATTTATTCACACAATGGTAAAAATTAACAATAATAAAATTAGTAAATAACATTTGCACACAATCGGATACTAGTATTCAGACTAACAAAATATAATGAACCTAAAATTAAAACTGCTATCATCAATTACTCACCTGTAATTACATATAATGGTAAATAAATAAATAAATAATTCACATGATGGTAAAAAAAAGCATGAAGTATTTAGAAAAATATAATTCACAAAACACTTAAGATTTTGTTGGCATCTGCTCACCCTCATATCATTCCAGATCTGCATTGGTTTGGAAATGATGATTGATTACTCATTTAAGTAAGATGGGCAGATATCAGATATATACCAGATTTAAAAGCATGTTTGAAAATGCCAAATTAAATGAAAAAAAAACCCCGAAAGCCTCTTTCCACCTTACAGAAACTGCAATCACTTTGTCCCTTTGTAGCTTTATATAACAGTTATCTGCTTTATGTTTTATTCTAATGCAGAAACATGCTTCCGGACTGATCTGTGCCAAATACCAGTAGAAAAAAAATCGGAATAGGTTGACAATGTAAATGCAGCCGGTGAGACAAAAGCAGCAGGCTCTGTTCATTGTGCTGGATCTAATTATTGAAAACGTTCAGCAGCTCACAGTCAGACCAAACATATTTTCTCCTATTCTCAAATGCGGCACAGCAGCGAGTCGAAGCTGACCCTGTGGTCAGTAGGTCTTCACTTCTCTCCTCCAGTTTTTGGCAGACCCAAGGGGACCCGTGGGCTGAAGTGAGGTGTTCCAACCCCCTTCTGCCATGTCAATTCCAGCCTCTAGCCCTGACCGACCAGTCAGAGCCCCGTGTTTGTCCGGGTGCCAACTTCTGAAGGTAAACAACATGCACAAGGGCACAGAGGTCAGGCTGCCGGACCGTCTGGACAGAGGCGGCTTTTCCCCTAAAGACAGATCCTGTCAGGGGCTGAGGCTGGCCTGTCTGTAGCCCGCAGAGCTTCGAAACCCGCCTGTCACTGTGGCTGACATCACGTCAAGCACTGGGTCTTCGGTTGTCATGGCGTAGTGCTGTTTCCTGTCTCAGACGCGCATCTTAGAATTCCATAGTCATATGCTGGTGTGTGTGAGGCTGGAGGATCTCACTGCAATTTAAAGGCGTGCTGTCAGTGAACACTGGCGTAAATGCTGAGCAGGCCGAGGCTTGAATACTGAGCCTGCCGACATGACAATATGTGTATAAACAACGACAAGAGGGTGTAAATTAATAAATGAGGCCTCACCTGGTGGAAAATCCATATTAAGCTAGTAGCTGTCTTTCTGGAACATGGAAGCTGCTTTCTAGCAGGTCTAAACTGGTTATTAGTTGACAACAAGAAGGCTATCGGCTGGTCAAACCAGCTATAAGTGGTCAAGCCGTTTTTTTAAAAACGTGATAGCTGGTTGATCAGCATATGTCCATTACAAAGCAGCAACAACATTATTCAAAGCACCGCTACCAGTTTAATCCATAGCGGGATCTGAATAGAAGATGTAAATGTTTCAGACTTTTGCATGTAATCTTATCTGCTGCATGATAAGTAGCCCCTTGCTCGGATATAACTGATAATGAAAAGAAAAAGAGGAAATGAGAAAGCTTTGTATTCCTAGTCAAGGTTACAAAAGAACGCATTTGTAAAGCCTGTGAAGCAGATCTAACTATAGTAGAGGGGGAAAAAAATAAACAAGACATTTGAAATAAACAAATGCCAGATTATTGTATGCAAAGCTGCATAATTTTAATACACACTGGTTTACCATGTACATGCTAAATTCCACATCCAATCATTTATAGTTCATTTTTACAGTCACAATTCTTGGTTTACACACATTTCTTGTGTTTCATTTTTACATTGCAATTTCTAAAATGAGCATGTCTGTGTTTTTCAGTCTATTCGATTTCCATTTTTGATGATGTTTTTGAGAAACAACCAGCATGTTTTGTACATTAGCTCTTTGTGCACAGATATGTCAGTATAATAATTCAAATACACACCCATAGGTCTACAATAAAAGCTACCACCTAGAAAAAGATGCTTTTATAATTCAACGGTTTATTTTTAATTTATTATGTTGCTGTTAAAACATACAACCCCTCAAAAGGCTGCAATTGGGAGAATTTTTTTTTTTTGTTGTGATGTTCAGTTAGGTTTTATTTTTGCCATATTTGACCTTTTTTCAAATAGGGACAAAAGGATGTTGCCACAATTTATAGAAAAAGCCACAACCTGGGAATTCAACCTGTGTGAACTATGTTTTGCATTTGTTGTAGGCATAAATTTGTCATTTCTGCTTTTGAAAGGGTCATATGATGCCCATTTTCCACAAGTTTATATGACTCTTTAGAGTCTTAATGAAAAGTCTGTAACATAGTATGGTTAAAATTTCTCATTGGTAGTTAGAAAAAACTTTTTTTACTCTGTGAATAACAGCTCTTTTCAAACAATTTTTCTTTAAATGTTAATGAGCTCTGCTGACACCGCCCCTCTCTTCTGAGCGGCTCTCTGAGGGACTTCTCATTTAGCTGCATTCATCATGATATTTGCTAACTAGCACATTATTAGAAAAGGCGATTTGCGAACATTCATTAAAAAACCTTGTACTCACTTTTTCTGTAGGTGAAGCTGGATCAGGAAGCAGGATTTGTGCGAACATAGATAGACGCATTCACTTCAGAACCAAATTAACGTTAATCCTCTGCATCTTCAGCTGCTCAGATGTCGAATGTAAATGACTACTGCTATGTTCATTATTACATCCAACAACAAAACACCTCTTTTTTTTTTCATCTCGGACTGATGACAGCTTACTCAGGGCAGGTCTGAGATAAGACATCAGCCCAGTCTGTGCTGAAACACTATTGTCAATCTGAGATCGGCTCGATTTGATAAAGGGGTAAAGATTTTAGTAGATAAAAAATCACTGGGTGGATTTTTATCATTATAGGGTGGTTGTTCACACTCTCCCAACACACATTTCAATCCAAACTACTTGTAAAAGTGCATGTAGCGTTATATGACCCCTGTGAGGAGACTTTATAAATAACTTTAAAGTAATCAATACTGTATGTTCGTTTTCAAGTACTGTTTGTTTGTTTTCGAGTAAAAACATGTGTTTTCGAGTTAAAATCCAAGCGCCACCAGCACAATGTTTTGATATGACGGCTATAGGATTCAATTCAATGCAGATATGACTGGATGAGATAATAAACTCTTGTGAGTGAAAAGCACTTCTATGGTCACAGTTCTTCATTCACAGAGTATCAAGAATTAGATTTTTCATGCTCCAGGTCACACTCGAGCACTGTGTTACTGTCGGCTCTGTGGAAATATGTGTGCAGTGCACTGAGTCATAGTATAATTCACCCTCTTTGACTCTCACCCCTTTGTGACTCCTCTTAGCCATCAATTAAACCGCCACCAACGCACAGAGCTCTTCAAAGTGCTGCAGAGAGACATTTGGACCAGCCGTGTAACTTGACATGACACCTGACGACCTGAGTGCAGACGGCAGATACTCTCCAGCGCTCATGCTCACGCTTTTGCAGGTTATGTCTCAATCAAACCAGACGGAACTGAGAGCGTTTTCGTCTGAAAGGAGATGCTGGGAATCTAAGGAGCCTGCCAGGTTTTCAAAGGTTTCGAGAGAAGTCTGAGGTTTTAAGCTGATTAGAATGCTTGTGAATCAGCTTAAAACAGAAGGAGAACAAGACAAGCACTCAGGCCCGACCTCTGCTGCTCCCTCTAGCTCTGCCTTTGTCTTGAAAAGCTCCGACATGGTGAGGCACATGTTTGTGCAAGAGCTCACGGGCTCAAGCAAGCAGCTGGGTCACAATTGATAACTTATTAAAAAAAAAAAAGGACTCCAAACAAGGTGAAGACATAAAAAGAGGGAGGGAATTCTCATTTCTTTATTAAAGCAGTACAAGGGGGCAGATGTTTCTACGTAGCCATGGAGGTTATTTTGACAGAATCCCATTGGAATAATATTTTCTTGCTCTGGAAATTTCACAGATATGTTGCACTTGTCAACATCAGCCGTGTATGAGATGTTTCTAAAAAAAAATCATTAGAAAAATAAGGTTGTCTGGGGAAAAATGCTTTAGTTCATATCGAAGTTCATATAATTATGTCTTGACAAACATTATCAAGGTTTGGGATGTTTTGTGAACTGCCATGTTCAATAGCATGCCAGTAGCTCATCTGTTTTGGAAGTAGTGTAGCTTTTCTGGTAACAGGTACTTTTTTCAACAAGTCATAATAGTCCAACCAAATGCTTTATTGCAGTTTTTAATGTCTGAGTTGAGGGAATAATAACGTGTAATGCCGGAAAGTCTGCTTTGTTCATTTTAGTGAACTAATTAGTGAACTAAACAGTCCGAAACATTAATTCTAGCAACTCATAAATGGTCCCATCTCTCTTTTGTAGACAGTCCAGTGTTTTCAAATGAATAATCAGTGATGCATGAATAAATAATAAAAATGTTGTTATTGATTTAGTTAGCTACCTTTTCTTTGTAGCTTTAGTTAAAGTGATAGTTCACCCAGTAATGAAAAGTTATATGATGTTGCCATTATTTTGTGTATTTGATGTAATGCAATGTGTTTATGCAGTTTTAGGGGCAAAAAAACACATTATTTTCCACAGACTGTACATTATTGTTTCTCCTATAAGCCCTTTCTTCTAGAACTAGTCAATCTGTACAAAGCTCATTGTTCTAAAAATACAAGGTGTGCTCTATTGGCCAGCTACAGTACAGTGCATTGTGATTAGCCGAATACCGCAAGCATCTGGTGGAAATGTTACACCCCTTAATATAACCTGATACACATCACCAAAACACATTACAAAGTAATTGTAAATTAAAAGAGAAAGTCAGTTTTCCATAAATGCATTGAACACATTCTAATATTTGGGTTGAACTGTTCTGGAACAGTTTTGTGAATACAACTTGACCACTGATTTCTAGTTGTGTCCTGTTTTGGAAGCACAAACAATATAGTTTCACTGCATCTCCTGAACATGGCACCCGCAGCAACACTACAGCGAGAATAACAGTTCCACCTTCTTTCTTTGCATAAACATTTGGGTGATGTTTGAAAATAAACCCACTCTGTTATGTAGAAAAGTGGGGCTTGTTTAAACAAGCTGTTTTAGGGGGCCGTGGACAAGTCATAATTGTTATAAAGAATATCTCTTTGGTTTTGAAACTTTAATCTTTGCAACTTTAGGGATTTTATCATTGCAACAGCTTGTAACACTCCAAAGAGCAAGAAAGTCATAGTAAATAGTTAACAAGTGTTACCTATTCTAAAGTTTTACCAGAATTTTCATTTTAAGGTGAACAATTCCTTTAACTACATTTTCAAAACAATAATAGTTTGATTGTTTTTCAACTATGTCAGATTATGAGTAGCTAAAAGCTATTTGGCAAGCTGCAAAAGTGGCAAGTCACTTCAACCAACACTTGCTGTGTTCTAGAGGAGACACATAAGAGATTACTTGTTTTTTTTCTAAGAAACATTTAAGATGTTAGCGACTTGAGTCTTTGCTGTCCATTTAATGAGATATCAATAATTTCTGCCTTTCTATTCTGTTAATTTCACAATTGTCGCCCAAAACTATTATTGTATCAATAATGTTATGTTGCTATGCTGGAGTACATTTTAATATTACACGCACAAAAAGTCTCTGCATACTCATTTAGGTGATTAGCTTGAAGTATTTGGCTGCTTTAATTCATCCCCTTTGCTTTTCATTGTGTGTTTTGATAGCCGACAACATCACGACTGTCACTAGAGACCGGCTTCGACTCCATCCCGCCCATCTGCAGGTCACATTTGCAGTGGCACTCTGGGAGCTGGAGCTGAGCTGAGCAGCTCTCTCCAGAACTGAAGCATCACTGCTTTCCTGTAGGTGGTGGACCACTTGGCAGAGGATGAGAAGTAGATTTCGCCTGCAGAGGGGGATAATTAAAATGCAGGCAAGCTGCGCCTGTTTCTCTTCTTAATTTAACCATAACGCTAGATACTAAATAATAACCCAGCTTTAAAGGAGAATACGTGTAACACATTCACGGCAGATTAATTAAATGTGCTTGTGGCTTATTTTATGCCCTCTGGAGGTTTTGTGAACTTTGGCCGAACCTGATAAATTCAAAGTTTGGTACTTTGAGTGTAAGTTATCAGGTGAGCAGTATTTAGGCCATTGGCATGCTTGTGCTGAAGTGTGGCTCACAAAAACTACAAACAGGAGGTGGCAAAAATTGCTCAAATTGCTTTTATGATTGCTTTAGCAAAGGCAACAGCTGTTATGTGCCTTATTTTCCTGTTGTCTTTGAGCTCCTGAACTTCAGTGTGGGAGCTTTTTTTGTTTGAGAGAACAATCAGAGGCATTTACAGTTGGTTGGGTGACATCTTGTATCTGTCGCCAAGAGGGATGCAACCATATTGTCTGTCTGTCTGATACCAATGAGCTAAGAAGCATATTTTTGCTATGATAATACGTAGCTGATGTTAATATTCTATACTACTTTGTATGAAAAATAAAGCTGTAAAAGACCATCTCAGTCATTTTAAATGCTAAAAGTGAATTTAGGGAAAATTCAGCTTGAGATTTGCATTTAAAAGTTGTTTTTACTAGTGGTTTTAAAGTTTATATTTGTAGATGCCAGTCATTATTACAGCCTTCAGTGTCACATGATTCTTCAGAATTTTTTATTTGCTGATTTGGTGCTCATAAAACATTTCTTATTATCGCATTTTTTTATTTTATATAATTTATTTAATTTTATTTTATGCATGAATTAAATAGGATTCTTTGATCTGAATAGAAATCTCTTTACTGTTATTTTTGCTCAAATAAAATTCATCCTTTCTGAATTTAAATCTTAGTGGCCCCAAACTTTTGAATTGTAATGAATATTGAACTTCTCTGGTCTTGAACCATCTGCTGAGGTCCTATCCATCTCAGATCCATCCCAGCAGTAAAAACACACAAAGCACCCAAGTGTAAACACTCCCAACGATGTTTTAAGACAGCATAGGGTCAAAGAGTTGTTAACTACAACAAAACACAAGAAGGACTTAAAAGAAACTGTGTGCTGTAAATATAGACATCAAAGTCCTCTACTGTGTTCGTTGGTCTTTCAGCTAAATTTAATGATTAGCATATTTGAACATACTCAAGTAGCCCCTTTGTACTTCCCACATAAATTCAGAATTGCAGTTGAAAGAAAGGAACGAGGGGAAAAAAAAGGAAATAGCCATTACATTTTTGAGTGACATCCATGTGCAGAGACCCTGAATATCTGCCAAGAGACTTAAAGAAGAGCCATTCAGTGTGGGATTTAGAAAAGAGCAACATAAAGTAGAAACATGTCCAGAGGTGCTGTGCTGTTTTGCACGTCACCTGTCCAGATTAGCTTTGGGATGAGGCCTCCCCACTGTGCCAGCTGCACATTCACAGGCTTTAGGGGACTTCCTGGAGTGTCAGTATCGCTGGTGAGGTGAGAGAGAGTGTGAGGGTGTTTTTCTGAGGAGACTGAGGCTGCCGCTTGTGTTTGTTAGTATAAGGCATCTGTTCTGGATGTCAGGAAGAGACGAGCCTCTGGCACCTCATCCAGTCCCCAAGCCCACTATACTGCAGCAGGTCTCCACAGTAGAAAGACAAGAAAGAAAACATGTGAAGAGGGTTAGAGACAGGAAGAACTTAGAGAGAGAAACTCTGGAATTTTGTATTGATCATCGAAAGATTAGTATGTTTACTCACCTGCCCTGCCAATACTACACTTCCCCTGAGCCGCTGTGAAATAAAAGACTTTAGGAATGTTTGCACATAGTCTGGACAAAAAAGTATTAATTAATTAATCAAACAGACAGTGTTTGCCACCTTAAAGGGTTGGTTCACTTTGAATCTAAAATTTGAAGTTTATCAGCTTACCCCAAGGGCATCAAAGGTGTAGGTGTCTTTTTTAAGTCAAACCGTTGTAGTCTGTCAGTCAAATAATGGTCGGTATAGGGAACTTTCTCTATGAGAGGAAAAAACATGCACAGAGAAATCCAAATTAATTCATACCCCATTGTAACGATACATTGATGGCCTAAGACACGAAACGAGCGGTTTGTGTGAAAAACGAACAGTATTTATATTGTTTTTTACCTCTACGTCCAAATGATCTGAGGGCGTGCATGCATCTGGTTGCATGACTTGTGACTGACCGACTACAATGGTTTGGCTTAAAAATCTCAAAATTGGATCTAATGAAGAAAAAAGACACCTACACCTTAGATGCCCTTGTGGTAAGCTGATAAACTTCAAATTTTAGTTTCAAAGTGAACTGTTCCTTTAAAAAAGGGGTGTAATTCATTTGGAAATAAATATGTTTATTGATACTGTTGTCAGTTTGACTCATTTTAAACCCCTGTTTACTAAAGAACTAATGCAAATCTGCAGGTATGCGTGCTGTATACCGGAACCAAATTGGTTATATTAGAGATATTTTAATTTGTTTGTATCAATTAATAATAGTGATATCATAGTGACCAATGATATCAGCTGAAAAAAGGGTTCCATTTTTTATTAATTGGCTTTGACTAATATGTACTTATTGCATTCATATTGTATTGCAAAACAACTTTGCTGTTATTGAGGTAGGATACAGGTAAGATTAAGGACAGATTTGGTGGTATGAGTATGTTAAAGAGTGGATTAAGGTGTAAGGGATGGGTCAACAGTAATTACAGATGTAATTACATGCAGGTATTTTTATTTAAAATAAATAAATATACACCTAATATAAAGTGGGAACAAAAAATGTTTAAAATGACAGGAGGATGAGATGACAGAATATGTCAGATGACAGAATATTAATTTTTGGCTGAACTATCCCTTTAATTATTTATTAACATTAATATATACTGAATATAATATTCAGCAAATCTCAAAATAAATATTAATACTGTATATTATAAGTTTTGTTAGGGTTTTTTTTGTTTTGTTTTGTTGTTTTTTTTTACAATTATTTAGACTAAATAGTACTAAATCAACAACTTAGTTACTGTCCATAACATGAAATTAATTAGCAGCCAGGATTGTAACATTAGTGCATCATTTTAGAATTATTTGGGAATTATCTTCTAATGCATACAAGCATTTAAGATAAATGTATAAATTCATACATTTTAATTTGGTTGCACTGACTATAAGCACTATCTTTAAAAAGCCTAATTTTCACAGAAAGCATGATTTTGCTGAGAAGACTGATAAAGACTTAAATACTCATTGTACCTCTTTTATCATCCATTTAGCATCTGGATTGTGGGTGTTTACGGATTATAATACTTTTTTTTTTGCCAAAATACCATACACAAAAGTGACACAACTATTCAGTGAATTTGCCCTGGAGTAGCTGGATCTCCAATAACAGATGTTTAAAGTGTTTTCCATTTTCTGTCATTCTGCTGAATGTTGTACCAACTGTGTTACATTCTCCCCAGAGCAGAGGCAGTTTCCTTAGTTTTTACGATTACCTTTACTCTTGATTGAGAATAGCTGAAGGGGAGAAGAGCATATGTGATGTGTTTCTGTTACTCGCCCGGGCCACAGGAAACATGAAAATCTCAGTTTAGCCTGGAAGACACGTTCATGTTTCACACCAGATACTGTTGATCTCCCGTGCAGCAATTTCACTGCTTCCCCTCTTGCAGTTAGCCAGGCCCTGGGGCGCACCAAAACACACACACACACACACACACACTGAACCCCTTTCACGTCTATTCAACAATTGTTCTCACTGCACACTGTCAGCTCAACAAACTAAATACGAGCTGGAATCTCATTTTTGGCTTTTGTTGTCCTCACTGAATAACAGTGTCAAAACTGTCAATCTCAGTATTCTCATAAAACGGTTTAGTTTCAAAAATGCCCACCAGTTTCTACAATTAAAAAGAGACTATAAAAGAAGAAAAGAAGCCTTTGAATTACTATATAAGAAATTTTCAGAAAAGGCCATTATGCTGGCTCTTGATGGAAAGACGAAAAAGGGCAAATATAATTTTGTTTGCAATTTACACAAGTTCCTCAATTATCAGTGTTGGGAACACAGCGCTAGGTTGGCAGGTAAGCATTGTGAATGAAATTGAAGCTGACTGCTCCAGGTTGGCTCACGGTGTGAGAGAGATTGATTCGCTCACGAGGACGCCTTCCTGGAAATGTTCTCCAAGTTATTTCTAAGGCACACCGTTTTAGCGATCAATGGCAATCCACAAAATTTTCCGTATGCTGCAGTAAGTTTGAAGAAGCCCCGCCGAGCTCTTTCCTGTCATTCCCGCTGTTTCTTCAGTCTGCAACAATGGATGTTACAGACACGTTGTGACAGAGCAAAACACAAACCGTTTCTTTGGCATGAGAGTGGCATCTCCAGTGGTTTTGAGTTCTCGGGTTCGTCGAAGGGGTAGGCCGATGACCCGCTAAGAAATGAGATGTGCATAGTATTGTCTGTCAGGTACTGATGCCCGTGGTCACCAGAGACTAATCTTGGTTGTCCTTTACCTTGTCAAATGTCAGAGATAAAATCTGTTGTGGTGTAGAGTTCAAATCTGCAGGGACAAGCATGCATATAACATGCACACTCGCACGCCGTATCTTTGCTTGTCTTGTTAGTTTGTTGTGATTTATGTGTTGTGGAGTATGTTATGTTTGGACGGTTACAATGGCCCATTTACTTCAGTTAGAGATAACTTCAGTCATAGCTTTTAAAATATTAACAGACCCACTAAAAATATTCTAATATATTCTACAGTGTTTATATATTGTGGCATAGTTTTAAAATGTATTGAAATGTTCTAAAATTTCAAATATTAAAATAATTAACAAAAGCCGTTAAGTACTATATCAGTATATATCAGTAATTAAAACAAAAAAAATAATTAAGTCATAGTAGCTAATTGTTAATTATTGAATTTATTTATTTTAATGAAGTATATGTAAGTATACACACACACACATACAGTGTATATTTTGAAAATATTTGCATCTACTTATCTGTATATATATTTATATTTATACTAAATATAATTATATATAAAATATTTAAAATATAAACAACATTTTTTCTTACATATATTGCATGCATACATATATATATACATACACAGATATAATATGTAAACAAAAACTTGTATTTGTATATATAATGTATATATAATATATATTATTTACATGTATATATAATTATATATAAACCCTTTAAGTAAATTGTAACCCAATTAAAAAAAAAAAAAAACATGCAGTAAACATTGAATAGCTTTTTGATGTCTTGTAATTACAGTTTGTGTATAAAAATTGACAAGTTGAGTTAAGTGGCTGGTGTTTGCATACTAATTATGCTTTAATATACAAATTATAGCCATAATAACCAGGTTTTCAAAAAAAAAAAAGTAAAAGTCTGCACATGCTTTTAATAATGTAACTGTAATATAATGGCAGAGTTTCATATTTAGTATTCTGGCTTGATGACTTGCTCTAATGAGGTGTTTATGATTGGTCAGATATTTATGGTTGAATGTTTACAGCTCAGTGCCTGGTACCTTTTAAATCATCTGCTTGTGCGATATCAAATATCTGACCTCCGCAAATGACATATCAAATTAACGGCACTGTCCATGCGATCTTCGAGGAAATGATGCGTTATTATGATGCGTCTCTGACAGCTCATATAAACACATAAATCTGTCCCCTCTCACTTCCTGCTGTCACGCTGCCCTAACAATCGCTTGGGGGAAAAAAAGCCATAGCCTTTGTTGTTTCAGAAGGGAGTAACTACAGGCTCTGATTTCAGCCTGATAGGCACACACTCCCCCTCAGACAATTAATATTTCACCTGATAGGCTAAAGGGACAGGCTTTGAAAACAGATTAGAATGGAGGCAATTTAAACATGCAAAATGAAACCATTTTACCTCAGCGCAAGTGTAAGTCATCTCAGGCCAGCTGTAAAGGCCAGACGGCGAGGCTCATTTCTCAATTATAATAAAAGCGCCTCTTTTTGCAGCCTACTGTTTGTTCTCTTCCAGCCTCGGCCCTTTGTGAACATGGCCTGCTCGTATTCATTCCCCAGAAGAATAGCGCTTGTGGTGTGCTATTTCATATCAGTGCTCAGTTATACCCGGAGTTGCCACCTTCACTTTAGATACCCTTGTTGTTTGTAAATATGTGAGATATGAGTGATGTGGGCTCTAATGGATTATTACCCTTCAAACAGCCCTTTGACCCAAACCTCCCGTGATTCCACTGCAGTGAAACTCAACCTCGTGGCCAAATTATTCTTGGAAGGACCCCTGGAGAGGCTGACTTTCTGCCCTCTTCGTTGCCAGAGAGAACTACCCTCCGACATTCCTGAGTGTGAGAGTACAGCGTTCCTCTGCGGCTGTCACACCAAAACAAGCTCAGGTACGACCTGTTTTTGGCAAGTCAAGGTAAATATGACATTGTAATGTTGTGAAAGACAAAAACGTTTGTTAACAAAGTGTTTTGATTTTTTTTGGTAACAATAATAAAGATGTATGCCGCTAAGTGAACAATTTTACTTAAAAACCTACTGTTTTACAGTTTTTTGTTGATGTTACATAATGGATATACTGCTGTTCAAAACTGTGGGGTAAGTAATAACTTTGTTGTTGTTGTTGCTGTTTAATCTCTCTGAAATCTCTGAAAATAAACCTGCATTATTAATCCTTTTGATCTTTTATTTTTTTAAAAATCACAAAAATCTAACCTTTCATTGAACTGATTATGAAATAAACGTTTTTCTCGAATACACATTGGACACAATTATTGGCACCCCTAGAAATTCTTATGAGTAAAATATCTCTGAAGTATATTCCCATTCATATTCACAATTTTGAGCACACCATGGTGATTATTGTAACATCCACACCAGGCTCCACCCTCACTTCCACGCAGCGCTCACCTGAGTATTAACTCACCACACCTGCCTCCCGCACCTGATCACTATCATCACCACCACTATAAAGCCACACACATCCACTCTGTCACTGTCCAAGCTCGTTAATGCTTAGCGGACTCTAGCTACGCTTCCCAAAGCTGTCATACTCACCTGTATTCTTACCTGTTCGTTCCAGCCTGCTCCGTGATCCTCCTGTGTCTCCTCCAGCTTCTGTGTTCCTCGCGTCTCCCCCTGGACAGTGGTGTGTGGTCGGTGTCTCTGTGTGTCCTCCTCCTGTTCATCGCGCCACCAAAGATCCTAAGAAAGAAAGAAAGAAAGACTTAAAGTTTCCTTATTGAAGATTCCTCAGTTTGAATATTACTTGGTTTACTTACCATTTTCTATTGCCTTTGTTCTTCCGTCACCCTGAAAATAAATCTTTGAACGAACTTACCCATTGTGTCTGTCCGCTTCATAACAATTATAAACATAAAATTATCCAAAATTTTTCAAAGAAATATAAATAGGAGGGAAAGCAAAGGCCAAAATCCCTTAATCATCATCACAATGAGAAAAACGTCTAGGTTACGAACGTAACCCACGTTCCCTGAAGGAGGGAACGGAGACTTTACATATGGGAACTCGCCAGAGAGACCAATT
>JAUMHE010000075.1:10428798-10441044 GCA_032359235.1 Enteromius mattozi
ACAGTAAGAAGTTACTTGTCATCCAATTTTTTATATCAGCTATGCATTCCGTTAGTTTTTCAATTTGGTGTGTTTCAAATTTCCACCATCAGGGCTATAATTAAAAATTTACAATAAAAAAAAAAGTTATAAAACTGCCTGGAAGAGGACGTGTGTATATATCTTCCTAATGCACAGTGAGAAGGAGATTTTGAGAAGCCAAAGGCTCTCCAAGGACCACAGCTGGAGAATTGCAGAAATCTCAGGATCATTTTTAAAATTGTCAAACGGCACCTACTTCACCACATATTGTTTGGGAGGCTTTCAAGAAAAATTCTCCTTGCTCATCCAAAAACAAACTCAAGCATATTCATCAGACATAACTTGAATTTCAAATGGGTCTGGCTTCTATGATCAGATGAAACTACAAAAATTAGCTTTTTAGCAACAAACACTCAATATGGGTTTGGTGAACACAGGGATAAAAAATACCCCATGTGTACAATTAAATATACTGCTGTATTTTTGATGTTGTGGGTCTATATTTCTGTTGGAGGTCCTGGACATCTTGTTTAGACACATGGCATCATGGATTCTATCAAATGCAAACACATAAAAAATCAACAAGTGACTGACTCAATAATCACAAACACAAACCTCAAAAACAACACAAAAATGGGTCACAAAACCAAGCTCCTGCTATTCCAGTTCTTTGACCTGAACCCTGTAGAAAATGAGTGAGGTGAACTGAAGAGAAGAAGAACCAACATGGAGCTGGGAATCTAAATGGTCTGGAGTGATCTCTTGCCAGTTGTTCTCTAACCTCATCAGGCATTATAGGAGAAAATCTAGAGCTGATAAACTGGCAAATGGAGGTTTTTAAAAAGTTTTGAATAAAAGGGTGCCGTTAATTATGGCCAACGTGTATTTGAGAAAAACATTTATTTCATATTTCCCCACATTTTGGATTCTTATCATCCAATGACAGGTTAGATTTTTGTGATTTTTTAAATAAAAGATCAAAAGGATTAACGATGCAGATAAATTTTCACAGCCTTCTTTGATCATATTTACCAAGGGTGCCATTAATTCTGACTATATATTCAAATATAAAATTACACATTATTTTTTGTACATAAAATTATAGTATTGTAAAAAAAAATGTTCTCAGTGACTAAAATTTTGCACCATAAATTAAGTAAATTTAAGGGATATTTTCATCCAAAGACAAAAACTGAAAGAAAAACAGTGAAAACCTGAAAACTGATGAATTCATTCAAATTGTGATGGATTAAGCAAGCTTATTTAATTAAACTTTACATTACATTTTACTTAAGAGGGGGTTCTTAATAATTATATCCAATTAGTGACCGGTTGTGTGACACCCAGATCTATGTTTGAATCAGAACGTTTCCACGCTAAGTCTTAATCTGTCGTGGTGTGTGGCAGAGGGTTAAACACTTTGGATATTGTAATTAGGGGATTTACATACAAATGAGGAAAAGGTCATCCAAATGACAGACCCTAAATGAGAGTTTTTTTAGACCGAGGGTGAACGGTTTTGCTAATGTGTCTCAAAGTCAATATTTGAGTCTGCTGATATAGTCCTTCGCCTCTCTGCCTCCATTGTGGGCCTGTCAGACGGCGTCGCTTTGTTTATGATGTCTCAATTCAACATCATTTGAAAAGCAATGTGGCACTATAGCAGCCGTTTACCCCTGAAAGGAGACGTTTATACGTTACCATTTCGTCTTCGCTTTCACCACCAACTGAAAATTAATCAGCTTCAACTGTTTCTTTGGATAAGTGTTACCTGGACGTTTTTTGCTTACTAATGCAAGTGTTCCCGCGTTAAGGATACTATATGGATCTACACAGAAAATCCATTTCTCCTCAATGAAATCTGAAATATTAATGTTATCCGTCCCCGGAGAGAGCTTTATATGCTCAAAGTGTGAAAATCTTTACTCTGTTCTGAAACAGTCTGGAGTTTCTGCCTTTGTGAGGGATTATTTCTTTATTTATTTTGACTCGCTACATGGTCACGTCCTGTCGTACTTGCCAAATTGCTCGAGAAATTTATAAACATTTTCTGAAAGCCTGTGTGCACATTCGAACTGTCAAGTCTCTGAGTATTTCTGGTGCTGAGGTTCTAAAAATACACCCAGGCAGACTGGAGAGACTTCAGCCCCTCGCAGAGCCGACGTCTGCCTTGACTGGAAGCTCCGGAAACCGAAAGAAAGATGTGAACGAGACAGATGAGTACCATAGTCCGACCGTGAGTGAGAGGCCTGTCTGTGTGTACGTGTGTGACGTAATAGTGTAGAGATATCCAACTATCAAGGAGGTGTTTGGAAGGGGCTGTCAGCGCTTGAGTATGCAGACTGAGCCGAGGGGAAAAACATTTCAGAGATGGTGAGATGTGTGTGTGTTGTATGTGGGTGGTTATGTGTTCGGAGCTGTATGCAATACATATGCAATCGAAAACAAAACCTTAGAGTCGTGGACTAGTGGATCGTGCGCAAATGGAGCATGAGTTTGAATCAGACTTTTCCTGCTCATCATTTTCATCTCTGTCATTATTTATTAAAGTAACACAACGGCTAAATATGTAACAAACAATAGAACAAAAAAGGATACGAGTTCATAATGACTTGTGGAGTTGATGCAGGTATTGTGAACTTCTGACTTTGTCTCCTTATCATTTCCTGTCTTCTCTTCCCTGTTGTTATAAATAAAAGTGACAGGCAAAAAAAAAGTAAAAGATGAGTGTGGCAAGATGAATGCAATGCTTATGTAATTGGAAAACAAAGGAGCCGTGGCCTAGTGGCTTGCACACGTTTTGCGCTCATATGGGAAATGTGACTTTGAATTGGACTTTTCCACCTTATCATTTCCTATTTTCCCTCTAAAAAGTGATTTTTTTCTTCTTATCTTTTCTTGTCTTCGTTCTCTAAAAAAAGGAGAGAAAAGATAAAACATAGAAGAAGAGGGTATGAATCAGACTTTTGTCTTCTCATCTTTTCCTGTCTTTTTTCTTTAAAAAAGGGGGCAGAGATAGAAGATAGAAGAAGAGAGTGGAAAGATAAATTGAACACATGTATAAATCTCAATAAATCTTTATAATAATAAAAGACAAGTGACACACTGAATTAAACAAGAAAAGTTTGACATGACAGGAAATAATGGTAGTTTCACAATCCAATTATTATCTATTATATATATATATATATATATATATATATATACATACACATACATCTTTGTGTTTACATTGTGTTTTCAAAAAGCTTACTCAAAAAATTACACAATTTCCCAAAAAGGTAAAATAATAGTAATAATAATAGAAAAATAAAAACATGTTTCCATTGCTACACTTTCAGCAATGCATCATTTACAATTTTGTATAATTTTTTTTGGTAACACTTTATTTCGATAGTCCACTTTAGATATTCTACTAACAGTAAGTAACTTTGCAACTACATGTCAACTAGCAGTCATTAGAGTATTAGTAGATTGACTGGTTAATATCTTTTAACAATTTATTTTGATAGGTCCACAACATCCTACATACTGACTATCAGAAACTTTGCAAGTACAAGTCAACTTTTTCTACTAACCCTAAACCTACCCTAACAGTCTACTCTGAGAGTTATTAGACATGTAGTTACAAAGTTACAGTTAGTACAGTAGAATGTCTAAATGGACTATCGATATAAAGTGTAACCTTTTTTCCCTTTTTAATATTCAGATCTGATAGTTTTTAGAGTCTTTGCTCTAATTTCAATCATTTCTTAAGAATTCTAATTCATTTCTTAAAAAAAAAATTCTAAACTTAAAAACTCAAAAAATACAAATAAAGGTGGGTGCAGGTTGGAGTAGATTCATCTATAAGTTTGTTTGCTGCATACTGTATATGACATCACAGTGGTATTGTGAGTGGATAAAATGGTGTGTCTGCCCCTGTATGTGAGTTAATGCGCCTTATCAGGATCACTGGGAGGAAAGGGAGGACAGCGTACGGCCAATTTAACACAAGAAGGCAAACACTCACCACTGGAATAGGCTACAGATAGAAGCGATGAAAGATCAGTCTGTTTGTTAGCCCCTTTCACTGCACCTGCATGGTATGTGTGTGTGTGTGTGGTCGGGGGTTACTGTGGCCTCAGCAACACAATAGACAGCGGGGCACGGTCAAGCCGTTTAGTTCAGCAGTGCAAACACAGCAAGACATAATGGATAGATAATAAACACACAGCTACAGAAAATAAGCGCCGGCGTACACGCTAACACAACTATTATTTTAATCCGTTCTCACTCTCTTTCTCTGTCCTTTTCTTTAATACAACATTCCTTCACATCGTTTAGCCCATTTGAGTAGCTATGTTACACAGGTTGTCTTCCCTAGACTCCCAAGTTTAGTCTTTTTTTTGTTTTGTTTTATCGATTCCAAGCCGCTTGCCTTCTAGTCTCCCTATTTGTCCAGATTTATGCTCCCTCTTTCTTTCTGTCCCTGTCTGTTTTTCCCTCACTCTCTCCCCGGCTCTCTCTCTCTCTCTCGCTCTGTGTGTTCTCCAAGAAGAATAATCCTTCCTCAGTAAAATCTTTAAAAGCCCTCTCTGTCCCTTATTGAATTACTGTCATCTGTCTGTCTATGGGGAAGTTTATGTGCAGATGGTTTTTATGCCTACTAAAGATTTTATAACTAAGCATAAGGCCTACTGTGAATTATAAACAGGCTAAATCATTTTGTAATGTTATTCTTTTCCTCAAATGGATGAAAGATGTCATTGCATTCATGCATGTTTTGAGGTAAAATGACTATTTATCAGAGTTCATATCTTCCGTTTCCTTTTGAGTTTTCCTCCTTGTATTTTTATGTAAAATTCATCATTAACCTTTTTTATCTTCTTAGCTAATTACAGCTGGGATTTCTTGTTTGTTTAATAATTTAATTCAAAAAGTCACATTAATTTAGTAAACATTAATTGGAGGATAAACAAATGTTAATGAATATTCAATGACTAACAATTGTATTTTTATTTACTTTCAAGGTAATTGTCATGGTAATAGATAATTTTGCATAAAAATGATTAATTAAATTTACATTTAACAAATACTTTTATCCAAAGGAAAGTATACACTTTAATAGTTCTTGTATTCTTTAGGAATCACTCATGATCTTAGCATTTTTAGTGAAACCTATGAAGCACTCATACTGTATGGCACTCAAAATATACCATGACCAAAAAATAAGAAAATGTTTTCTTATTTTAGTTAAATCGTGAGTAATTCAACTCAAACAAAATATTACCACATATTAACACATAGCCAATTTTTTTGTATGTTTGTTTATTTGCTTTGTTTGCCCCAATGGCTTCGTTCTCATGGGTACACAAATAATTTATTTTAAAATACTTTGTAATTTTATGCACCCATCATGTACGCTGTGAGGAAATGAACTACTTTTTGCAACTGATATCTTAGTTTTACATACTAACTACCAATAATCTAGTTTAACACACTCTAAATGTGCTGTACTAGTACTGTGCTGCAAGTATTTAAATATTTAAGCCATGGCCATTTTTTTGAGCAATCACGCCTCCTTTTATGTAAATGAGGCTTATTATACATTAGCTTCACAATAGTCTGTGTTGTTTGCCTGCTGTAACGAATGTTCCACTATTAAGCAACCAGTAATTTTTGCATACATTTTCAACACAGCAAAAAAACAGTACTGCACGCTTGTTTTCAGAACCTGGATTGACGCCAGAGGAAATATTTCTTTTTCTCCAGTTGGACACAATGTCAAAACATCTCTCTGTCTCCTCGGTGTCATCTACAGTACACAAGCGAGTGCCTGACCTCCACATCACCTCATTCACCTGCTCAGGTGTGCCGAGTTACAAGCTACATTGCAAGGCTATGTGGACAGCTCTAACAAGACAAGAAAAAAGCGCCATCACTCCTTCCCAAACAGGGTTGAGATGTCAAAGGTCACCCTGCACTTCTTCCCCAGGCTGATTACATCATCCCATCCATGCCGCTTTTTCTCTGTTTCTCTATCCCTCTCCTATTTTCTCTAATGGCATTTTTGTAAACACAGCTGTGTTCTTAACATTAAAGGGCCTTGTTCTTTGGAACCCCTCTGAAATATTTGCAGCCCTCTCACTACATCAGAGGACACACGCGTCTCCCTCCCATCCGATAAAACAACCACAAGTGCAACTGTATCTGCTTGAACTGCAGGTGCCGTTTTTCAACTTCTGCATGGCATCAAATAAACACACATTGCACCGTTACAAGGGGATCAAGAGGGCCGTTAGCACTCATTGCACACAATCGTCATGTGGCCGCCAGTAAACAGCAATCAGGCAAGCGAGGATGCCAGTAAGCAGATCGTTGCGGTGAGACGTACATGTAAATTGAGAGTCAAAGTAATCAGGAGCTTCTCAGCCAAGCATAGAGGCTCAAATTTTACCAATGAGAGAAAAAAAGATTTGTGGATTAGAAAAGGCCAAAAAAAAAAGTGCTTACGAAAGAAGTTCAAACACAATAGATGGGTCGCTGTGGGGCCCCCTGGTGTAGACTTTCCCCAGGCTGTTTGTCTCATTAGGGACTGTATTGATTAATAACATCCCTGGAAACCAGCGGTATTAGCCGAATTAGGGGACCGGGGGGAATTGAGAGGGAAGAGAGGAGGGATAACCTTGCACCAGCCCAGGGATCTGTCTCGCGGTATTTCCCTTCTCATACGATGAATGGAATCAAGCCTGCTAGGCACCCGGTCTCTGAACCCTAATCCAATATCATTAGTGTTCTCATGTTTGGCTTGGCAATGCCTGACGTGATTAATGTGGCCATGGAGTTGACAGAGAGAGATCATGAGTTGTGTTGATGGTCCGCTTCACATAATCAGATGTGGGTTTGTGATTGATTCTTTCGTTAATTCGCACACCCTCCCTCCACCGCTGACTTTTCTTCCTGTGATTTTGTCATTTTCTTTTTTCGTTGGCTACTGTGTCATATTATCTGGCTCATTCGCAGTGAAATGCGCTCCAGTTGTTTATGAGCCCGTGTTCTGAGAGTGGAACTCTAGGAAAGTACACTATTGATGTTGAAGCATCTATCCATCTATCTATCTATCTATCTATCTAAAAATTGTTTTTGCACAACTGCTTTGAACAACATCTGCAACCATATTGACACTGATTATAGTTAAATATCGAAGATAGCAACATTCAGAATAATAGAAACAATAGAAATAATGTCTTAAATCTTCACTGGCAGACGCTTTTCATTTTTTTGTGTTATATAGAGTGCAGTATTTTGGTTACTGTGTTAAACTTTTTTTGAATTTGCAAATGAATTAATTTTCTTTTCCTTTTCAAATTAAATTGTAGCTTGTTTAATTTACTTTAGAAGAGAATAACAAGAACACAGTTCTTGTCAGAATATATTTAATCCCATTTAGTCAGTTTACCTAATCAGTTTGAAACAATAACTTTTCTTCTTTGCATTGAATTGGATAGGGAAGTAAATGCATAAATAAAGCATTATTTTATGTATTTCTAGCAAAAACCTTGAGGCTTTGGTGTTATTAAAAAGATCTTTTTCACTGGCTTACTGGATATTGAAGACTTTTATATTTAACTATTCAAGGAATATTCATTAAGCATATTTTTAAATTCATCTCCCAGTATGCATCTCTTATGAGTACAGCAGAACTTCAAAATTTTGGACTGAGCTGAATATTTGTGAACTTATTAGGTTAGGCATAAGGGCCAGCTGTTTCGGCCGAGTGGGTCTGCTGAGTGGACGCTGATGAATCTAGTCTGATAATGAGCGCTAAGCATGCTGAGAATCCACACACATTTCAATCATTACAACTCAACCTCCAGGGAGAGGGGAATGCAGAAAGAGAGAAAATGAAGGGGGATGTCGAGGCAGGAAACACACAAAGGAACCTCCAAAGGAACCAAAATCTCCATTTTCCTCTACGGCTTTAGCACTGCAAGTGTTGGCATAGACAAACGGCAGGTATCACCTTCTTCCAAGCTTGGCCCAAAGCAGTCGCTGCTCTTTACGCTCGAAGGAAACACTTAACGAAGCTGATGTGTCTATGTATGTGTGTGTGTTTACTTGCAGAAGTAAAGCCAGAACCAGAAGTTCCTCAAAGGAGAACCGGATCCCGTCTCATCTAGGGCTATTGAGGGGACCAGGACAAGGGGACGTGAGAACGTAATAATGATGGATGGTGCTGATTGGACATCTTGTGTGAATTAAAATGGGTTTGACTCTGCATCGTGTCCCTGCATGCGGCAGATCGGATAACAAAGCCAGGTTTGTGAAGGTAAACCGATCCTATCACCAGACTCCATTCGGCAGCTCCACAGGTCTGTCCACAGAAAAGTTTCTCTGTTCCTTTGTGCTGAAAGAGGAGAGCAGTGGATACACACACACAAATAAGCACCTACATACTTTGGACACACAGAGATATGCTTACTGCTTCACACACACATTCAACAGGCCGTGAAATAGGGCCTTATCAAGCTGACGGCAAATGAGATGTAAAAGGTCTTTTCAGGTATGCACATTCCTGTCTGTCATCCTCAAGAGCATCATTCATCTTAGTTTCCAGTACAGAAAACTCCACATGATTTCTCTTACATTTTGTCCTTGAGGTACAGTAAAAACCTTCTACAGTAAGCTCTGTGTTCATCAACACTAGCTATAACTCCATTTACACGGTCAGTTAAACCTGTATAGTCATTTTAACATCATTTTCATTATGTATAATACTCATATAAAGATAGAGTATGTCTGTTAATCTATTAAATTACAATACATATCAGTTTTTTCTATGCTACTAAATGGTACCATATTGTACAATGCTGTTATTTTATACTATATCATACCATATTGCACTATACTGTACTGTGCTCTGCTTTATCATAACATACTTTACTGTACATTACGTAACTGTTCAAAAGTCAGAAATAAATTGTAATGCTTTACTTATAGACATCTCTTGCTCACCAAAGCATCAAAAATAAAGTGTATTAATGTATATATTTCAGAAAAATCTTAAATGTAACCCTAGGACCACAAAACCTTCTTGTCTTAAGTCACTGGGGTATATTTGTAGCAATAGCCAAAAATACATTGTGTGGGTCAAAATTATTGATTTTTCCTTTAAGTAAATTTCCTATCATAAATATATACAAATTTCATTTTTGATTAGTAATATGCATTGCTAAGAACTTCACATTTTTTTTTAGTATTTTTATTTTTATATATATTTATTTTTATTTTTTTTTTGTGTGTGTGTGTGGTCCAGCGTCACACATATATTTATATATAAAAATAAAAATAAGACAAGAATATAAATATATAAGAATATAAATATAAAAATGTTTATGCATGTAAATATTTCCAAAACATATACTGTATGTTTGTATGTAATTTTACATAATATATATACACAGTATATATTATAATTTGTCAAATGTAATTTATTTCTGTGATGACAAACTGAATTTATTCCATTCTTCACGTCAAGGATCTTTCAGAAATCATTCTGATATGCAGGTTTAGATACATTTCTAATTATTATAAGTATGAAAAGAGTTTTGTGGTTTTCACAAAATATTAAACAGCAGCTGCTTAATATTTTTGTGTACGCCATTATTTATTTCAGGATTTGGTAAATTTTAAACTAAAAATCTTTCACTTTATAAATCTATACTGTCCCAAAACATTTGATCTGTAGAGTTAGATATTACACTACTGTACTACCATACCATCTTTATTTTATTTTTCTTCTTGTATTTTCCATTAAAACAAGGACACATTTGTTTAAGGAGCATTTTAAGATAAGACTTGTTTTCAGTTTATTTTTCTATGCCGCCGGCAAATACTTTTTTCTTATAATAAGCATAAAACTTACATAATTTTGTTAGATAGATGATTTAAAAAAGAAAAAGGAATTTTTGCCAGTAGAGTAAGAAAAACAAACTTTCAGTCTATCAACCCTCATCTTTATGAATTTTATAAAGTGTAAAATATTCCACCGCTCTGAGCAATTCATGCAGACCATAATAGTATTCTTTCATAGGAAAAATTTTAGGTAAACAACAAAGCAATCTGCTGATCCTTCTGACCTTCTTCCAGATCTGCTGCATATATGACATTCACATCCCTGATGTTTTCCTCCTCATTGATAAACTGAAACAACAGAATGAATCTAGTGTGCGTCAACACAGCAAATATGAGCAGAGAGAAGGATTCACTTGGTAATGTGAATGAGTGCTCCATCAGCGCTTACATTACACATAGAATGATCTAATCCGGCAGCCAGCAGAGCACTCAAGATGGCAGGCATTCTTGGGAGGCCATCGTGTCAACCGAGCTGCCCCTGAAGCAGAAGAGAAGTGCAATTCGATGCTCGGATCGTTCAAACGCACTCACACCATGGTTGCTCTCGTGTCTGTTTCATATTCATTTCTCAGTCGGAGAGGGACTGTGTGGGTGGATCTGGAGGAACAGGGTTGAGAAGCTCACAACTGTAGATACAGCAGAAGATTTAAGTCTCGCAGATAATTTTTACATTAGCGCATTAAGAAAAGTATTTTATTGTCTGTCTTTGAGTTATACGTGTAGATATATGTGTGTCAACGTAGATTAGAGAGATAAGATTGAAGTCTTACTGAATGTTGCGTATTTGGCAAGGGATGAGGTATTTCTAGCTTGTTCATTTTTATTGTGCTTTCTTCCCTCTTTTAACTCATTTGTTTGTATTTAACTTAATCTTCATACTGCAGGGTTTTTTTTTTTCAGAACAAGTCTCCAGGTATCTATTGCATAAATCTTCATAATTTGTGTGTGTGTGAGAGAGAGAAGGAAAGAGACTGTTTGTGTAAAGTCCTTAGCCAACATCATCAACATCATGTGATGGATGTGGGAATGAAAGATCACATCTGTGTATTTTCCATTCACCAGTGAAGAATCAACACATCTGGTTATTAATTATGGCCAATTTCAAAAAGCTCTATACTAATACCAGACTGCTTTCAGGAAAGTGCTGTGTGTATTGGCGCTGTTGTCCTTACTGAAGATATGAGCTGGATAAAGAGCTACACATTTGATTGGTTGTTGATCCACTCCAACGCACAAGTTAAAACATATAGCACTTTGTCTTAATCTAGGGCTGTCAGTTGGTTCAAAATGTATTACAATAATTCAACAATATGCTGATAAGCTAAAAATTTTAGGTCTAATAACATTTTCTTTGAATTTCTAGTCTGTTATACTTAAAATATCCAGTTTTGTAATGTTTAAGAATGTTTTTCTTTGGATATACAAATTTTAAAATAATATTATCAAAAGGTCTTATTCATATATTAATGCATTTGATGCCAAAAGACCTTGAATGAAGATAAGTCCAAGGTATTACATTATTTTTGAAGATGAATAGATCAAATATTAGCCAGTTCTTGTCTATTCAGTGATCAATATTTTTATTATGTTTTGTTTATTTATGTCCACAATGATCCAACACACAAGGTAAAATAATGCACTGTGTTTATAGGGCTGTCAATCGATTCAAGTATAAATAAATTAATTAGATGATATGCTATTTAACCCAGCTTCTGATGTCCTTTTCTTAAAGGGGTCATTGGTTGCCCATTTTACACAAGTTGATTTGATACTTTAGGGTCTTAATGAAAAGTCTTTAACATATTTTATTTAAAATTTCTTAATGGTAGTGTAAAAAACACCTACTTTACCCTGTCAAAATCAGCTCTGCTTTCATCAAGCCATTCTAGTCCATGTTGCTTTAAATGCTAATGAGCTTATGTGTTTTGTGACAGCAGACAGTAAGCTTCAGTCACTAAGTGATGTTTATGCTAATAAACGAGTTTCGGGAGAAAGCTGGACGAACTGATCACGGCTGGCCCCGCATTATCTCATCAATCCCTCGTGACACCTGCCCAATCAGTTCCTTTCCGCCTACTATAAAGAACCCCGTTTCCTCTTCTTCCGCTTCTCGCCTTTCGTGCATTCTTCGGAATCGCACGACTGAAAGACACATCCTACACTCACGACGTCTAACTTGGACTCATCTGCCTTCCTCCGCGAGGACCGATTCCTCAGCCTGCCTTCCCAACGCGGCTCGCAACAACTTCTTCAGCGAGAAAGCAATCCAAGTGAAAGAATCCACACTACTCACCTCTCGCCGGCCTCCTCCGCTCTTTCCCCAGCCCC